>CM032664.1:20053582-20066807 GCA_019095985.1 Streblospio benedicti | reverse complement strand
GCTGCAGCAAAAGGGGAGAAACATCCCATGCTCAGTTAGAAGCCTCCAGCCTCTCATGGACTCCACCATGAAATGTGTGCAAAGTAAGAAATGGCCATAACCATGGTGGGTGAGGCCTCACCGACCATTTCGGGCTTGGGTCAAAGGATGAAGCAACAGATGCTTTAGTGGACTGCCGAGCAGCCTTCCCTAAGAGTGGTGAAGTCCTTTGTGGACAAGACTTTCAGTACCTCCTTCTGAAGGAATATTAGAGTGTGGTAGGTATTGGCCAATTCATACAGCAAAGAATCAAGCGCTTCTCCATAGGGAAACACCAACGATAGAACAGACAGAGGACTACACACCCATTACAGAACCACTCTCCAAACCCCCCTACCAGAGGTGAAAGCAATGCCTCCTGCGGCTCAAACCAGAAGACGGAGCCCTTTCAAAACACCCAGAGCCAGCGTGGGGCACAAAGCGCTGGTTGTAGTTCATGAGGTCGCGGTGGTGGAAAAGACGGAAAACACAACAAAACAAGGTACATTATTGTTCTCCCCATTTCCCCTTCATTCCCTAGGAGTTCCAAAGGGAAGCACACGGATCTAGTGGCGGGCCACACTGGTCTGGCACTGCCGAACTGGCAGAAACTGTTAGCTAACCCGGAAGTGCTAAGCATTGTGCCCGGATACTTGATCCCACTCATGGGCCAGCCGCCGAGATCCAACAGTTTCAGTCTGCACTGCAACCCGGACGAAGCGTTCATGATCTCCATAGTTCTGGACAAGCAAGCCTTGCGCCTGGTGTTGGATGATCCAGACCAGTTTGTGGCGCACATCGTTTTGCACCCAAAAAATGACGGCTCCTCAAGGCCGATCTTCAACCTCATTGACCTGAACCAAGTGGTAGTGGGGGCCCATTTCAATATGGACAGCATGCCCTTTGTGAAAAACATGCTCATGAACGGCGACTTCCTCATGAAAGTTGACCTACAGGACACCTAGTGGTGCGTTGCGATCCACGAAGCGCAAAGGAAATTCTTACGGTTTCAATGGCAACAGAATCTGTACAAGTTTCACCAAGCTGCTCAAGCTGGTAGTGAGCTTCTTGCGCAGGGTAGGGATGCGTCTGGTCATCTACATGGACGACTTACTCCTGATGAGCCAGAATCCAACTCGCCTTCATCAGGAAGGCTGAACACTCTGTCTTCTGCTTGAGGCACTGGGGTTTATTGTGAACCACAAGAAGTTGTCCCTGGTACCATCTCAGGAACTGGAATTCCTGCTCCTCAGGGTGCAAACTGTCTCAATGAGCCGCACACTGCCAGACTACAAACGGCTGAAATTATGGCCATTTGCCCAGAAACGCTGGCTGCAATTTCAGTTCATCATAGCACCTTAATGTTTAGACATTTATTTAAAAAATCACAACATTGACTCATCTGTTTCATTTACAGAATGCTGATGTATAAAAAAATATTTGAGAAGTTGTGTCACTTGCTATTCAACATCAAATGAATTACTAAGATTAATTATTTGGTTGTAGGTAGTTTTTCTCATACTGTGGCTACCGTCTTTTCCACCATTTAATTAAATTTCAAAATTCTAAAGTTAAGCTAAACTAAGCTTAACTTTTGAATTTTGAATTTCAATTAAATGGTGTGAAAGACGGTAGCCACAGTACTACGTCAAATAGTTCAGGAGTAACGATTTCTCATTGAGTGGCTGCCATCTTGGCGGCCATCTTGAATCTGTGATCTCACATCATAAAAATAATATCAGAAATAAACTGCTTGTGTAAAAGACTATTGAGAAATGGTATTACTTGCATTTTATGTCAAATAGTTCAGAAGTTATGATTTCTCATTGAGTGGTGGCCATCTTGGTGGTCATTTTGGATCTGTGACATCAGATCATAAAAACAACATCAGAAATGAACTGCTGGTGTACAAAAATTTGAATAATTGGTATTAGTTGATATTCTGAGTATAATAGTTCAAAAGTTATGATTTCTACTTGCGTGGCGGCCATCTTGGACACCATCATGAATTTCTTAAAAGCCTCAAGGATACACGCTTGATATCCGCCAGATAGGCAATAATGAGGTCGCAAAGATGTAAAATCAATCACACAAAAACTTTATCACCCGAGGCGCGGTTATGCTAGAATATCTCCCTGACTACTACAAAATTAATGCATTAAAGTAATAAAAGAACTAATATAGTGACGCATAATGCCAGGAAAAGGTAGCCATTATACCTGTCAGCACTTCTGTTAAAACATACAGTGCAATTATTGACACTCTGAGTGAGTTGAGTTCTATACATCACAGACCTTAATATTAACATGTTGTCTACAGAGTCTGTGGTATGTATTGCAATCATTTGTTTTGTTCCTTTTGTAGAGAGGAAAATCAAAGCCAATTCTCAATACATCGATTGCCAAGCACATCCTAAGTTCCACAAATTCAGTTGTATAAAACTGACCCATCCAGGTCACTAGTGTATAAAATGCCGAGCACTGATCTAGGAATCAAGCTAGCTCAGATATATAAATACATCAACGTAAATAATCGACATCAGTTGCTCTTCCATGCCAGCCTCTCCGCAGGAGCAGGACGTCGCTAGCTCACTGCTACTTCAAGCTCGCCACCGCATTCTGGATCACTGGCTGGAACTGTGCTAGCCGTGAATATCGTAGTAGCGTGATTGCATTATATGACCTTGGATTGCCGTGAAAAAATACATATGTTATGTAATAAAAAATTAAATACTTTTAAAAACAACTTTTTTTCTTCTTTTGGATATTCTATATTTTTACTAGCTGTGAATGTTGTATGTAGTAACGTACAGATATTTCATAATGGATTTTTTTCTGGATAGTCTTCATCCGTGCTAGCTGTGATTCTAGTAGCCGCGTTTTTTTTTATTATTTCAAAAGCTTGTATTTTATAAACATCTTATAAGAACATTATTATTCCACATATATTAGAATGCATAAAATCTAACTTGGTTTGAAGAGCGGTATGAGAAAAGTTGCACTTCAATTGAACATATGGAACGGTGCTTATAACACCATGAACGCTATTTTTCTGTATAGTCTAGATAGGTGCTAGTACCATACATACATTTCACAATCTTGCATTATATGAATGGTATTACTTACTAGGTGCTTAATTGTAATAGCATTCTAAGATTTCTTTAAAACAATAGCATGCAAATATTACAAGATTCGTATAACATGCTCCCATTTATTAGTTTTGGGTGAGTGGTGGTGGCATGTGGGGGGGGGGGGCATGGCAAAACTAGCACATTTACAATAACTAGCATTCAGTAGACACACGTGAACCAATTCAACGTGTATGATCTACTTCCAGGCAAGTGGTGAGTTTGCTCAACAAGCACCACCAGACAAGACTGTAATATGCTGGTAAACTCTACCAACTGTGCCACAGACGGACACTTAGTTCTTATAATAAATTTTACGCTGTTTTCTTCCTAGCATTATTGTTTAATACATTGAATTATATTTATGAGAGAGATTCTACTGCATCTTCTTTAGGATAACTAGAAGAAATACGTATATGGATTACACAAATGGTAGCACGTCCAAACGGCGTTCGAACGCTTGTGCTCCTTGTCCCATGCAACTTATCTAGTTCAGTAAAATGTGAAAACGGTGAAAAATTTAACACGAAGCAGGATATGAAAGACCCCCAACCACTGCACATATCGCTAAAGCTGCCACTGCATAATAATAGCGCGTGGTATTTGTGCCTCAAGGCCTCCAAAACATTGATCAACCGTTACCAAATGTCAAAATGCTAATCAGATGCTTGGTATCTACATGAGCATCAATTGTAAACTTCGCCATATTTACCATAGACTATGTGATAGACAAACTGTAATATTCTAGTACCACACAGTATTCAGTTCACTGTACCAGTGGTTAGAAACATACTTTTCTAGTGGAAATATTTTGTCATTATGGCTGTATACGTTTTTCTGTTGGCTGAGTTTGAGTGTATTTGTTCATCATCCACCATCACTCGAACTCTTAACCTTGAGGTCACGAGTCTAAACCCTCATCCTCTTAACCAGGGAGGCACTCATTATAAAATATTAAATAAAGCTTCATAATTTAGAAAACTCAATCATTCGTGTATTGGCTCTTGTTCTACAAAGTTCGAAGTCATGTAGATCAGAAGTTGGCCTCGTGACCAAAAGGTCGTGTGTTCGGTTACCATCTATGTGAGTGATTAGCACTGTGCCGCACGCCCCCGGGGGTTTGGCAAATATAATATACATGTATATATAGTGATATAAAACTCATACATATAAATTTACATGAAGGATCTGTGCATTGATTCCATAGTGAAACAAAACAAACTGGCCAGTATTCTCTGTACAGCTGTGTACATGTATACGTGGAGTAGACCATAACACTTGTCTTTTAACAAATATGCAATGCAACTTTTAAATGCTACTAAAAATAGCCTGGCTCACAACATGCATTTGTGTCACACGGAAATTGGATAGTGTATGAAAGAGTCAGTTAAAACTGGATTTTCAAAGACTGGGCAATGCCACTACCTGGCGCCGTAACTAACTCTCCCGACCACCAAGCGTATTTGTGTCGCACCGGGTTCCGCCTCCCACCACAGTCCTTGTTGATTCCACTGCAATCTCACCCCGCATAATGAAGAACATGGGAGCTCTGTATGAAGATGTTGAGAAGTTCTTTGGAGACATCTTTGCAGCGTATGGCGCTTTCCTGGCGAGAAATCCGGTCTCCTTCATTCTGGTAAGTGTTAGCTTAATAACTACTTGTGCATTGATAAGTAAGCCTCTTTACTCCTCAGTTATAAATTGAGTGGTTGAATAACATTCGTGACTGTCTAATTGTAAATTTGAACAGCACGATAAGATTTTCCTAGTGGTATATAAAGCTTTGCTAACTTCTGCTCTTAGAATTCTGTAAAATGAAAAGTTATTGAACTTCAGTGGTGCTTTATTATTATCGTGAGCATCAGTCAGCAGCACTCTAAAAAGCTTTCAGAAATAGTTGAAACATGTTTCGCATTTGTAGTAGACACCACAGTTCATGGCATGTTGAAAACCGTAGACTTCTAAACTGTGTAGCGGAAGTTAGCCAAAATCTATATAGCACCGCCAAATCAAAGGTCCTGACCAGAATGTAACAACATACTGCAAAAAATGATAAAAATAAATGATATAAAAAAAGTCAGAAATTTGCAAAAAATATCTGAAACGTGAGATTACCCGTGCTTTTTAGATCACATAAGT
This sequence comes from Streblospio benedicti, assembly GCA_019095985.1. Lineage (NCBI taxonomy): Eukaryota > Metazoa > Annelida > Polychaeta > Spionida > Spionidae > Streblospio > Streblospio benedicti. The sequence continues at coordinate 20,061,523 of CM032664.1, read as the reverse complement.
AATTTTTCGTGTACATCAAGATATTCATGATTGACATGTGATCTACACTTTGTGTACATCGTTTCACGGTTCCCCACCACAACTCATTTGCCAGACGTGACAGCTTGAGACGGAGGGACAGCTTGGTGTAATTGTCTTGGTGTTCCTTAGTAATTGTCGCTATAGGTGATTTCTAGTTTCTCTCTGTTGGTGTATGCTGCAATCCCATCAATGCAATCATTGTATTGTAGTTTGCATATTTGTTCTAAACGCAGTTGTATTATTCTTATCATTCTTTAAAGATAGTGGTAAGAATCACGTCATTTAATCCCCCCCCCACACACACACACACACCCTTAAGCGACAGCTTTCTTGATAGTCCCCTCAAGACACAGACGATAGCTGTTTGTGTCATAAAAATCCAATTGGCGCTCATTGCTATATATGCACACGGAATATCCATTTCATACACATTGATAGACGGTCGACTGGAGTGCTCATCAAACAAAGAGTTCATAGAACAAGCCTTTTTGTAGTGTGTTCAACTTAAGCTATGGCCTGACATTCCCGTTAATTCAATCAAAGCTAATCAAAGCTATCGCAGTTGTAGTATTGCACTCTTTCTTAATTCAATTGTCAGGTGATCAGACTGCAGTTGTACTTATTTGAATAAGAAGTATGCTTTTCTTTTGATATAGTTATCGCATCATCTGACATTGGCAATTAACGGGTGAAAGTCAGACGGGTGCCTTGAATAGATCTACATTGCTCTTGGGCCCTCTTGCATTTTCGTTAAAGAAATATCATAGTCAAAATTATAGTATTCTTGCTGTCTTTGCTTTGGGCTTTGTAAAGAGTCAAAATATGCATTTTTGACTCTGTGTTTAGCTGAGCGGGGGCCTCCTCAAGCCCTCAACGCCAAGTATGCATGAAAGAAGTTCATTCATTACGGTTCTAATCAAGGCCTTTTACAGTTCTGTGTGCATTCTGTTGCAGGTCTCTCTCCTGACCTCCTGCCTGCTGGGCATGGGCCTACTCTCCACCAAGTATGAACAGAGGGTCGAGAAATTGTACACGCCAATGTACAGTCAGGTAAAAGTAGTGAAGTAATTAATATGCTTCGCCAAAGCTGGCATACTAGACATGCAAAGTGTCATGTTGACATAATATTATATTGTAAGTTAATTTTATCCCAAGCCGTTCCATCACCTATATTTGTGAAATTGTAAAACTGGTTTGATAACACATATTTTAATAGATTTATTGGAAATTGACTGATATTGGGTGTAAGTATTAAGTTCTCCAAGTCTATAGGGCTATATCACATAGCCATTGCCGGGACTCGAGCCCTGGGCCACTACCACCTATTCACCAAGCACTTAAGCCAGGAAAATTATATCACTCAATTGAGGGTGTTAATGATCATGTATTATAGTACACGGAGCAGTGTTCACTGAGGTGTATCACACACATGTTGTTGGAATGACACAGCTATAGTTGTCATGGTTATGTGAGGATGGCCGAGTGGTCTAACCAATATTCAATTAACAATATGCGCCTGTCCTGGGAATAGGAACCACAGTGGTAGTGGACTAGTGGTCCAGGGTTGAGTCCCGGCAGAGGCTATGTGATATAGCTCTATAGACTTGGAGAAAGAATCCCTACTTTAATGTTTATAACACTGACTATATGGTAACTGCAATGTACTTTGTCAAGTTATAAACTTAATGCAGACTAGTATGTTGTATATTCAGCTGCACAAGTTCTTTTAACTAAAATAGTTTTTTGGTTAATTAAACTTGATGCGAATTTGAAGCTTTCAGTTAATTCCTAAAACTAGTGAAATCTTATTCAGGCGTTCAAGGATCAGGCGGTCCTGGACGGACTCTTTCCTGATCGGACGAGGGATGCATATTACGCTCATCAGATGGTGCATTTGGGAACGTTTGGAGAGGTGAGCATAGTGTCAGGATGACATAATAAAGTGCCGGCAGACAATGGTGTATAATGTTGGACTGTTGCAGTGTAGGCATGGATTCTTTTAGACTGCGCTCGTGGGGTCCAGTCTTTTCTCTTAACGACTGATTGGTGTAGGAATTTGCTGAATTCTATTGGTGATGTCAGTAATGTTACACAGAACTTTGCTTTCTTCTGCCATTAGAGATTTATCAACATCGTGAGCAACACGATACACTGTGTAAAAGTTGGCAGAAAAATAGCTGAACCCAGTATCCTGTTTGCGATGTTGAAATCAATTGGACTGATAGAGTCTCTGTTCAAGGAGTCTTCCTGACATTATAAACGTCATAAAACTTGCCTATCTTGACACTATCGCTGATGTAGGTTCCGGACGATGGTGTACCCGTCACGCTCCAGGGGGCGTCGTAAATAGCGCACTTGCAAAGGTTATACGCGAAACAAAGGAGCCTACATGGGGTCCAGGGGAAAGTGTCGAGTAAGTAACGGGTGGTGTGGGGGTGGGTGAAAGAGGATGCGGGGATGGGGTACGCAAACCTTTGACAGTCCATATAGTTATGATGATGTGTACCCATGTATACTGTCATTACAATAGCACCACAGTTCTTAGGGGCCAGGCATTAGACATTCAAAGCAAGAGGAGCCTGATTTATTCATCTAGTGCCAAACTTTTTGTTTGATAGAATGAGGACACAGTTTTGTTGATCTTGTTTTTCTCAAACTTTCAATGTAATGGGTTTTTGCTGTTATATACAAACATTTTCTTCCAAACATCACGAGTACATACAAATGTTGTTTCTGGTTGTGTTCTTTTAGGGGCGGTAGGTAGTGGTGTTTGAGGGAGGGGGGTCAACAATTGTCAGTCACATCCCTTTATAAGAAAAAATATAGTTAAAAGTCCCCCTACCTTGATTACACCTCAGATGACCCGCTTGTTGCCTGGCTGGTAGTCACGTATGTCTTACTATAGAATTTGATCTATATTATATACAAGTCCAGGAAACCAGTATGACCCTATGTAAACAAACTTCTTCTCTATTGGGTCTGGACAGAAATTCTACTGTATCTTTATTACTACACGAATGAAATATGGTGTGAATTGATTGGTATTGAAATCGTTGATGGACTTGTACCTGGATTCTAGACGGATTCCTGGTGTGAGTTCAAATAGTCTAGATAAATTACGAGACGTGAAGAGAAAAACCACATGAAACAATCCCGTATTTCTCATTTTGTGAACTTTCCTAATCAATAAAAGAATACAAGCATCTGATGTTTTGTAAATATTTTGTACAAATAATGTACGCTACCAAAGATAACTGAGGCCTCCACGGTATCTGAAAATAAAAACTGGACAGGGCCTTCGTATCGTACACCGTCTCATTTAGGATCCCGGGCCCACAAAACGGATCTTTTTATATTTTAGCAAAAGACCTTTGTAAGTTCAGTGCCCCCTGTTCTGTAAGTATGGGTAAAGCAAACAAAGATAGACGTCACCTAATTGATAGACAGACACCTCATCACATTATGCTACAAGTCTCGTCATTAGCCTGTTGATTTCTACTCACAACATCATTGCAAGAAATAGTTTTAGAACCACAGTGCTCCACTGACAATTAAAGAGAAAATATGGGAACTGCTAATAGCTCTAGTTCTGCTCTTCCGTAGCCGAGTGGATAGGGGTTGGACTCATGACCAGAAGAATGTGAGCTCGATTCCCGGTCAGGTCAGGTGGTGGGTGTTCAGCAAACTTAAGGCATCGACCATTTGATCTCAGGGGGGGCGCAGCTATTTTCACCATAGCTTCAATTATTTTTTTCATATAATTCTTTTTTTTTCTTAGATTACTGAACCTCAATTATTTTTTAAATATGTAACATGTACGTTATATAAAACATCTTGACAAATATTTATATTTTGTCTAGCCAAATGAAACCTTATTATTATTTTTCACCAATTTTCAGCCTTGCGTTATTTTTTTCAATATCTTTGCTGCCCCCCCCCCCCTCCCCTGAGATCAAATGGTCGATGCCTAACGCTAACAAACTGCACACTCTTCCATGGCTCCTGCACGTTAAATAGGTACAGGCCAGGCGAGTGAATGCTTGTGTGAGTAACATACCAAAGATGCCGATGACTTGGTGTAAAAGAGAATACTGAACAGTACTCCTGGATAGTAGACAATAAACACCGACATAAATTACATTTCAACTGCAGCAACGAGCTGATATCAATCTGTGTGTAATCAAAACCCATTTAATTTGACTGTACGTACGTTATTGTGCCTCAGCAGATATTACCAGGATCACCCTCTTCTCAGCATAAACGTCATCATAAATGCAGCTTTCTATGAGCTGGCGAGAATGAACAGATGATAGCCACAGGCAGATCCAGGTTTTGAGAAAAGGGGGCGGTACACTAAAGGGATTTCATGGGTTTCATACGTGCGATCAATGGTGGACATGCACCAAAAACCCTAGGAAATTAAGTATTTTAGTGGATCTGCCAATGGTAGCTGATTCCAGTTCATCTGCAGCATGGAGCTAACACCGTTACGTTGGGTTAATCGATTCTCCCCAACCAGACAGCACTTGGTTCGTTTCGTCAAAGCTGTGTGCATTGCCACCATCAGGAGCCACAAGCCTATGAAGTTGCATGAAGCGAGAGACTTGGACTTCCTGGAAGTCTTGTTGGTGAGGCTAAGCTGAGGCCACGGGCAGAGAACATTGTGGGAAAATATACAAAGTCAAAATGACATAAAAACTACGATTATGCCTACATTCTGACAACGTGCTGTTGCAACACTATGTCATCATAGGTACTAGACCAAGAATATTAAGGGTGGAAACCTTGTTGGTTTGAAAACTATACTCAAAGTTTCACGAATATACAGTTTGAGTTGCTGTGTTGGGAATGCCCGTAAGTTGGAGATCAGCAGTATCACATGTGAAGTCACTCCCTCGACACGGTCACTGTCGGGTAGCGTAGTGGGACAATAGGAGAAATATTTGGTGGATGCAATGTGTTGTTGGTATGGCACCACATTCTCTGCAATATTTTTTTTAATATTACATAGCATTGATAGAGGAATTTGCCAATCAAAAACACCAACAAATGCTCACCAGTACATTGAGAAGTTAACAAGCAAATGTTCTTTTTTTACCTATTCAAATCTCATATGTAAAAGAGAAATAAACTTTGTGTATATTTTTAATAATTGTGGCAAAGGCGTGGGTTATTTCAGGTACATTGGGTACATTTCGTTGTCTTTCATCAATAATCAGGAATTGTAATTGAATAGGTTGCATCACATTTCACACACGTAAATACAGGCAATTCCCAATTCACGCTCAAGATTTATATTAGGGCAAATCACAAATCATGGCGCTTGTAACAAGCAGATCACCAGTCACCAATGATAGGTTCCATTACGTTTTACACACCTAAATAATGACAGTTCACAATTCACAATTAAGATTTAGGCCATACTACCAATCACATTTTTGCTATATGACCCCATCGGTGCTGGATGGTCATAATCATGATAATAGAGATGTACTGTAATTTGCGCTGTATTTTAAGCAGTGGAAATATTGCTCTGACATACGAACAATATAAGTCAATCAAAATACAAGGACTTCTTCAACAAATCAGAGTTTGAGATAAAATATCCACATTTATCTAGTGTGTACTCACCAGGTGCCTAAGGAACTTGATACTTAAGAGCTGGACTAATATTTATTGGGTTGCACTTGTAGTTGGACTTGTATCGTGTATAGTGGTTCATCTCTAGAACAATCCAACATTAGATAGCTTTCACGGATTCATAAAACTGACTGATGATATCTGATATAGTAGTTTTCGTTGAGATTGTTGATTCTGTCATTTATCAAGCTGTAACTCATCCTACGGTAACTGTGGATGGGTGAAACCAGGATGCGGAGAAAATATATTGCTTTTGATGCAGTCTTCTAGTCTTGCATTTGTTACGCCACAAGCAAGAGTATATCCAGAAACCTATTATATCACCAGTCAATGAATTTACAATGCATTGATGTGCGTGTAAACATACAGAAACTATTAAATAGCCCTTTAATAGCCATCCCAGATGCAATGCCAAATGTATGTATAGAACTCTGAACAATAAATTGTTCAATTAAGACCACCTCTAAACAGGATTCGTATACACTTCGCTAATCTACATTTTAAACTTGATTTTAGATAATCGTCACAGGCAGAGATGGTGGGAATGTTCTGACAGAGAGCATCATGAAGCGGGTGATCGGACTGTACGATGAAATCCTGCAGATCACCATTGATGAGCACGACCGGGGACATAAGTTCACAGACCTGTGTGCATCAAGGTAAGGCTCTGTTCTTGATTTACATTGTTGTTTAGATAATGTAACTCTGCTAACTTCTCCTTAATGGCTCATAAGCCAACAATGTCTATAGAACAATAACATTCCAAAAACATGAACAGAAGTCAGCTACAAGCTACAAAAAAGCTACAAAAAGCAGATGTTATATATTAACAGAAATAGTTACGACATCTATCCGCCTGTGAAATGACAGATATTCAAATAACATTTCGCCTGTATTACTATTTCTCATAGCCAGCTAGTGGTATAAACCTGACACATATTCCACACTATGCTGCAGTCAAAATATTTATGTGTGCACTATTATCCACCAGATTTAACAATTTACTGGTCCTTGTAATGCTAGGGTCTGACGTTTGCTATTATTGAAGCCAAATAAGCAATGGTGTTGTAATCATTGCTAATGGCTACATGACTACAGTTTCTCACCACAAACATGTTTTGGGGGCAGAATCATACTTTCCCCACACTTGTACATGTACATGGTACTTGCAATGTACTTCTGTGCTGTAAACTGTCAGTAGGTAACATTTGTCACTGTTGGACTGGGGTGGACTCTTGCTTTGCTTGTAATCTTATGTAGGAATGCTGATTGTGTTTAGGAATAAGGAAGACTGAAGACATTTTTGTTGCTCAGAGGCAGGTGGTTCAATTTTATTAATAGGGCTGAGTGCCAGTGTGAAAATGTTGAATGCAAGTGGGAAAAAAAACAAGGCTTCCTCCTGAATATCAAATGACTGCAGCCCCTAACTGTCACTCTGAGATACAGAGAAAGTATATGGTATTTTCTTTCCATCAACATGCATATGATCAAAATAAACCTAAAATAGATGAATGTTGTTTAAAAAAAACGCTTCAGAGAAGGTTTGCTGTTTTACCCAAAAATGAAGACCTGTACATGTTCATGTAGGTGCAAAATATTTAAGCAATTTTGTGAGTGACAAATATGATTCTGTCAGATATGACAACTAAACCCCAAAGTGAGTCCAAGTAGACAGAAAATATAAAAGAGTTAAACCTCCAAAGAAGTAATACAAAGAACCGCTATTAAACCTCCCATAATAATTACCTCAAGTGGTGTCAATTTAGAGGTTATTTCTTTATGAGCGTTTCATGATGATCTATTTAGGAAAATTTGAAAGTGCAATAAATAGTCATATATTATGATTCTATTCTTCACTCTCTCTCTCTCTTTCTCTGATTTCTATGGTAAGCACACTCCTACCATTGTTATAGCTGAAGACAGGTTTTAAAACCCTAAGCTTCCATTTGACTATATCAAGTGGCCCTGACGGGACTCGAACTTATCACCCCATGGTTGAGAGACCAGAATGATAACCATCATCGCAAGCAGGAGGCTGTTAAAAGGTTACATGGATGAACTGTTGTCTCTGTAACCCCTAGCCTACACACTTGATAAGTTATCATCTCAACCCAAAGGTCATTAGTTTGAACCCACCTAGAATTGAATCCAGAAGTAAACTTGGGAAAACACATTAGAATAGTCATATCATCAAGGTGATCTGTTTATAGAGGTGGTTTTAATAGGAGATTCTATTACATTTTTTCTATAGGAATGAAGTGTGTGTTGTGGATGGAGAAG
>CM032664.1:20015135-20053482 GCA_019095985.1 Streblospio benedicti | reverse complement strand
CAATAAATAGAGATTAAGCTTGGCATTGACAATAAACAGGCCTACTCACTGGCCCTGTGCTGGTTAATTTTAGGCAGGGCAAGCTATTTTTTAGGGATGCCACTTCAACACGATCGAGGGCCACCTAATATTTGTCAAGGCCAGCTATTTTCCATTTATGCCAGGCCAATAATCTATGTACAAAATTTTGTGATTTTCATAATGCGTTTGACCAGCTAAATACTATACTCGGTGGCAGATCCTGGTTTTGAAAATAAGTGAGGCACTAATGAGAATTTGATCTTAATATACAAGGCATTCATTTTTTGACAAATAACTGACCATGGTACTATGATGTGATGCACCTAGAAAAATGCTTGTTGGAATGTGCTGCATGCTCTCCAGAGTTTGGAAGGCAATATTGTGTGACAAAGATATCTCCATGTATCTGTGGTAGATCCCTGGACGTATCCAAGCTTCTTGCCTAAATTTTCATAATTCACTGACTTTCTGTGTGTGAACAATTTAATGTGTTTCTGGTCTAGCAATATCCCCCACACTGCCCACCCACCATCCTGCGAAATCCTCGATCTCCCATTGTCAATAGTCAACATGTAAATTCAACTGGGTGTCTGAAAATGATCACAAACCTCATATATTTACATTTAAATGGATTGGTTTCTGAAGTTAACTCTAACATAAAAAGTAGAAAAAACAGAAAGCATTCATCGAAAAATAACTACAGCTAGCTGTAGAACAATGTTGTACACAAAATCATCAAACGAAGGTAAAAACATATTTTTTAAAATCCAGAATAGCAAAAATGTACAGCTGTGCTTACACTTTAAAAACAACAATAAAAAGGTATGTTTACAGATTGCTTGAACATATTACACATAAATCAAGCAACACAGGTACATTGTAGAATACTGTGTCCATATGAATACCAAGAAGAAGCTTTTATATGCAAACAGTGACGGCAAGAATTATGCATACAACAATTCTCATATTAATGACACACATTAATTTCAAAATTGTCTTATTTAAAATATTTTTTTCTCATGTGAATAAAAACTAAAAGCTGAAAATATAAACTATCCAGTACACTGAGTAGACAATTACCATTTGAACAGTAATATTTCAAATAAAATCATTTAGATTCTGTATCAAACATTCACATCTAGGCGGATTGCATACATCTCATAAAGCTAAGAAAAAACGCTCCAGAGTGTTCAAAAAATCTGTTTGGCTTCTGTCTACCATGTTGCACATAAAAACGACAGCAAGCTAAATTGACAGGTGAGAATACTTTGCAATGTTCTGCCAGAAAGCTATTCCCTGGTATCTTTGTCTTTTGGGATTCTTCTTCCAGATGAATGGGCCATTAGCTTGTGGATTTGTATTTTTTTTTAATTCATGAAATACATTTCTTCAGTCAATAGGTTATGGTTGTATTGTAAAGGAAATGTAGCTATAAAAATCTAGAACACTTTGCCAGTTGCTTTGTACTTGAGGATTCTTTTTCTATATCTAATGGGCCATTACTTCCTGGGTTTGTACTTTTCTTATTATTGTAGGTATTAGAAAATGTATTGATAATCTAATATGATGCAATTCAAAATGCTGCTAGGATGAATAGTGAATGGTGTATCTGTTGTCCAAAAAGATAATTTGAAACGTAATAACAAGAATCTAAATACAATGCTAATAATGGAATAGCCAATTATTATAAATTTTCGCTACGTTTCATTTATCATTCAATCGTAACTTTTAGGTTATTTATACAAGAGTGTTCAACACTCAATAAAGCTAAATCCCACCTCTCTTTTATTTTCTATATGCAATGATATAAATGTACATCAAGAAATATCACGAGTGCTTGCCAATGAGCATATCCTCACTTTTCAATACCCTAAAACTACAAAATGGTAACACTAAATAAACAACAACCTCATTCAGTGTACATTTTGATGTGTGTATATTTATGCATTACATGTATATAATTTACTTTTTTAATGTCTTTACATTGGTATATAGTGTGAAGTGACACTGAAAGCTCATAAATTTCAAATTGATCTTCAGGTCATCTACGCCAGCCTGGTGAGCAGTGGAGGAAACTGGGTGTCAACGAGGATGGTTTTGGGTCTGGCAGGGATCGTGGCTGCTCTTCTGGCCATCCTCGCTGCCTTTGGTCTCCTGTCTATCTGTGGACTGCCAATGGTGGATATCTGTGGGGTGATGCCATTCATGGTTCTAGGTGAGATTCTATTACCCAACCGAAGGTTAGATAATCACATCTCTTTGTTCTATTACCTACTTAAAAATTTAAATCAATAAATATCTGTTGAATATAATGAACTAACATGTGGAATCCCAAGCGATGATGTCTTATTAGGGATGAATACTATCACCTTTTTCTACGAACAAATATGCAAATTAGCCTCTTTGATTGGCTGCAGACACCAGAAACTTTATGTTATATTGATGGTGACATTGATAAATGACACAGTAGACTAGGGTGGAATTCATCATTATTTAGAAAATTACCATCCATTAGTAGTTTCAGGGGAAGGGAATAATTGCATTTCTCACGGTAACATACCAAACCTCTCAATACCAAGCATATGTCTACCATTTGAACCCACAACCTCTCGGTTGAGATGATAACATGCCAAATATATCAGCCAGAGGTTACAGAGACATTGACAATGATTCTGCCCAGTAACTTTTAACATCTCACTGCTGTACTGGGATCCAGCACACGTAGTACATTTGTAATAGACAATTGTAAGCGCGCTTTTAACTTAAATCAGCTATGCCTATTGTACAGGTATAAATGTTCTTGATAGTAAGTGAGACAAGAGAGAAATGGTAGGAAATGTATTCACAACACATATATAATGTTGCTGTTTTAGAAAAGGAATGTGTGAATTGACAAGAAATTTGAAAATAAATTAGAATTAATTGGCATAACACTATTTATAGATGTTTCTTGTCTTACAGAAACAGCTCATCTGTGCAATTTTAACTGATATTTATTTGAGTTTTGTCTTTCAATAACAGAGTCTATATTTATGTGCAAATTTTGTGATATTAAAAGTGAATTAATGTATTAGATGTTTGCAGATCCGGCTGGGGGGGAGTCGCAGGGGGCATGTGCCCCCAAATTCCCCACAAAATACCATATTTTCATCAGATTTTTGGCATGTTCACCATCGATCGCGAGTGTGAATAGGAAACCCTTGAGATCCCTTGAGTGCGCCCCCCCCCTTTTTTTCTGAAAACCTGGATGTGCCTCTGATAAAGAGAAGGCTGACGTGGCTCAATAGTTTATTTTTTGTAGTGTCTTCACAAAAGAGAACACTGACTCTATCCCAGACTTCAAACCTAAGAAAGAAATTAGATATCCTTTGGAAGAACTAGTTATCACAGAAGAAATGGTTAGGAAAAAGTTGGCAAGTCTGAACCCAAGTAAAGCTTCAGGTCCTGATAATCTCCATCCAAAGATTCATAAAGAACTACACATGGAGCTGAGCCTGCCCATGTCTATGGTTATGCAAAGTTGTCTAGAACAGGGATACTTAACCCAGTCCTGGAAAGATGCCTTTGTCACCCCTATTTTTAAAAAAGGGAAGAAAAGTGAGCCTAATAACTATAGACCTGTGAGTTTGACAAGTGTAGTGTGCAAAGTAATGGAGAGTTTTGTGAGAGATCACATCATGAAGTTTTTTCTACGGAATGAGCTACTAAGTGACTTCCAACATGGGTTTGTCGATGGTCGCTCGTGTGCCACTCAACTCCTCCAGTGCATAGATGAGTGGACAAAGATACTTGATAGAGGAGGTTCATTAGATGCCATATACCTTGATTTTGCCAAGGCCTTCGATTCTGTACCTCATGGTCGATTAATCAGTAAGCTGCGTGGGTATGGCATAACAGGTTCAACATTAGCATGGGTTGAAGACTTCCTGAGAAACTGAAGACAGAGAGTAAACATAAATGATACCGTATCAGACTGGTGTGATGTAATTTCGGGCGTTCCTCAAGGCAGCGTCATCGGTCCAGTTCTCTTTGTCATTTACATAAATGACATGCCTGAAGTGGTATCAAACATGATCCAATTGTTTGCCGATGACACAAAGATTTTCTCCCAGATAACCTCCCAAGAGGATCATGCTCTACTCCAAGAGGATTTGCAGCACCTAGAGGCTTGGGCGAGCAAGTGGCAGTTACAATTTAACTCAACCAAATGTAAAGTCATGCACTTGGGACATAGTAACCCTCATAATGACTACATAATGGAAAAAGATGTTGTTTTAGCTAGCACAGCTCAAGAGAAAGATCTAGGAGTATTTGTTGACAGTGGACTGACCTTCAGTGAGCACATTGCTACCCAAGTCAATAAAGCCAACAGAATTCTGGGATTGATACGAAGATCTTTTGAGTGGACTGACAAAGATACTGTAAAAACCCTCTACAAAAGTTTGGTCAGACCCCATTTGGAATATTGCAATGCAGTTGCTTTTCCTAGATTTGCAAAAGATGTAAAGCTGTTAGAGAGTGTGCAGAGGAGAGCCACCAAGTTGGTGCCTCAGTTAAGAGAATTACCTTACACAGAAAGACTGAAGGCGCTTGACCTCCCTAGTCTAGAGTACAGGAGACAGCGAGGAGACCTCATTGAAGCATGCAAATTTATGCAAGGCAAATATAAAGTTCCCTCCCCTCCACTCAAGGTAGACACCAATTATAGAGTCACGCGAGGGCATGACCTTAGAGTGAGTAAGCAAAGGTGTCAGAAAAACATCAGGCAGGACTTTTTTGCACTCCGAGTGACTGATCACTGGAATAACCTCCCAGCTGATATTGTTCTATCCCACACTGTGAACACTTTTAAAAATAGGCTAGATAAGTTCATGTCAGTAAAAAGATATCAATTTAATTAGACAAATTTAATAAACTATCAAGGTGCAAATTGCTGTTTACTGTGACAAATGTATTACTGTGATTAAGTGATATATTAATGATTAATATACAGTGAATAATAGATATGACTATGGTGCATGTAAAAGTTAATGTTTTATTGTGTTTAAAACTATGGTAAATGATTACTGTTTAAGAATGGTAACAGGCCTTAGGCCTATATTGCCAAATTGTTACTACTACTACTACTACTACTACTACTACTATAGTGTATTTGTGTATACAAGTTATGGCTGTTAAAAACAACACCAACCAATTGTAAAACACGTACATATTCAGATATGTACAACATCTAGTTTGTATGTTCAGCATTTTCATGTGTGGATGGAAATGATAAGAAAGGCATAGGAACATGGGAAATATGATGTTCAGATGGTAGCCACAGCATTTTGGGTATAGATAAAACCAGCAGAAAATGAATGAAAAAGCATTAGCTCAGTCATCCAATGTGACATTTCATATGGCAGGCAGTGGTGATCTGTAATCTGGCGTACAAACACATTGACAGTGGTATATTTCATTGGATTTTGCATCTAACAGATTAAGAACATAAGAAACATTCTGTTCTGCATGTACTTAGCGAAAAATGGCTTTATCCTGTAAAACATAAAAGTACCTCATTTTCAGACCACCTCTACAAGATGCCATCTCTGTAATAAGATCCCGTTTTGTTGGCCCAAACTCTTCCTCTCATACGTATTATTGAGACGGGCTGAGATGAACCTTTAAGTGATCTAAAGAGGCTCCACTGCATTCCACTTGAGCCGACTGTCCATTATTTGAGATAATTTGTATTTTTCAATACAATATTTGAAGTGTTGGGAAACTAAAATCACAGCAAATGATAATCCTAGATAATTAATGTTACAATGACACGTTATTACTGTAGATATATCGTTATTACTTTTAGTAAAAGTTAGAATTAAGAAATATGTTATTTGTATTTGACCCTTTTTGTTGCTAATGCTAGAGTCAGACATACACGATTTTTGAAGCCAAATCAAGCACCGTAGTGTAGCTACTAACAATTGCTACATTGTCTGGTCACAAATATATTGTTTAGCGACAGACATATCTTATAACCCTATCTATTTCTAAACTCCTACGACATTGTAAATTGCTGGGGAGGGGGAATAACAATCGTGAAAGTCAGAGTGGAACTTAACATAAAACTTCCAGTACACTCAAATCATCTGCCAGGAATTTGACATTTTCACGTAGCGCTTGTATTTGTCAAACTAATACTAGCTGGCCATTCTCATAATATATGTCAGACCACAAACCATTCTTTCTGATTTATACCAAAGGTATAGCAATAACATACAGTAGGAAATCACTATTTACATGTAGATGTGAAGGGAATGTTGAAATGAAATAGATACAGTTGGGCCTGTTTAATTGATACCAAGTGCACATGCCACTAATATATACGCTAATGAAACTCCATAATCTTAATCAAAAATGATAATTCATTATAAGCAAAGTCAACATACAGATGTTTTACTGTATTATATGACAAACCATCCTTCCTGATTTATGTAAAGTGCATATGCCAATAATAAGTGCCACTAATGCTCAATAATGGCATTCTGGAATGTTATAGAGGTCAGAGAGCCAGTGGGCAGTTATGCGCCTTCTTCTGTCTCACCTGTAAGTGGGTCCAGATCCCTCATTTCATGCTTATTACACTAGTATGCCTATTTGTGCTTATATTGTATATTGAAGTTGCTGATGGATAATACTATATCTTAAAAGTTGAAATATATGCGGTTGCCAGGCCAGGCCGGATTTGAATTCGACGCTAGAGGAATTCTGAAGGAGAAAGCTAAAGATTACACTGTGATTAAATTTGATACACGACCCTGGGCATGCAGGATAAAAAAATAAGCATTATATGAATATCTTGTGCATCTATTTCCCATCATGTTACATGTACATTACATAATTATACTATTACTACTAATTATACACTGTGACAACTTGAAATTTTGGAGTACCTTTTATCTAATAATTTGTACTGATTCAGTTCAAGTTTAAGTAATTAAATTCTAGGTCTTGGAGTTGATGATATGTTCATCTTGATGTCTGGCTACCGACGCACAGACCTGCACCACAGTATTGAAGACCGCATGGCTGAAACCTTCAGATCATCTGCAATCTCTGTCACGATCACGTCACTCACCAATCTGCTGGCGTTTTGTATTGGTGCAACCAGTCCATTTTTGAGCATCAAAAACTTCTGCATCTATGCTGGTAAATATACTGGTGGAATTATTTTTATAATATTTCTGCATCTCTTATGCTCGGTTCCAGCTTAAGAGTTTTAATATATTTGAAAATATTCATGCTCAAATCTAACATTCACGATAATTGAAGCTGTTATATATACAAGTGTAGTATATATATTTAATTGACATTGACACAATGTCTCATCACTGACATGTTGTGTTTTCTACCAATATCCTTCTCATCTATATCATACTGTAGATTGTATCTTGAACTTAGATGATTAGATCTTTTCAATCTTCATATTCTCCTTTGGTTTGAATACATGTACCGGGTATACAATGTATGTCCAAATATATAAAATATCAACTGGACAGCAATTCTTTCAACATGCTAAATGGAAAACAAAAAATAGTGCCGAGACGATATAAAATGTCAGTTTAGCAAATCAATTAATCTAATTTCAAGGTGTTGCTGTCCTCATCTGTTATATCAACCAACTAACATTCTTTGGCGGATGTCTGGCCCTACATGCACGGCGCGTGAAAGCTGCTCGTCACTGTGTTACATGTTGCAAGGTAAGGCTACATGTATATTCTATTATCTTATGGAAAAATGAATATGTAAATCAAAGCTATAGCATATCAAGCAGACCCCTTCTTCATGTGTTATAATTGTACTTAATGTGACTTAAATTATATGACTTAAAATATAACATCTAATGCATATCAATTCAATTTCATAGATCAAACCCCGTGCAGTGATGGAGGCAGAAGGGAAATCAAGATTGGAGATTCTGTTTTGCAGCGGACAACCACCAAGCGAAAAAAAGGAAGACGACAGTTTCTGTGAAAAGATTCCAAGCTCAATAATGCCCAAAGTACTTCTCAAACATATATCGAAATTCATCATCGCAGTATTGTTTGTACTATATCTAGCAATCTCCATAATTGGAGCCTCGAAAATCAAAATTGGCTTGAAACTGCAGACGATTGTTCCAGAATCATCGTATTTAGCGAGTTATTATGAGCATGAAGCTATGTATTTCAATTACAGTGGACCCACGATAATGTTCGCTATCACGCATCCGTTGGATTATATGAATGGTGATAATCAGCTAGCCATAAGAGGGGTGATAGATAAAGCATTGAAATCTGAATACATAGACCCCAAGTCGAAAATCTCATGGTTGGATACTTATACTGCATACCTAAAGAACAAGTCGATTCCTCTCAAAGATCATGTAGATTTTGTTAAGAACTTACGTGAATTCTTAGAAGGATACCCTCAATTTGTGCACGACGTTAAAGTTAACTCAGATTACACAGCTATTTTAGCATCAAGATTTTTCGTGACCTCACGACACTTCAGTGACTCAACCAAGGAAGGTGACATGATGGAGTATATGAGAGAACTTGCGCTGAATGGAAACGGTACAATTACTATGACTGCATATAGCTCCCAGTTTCTATTCTATGAACACTATAAAGCAATTTTGAAGAATACTCTTCTAGCCGTTGGTGTTGCCATAATTGGAATGCTGTTCATTGCATTGGCGTTCATTCCACATCCAGTTTCTATTTCATGTATTGCTATCACCATGATGACAATAGTTCTTGGAATGCTAGGATTTATGCACTTTTGGGGCCTAGCACTGAGTGCAATAACTACTGTGCAGGTGATTCTTAGCGTTGGATTCAGTGTTGACTTCACTGTACACATCAGTCATGCTTTTATGGCAGCAACAGGAAAGAACCGGAATGAACGTGTGACAGTTGCGCTGCAGAAAGTTGGCGTTCCAATTATGAATGGAGCCATATCTTCAATCTTAGGGATACTCATGCTAGCCTTTGCTAGCTCTTATGTATTTGTATCATTTTTCAAAACAATGCTTCTTGTGATATTTTTAGGACTGGCCCATGCCTTGTTATTTCTGCCTGTAGTGCTTTCATTTATAGGGCCAAAACGGACAAACAAACCAAAAATATTCATACCCGTTTCACTTCAATGTAGGACTCATATAGCAAACCCTCCAAGCGAGGGATTGTCGCCAAAACCAAGTCCAAACGATAACACATCTCTTCCTGGATCAGGAGATGAAAAAGATGATCTCAAATCACTAAAAGGCTACCATGTTGCAGACTTAGTGGACACTCCCGAAGAAAGATATGGCTTGTTGGGAGCGAGAAGCATCTCCGAAGACAGAGACAAGCAAAGATTTAAAGATCATTTTGATCAATATGGTGCTCGACCTAAATCCCAGCATCCCATCCTCGTTCCTCAAAAAGCAGTAATTCAGTACAAACCGAAATCATCACCATCGTTTATATCAAAATCTTTCGATGAATATGAACTCGATCCAATCCCTGTAACATACAGCAAGTTTGATCCGGAAGGGTCTATAGGATCTGTCAGAGAAAAGGTAATAGAAACTGCTGCTGATAAAGTTGTGTTTCAGCAGAGTAAACAAAAGTCTGCGAAATTGTCTAGGCCTACGCATAGTGTAGATGATAGTTTATTAACGGGCATGAGTGAAACTTCTATGTGAAGATGCCAATATTTGTGGATGTGTATGCATTTGTATTCATGTAGTGTATATATAAGTGTACAAGTGGATTTGACAGATATTTCCATGAGTGTGATAAGGAAATTAAAAAATCTTCAGCTGCTTTGTGGATTGATTCACAAGCAAACAGGTGCTGTTTGAATTGATGTTTGGCAAGGGAAGTTCTTATCTCATATACACACAAATGGAAACATCTAAATCTATTTCTCAAGGTGTTGAGCACAATTTTTTTATTTGCTTAACATAGTGAAGTCTGTTAAGAGTGCATAAATTTCATGTGTACGTACATGTAGGGTCATTGCTCAAATAGAGTAAATAGGCCACGAGTGAGTTGCTTCTGGGTTTTGAAGAAAAACATTAGCAGACTAGACTGTTCTTACTTTTGGTAACATGGTTATCATGCATTAACCTTCCAAAATTAAGATATTATATTGAACATATATATATATATGAATATATACACAATATTTAGTCTATACAACTGGATATACGTACAATGAAACAGACGTTTCATATGGCATTCGCCATATTTCTTCAGTGTGATGTATGACGTAATGACGTAACCCCAAGATGGGCAGGTTTACTTGGGTGCTGCTCTCTAATCTTCACAATATCATATATCAATAGTCTTGAATCTTTCTGACTCCATGTTGGACAGTTAGCTAAGTAAATTATTAATTCTGGGCATCTTTTGACATTTTTTTCTTTATAAGAAAAGGTAGTTTTGAGTTTTAAATGTTCACATGGTAAAAGTTCATAATCTTGTCATCGGAAGTGTGCTTGTTTTTTGTTCTACCCAGAAGGTACTCAATAATGGCCCTTATTGTTGTGTTCATCAATGTCTGTGTTCTATCAAAACAATCAGCGATAATTCTTTTCTCTGAAACATTGGTATAAATTAAACAAAACTTATGCATGAGCAAAGTGAAAAGTTGACCACATTTTCCTGTGGGAATTGCTTTGATTCTTGGGTTTGAATATGAGAACAACTTTATAAAGAGATTAAATGCTAATAATTGGCAGAATGACTTCCCAGTAAACTCCACTTTGGCATAAGTCATTAATATAATCGAAATAATTATCAATTTAAATTATGAAAGGTTTTTGAACACATTGATATTAGCTTCCAAAGCTGAAGAAAGAAGCATAATACATGTATGATTATTGAAGTTGCAGTGTTGGTTTTACAAAATTGATTTTCAACTGATTTTGCAAGGAACTGTAGATTTGAGTATGGCACATTAATGTGGAATGGACATATATAAATATTAGATTGCTTGGGCATTGTAATGTATTCATTTTTGTCGTAGTTGTATGTTGCATGTTGCTAGTATAACAAGCTCAGATTAATCAATTTTGAATTCATTTCATAATCATTGTGGTTTTTGCATCACACTAATCAATAGATGTACAGTAGATATATTTGATGCACCATGCAGTAACCGGGGGTGCTGGAAAAGAATCTAAAATTCTATTTGCAGCTACATTACTTTTTTTTCACACCACATCCTGACTATTGAGAGGTGGACAGCCCCGAACTTAGTTACCATAGATTGCTGACATTAGGTATTCTGAATATTACTTTGAATATTTCCACTTCATGAATATTGTTCTCTTAATTCGTAACATCAATCTAATATTTCCCCACAATATTATATCAATTAGCATGATCAGCGCATCCAAAATTGAGCCTAAGAGTCAAAGAATGTATATTTAGTTCATCCTTGGTTCCATTAATCAGTCTAGTCAGCCGAGTCATTATGAAGTGTTTGCATCATCTACATGTACATATAAATATGATAAACAAATAGCTCACTTGAATTGCACAAATCCATCATTGTGATGCCATAGAATATGGTAATTAATTCGTTACCATGAGGTGGGCATGCGCAATGGTAAGAATACATATTTGTTAAAAAGATAATTTTTTCAGTGTCATAAATATTTTGTATCAACTTTCAAAGTTCAGTTCGAGAAGAAGTACTATACTGTATTAAAAGATAAAATAATGTATTTTTGTTATTGGAATGCAGATGGCTCACATCATATTTTTACCCCACCAAATCCTTTTCCAATTTTGAAGTAAAATATCTGAATGCATTCACACTTTACTTTCAGTTCGTCGACTGCAATGACCAGTGGATGTAGTCTGCTTTGGACCTATTAACAAGCGGTAACACACAGCTTTACACTTTGCAAGAGCCTCGCATCATTTGTGCTGGATTAATTAAATTGTATGGTATCGACAATGGTCATTTGCACAAGACCACTTACCCGACTTGTACAAGCAAAGATAGGGCCCCATGGTCATTATAAGGAAGCGACCACAAAGAAATCGTGTCACCTCAACCGTACCATATGTAGGCATCTAACCTGAACATGTGACAGCTGGGCAGGACATTTGCAAAAGGGGAGGGGAGGAGGCAATGAAAAGAGGTATCACAATATATCTATAATGAAGTAATAAATTCAACCAAGTGCTACCCTCATCAACATTCAAGTGAAGACCTACTGTTATTTCACTAGGTTATGAAATGAGTACTTCCCGAAAAGATTTTAATCTGGGAAAGCTGATCGTATAAGTTCACTGTCCGATGGGCAGGCTACTTTCTCAGGGCACCCATGTTGACGACGTTCAGGGTGGCTTCTTTCCATAGTTGGCAGCTCTTGGTTTGGGTAGAATGTTCACAAGTTTTTAACCTAGGATGCAGTTCAAAATAACTTAAAATTCACACTGAACATGCACAACAGCATTTTCTTGTAGCATAGGAATGATACATTGTAAAAATAAATACTTAATTGATAGTATAGTGAATAATTAGGTGTGCAAGTGAGCAATGAGCATAATTGTATTGTGGAGTAAAAGGAGTATATTATTGTTTCATAGGCAATTTTAAAATGTTTGCTAGTACATGTACTACGTATATTTCTGCGTTGTTAGATGTTTAACTGTTATATTAACAACTGCATATGTATGTTAATTTATAAATTTTTATTAAATAATTGCATTGTACCAATTTGCTTTGAAATTATCCATAATCTGTTTTAAAATGAGCACAACACACACCAAGATGAAATGATTACAATGAAATCATATATTCATATACCATATTTGACCATCCAAATGCCCATGGTCTTTTAGCTTGAGAAATTGTCAATTTAAAAGATGGGCCTTCTACATGCGTTTTTATGTTAGAATTTTATTAATCTAAATTTTTTTATATGGTCCAGATTCGAGGGTGAGCTTTTAGCTGGGGGCGGGCCATAGGATGGTTGTGTAAGGTATTCTACCAATTGCCTTGTTTAGTTGCATTCTGATTGGTTGACATTAATCAGTGAGCAATATGAAAAGAAATATAATCAGAAACACTAGGATATGTACTAAACATGGTAGAATGTACTTAGTTACTGGTTTGGTGATTCAACGTACTTATCTATTGAATATCGACACCTCAAGTGTGGCCAATAAAAAATCAATATTCAATAAATACTTGTATTTGAAGCTAGCCATCCATATGGATCAGCAAATCAGTAAATAGTTCTCCAATATCATGAAAATGAGACTAAAAGTTCAAAGTGAAAAATCCTTTCAAAAGGAGAAAAACTAACAAATACAATCTAATATTACAAATTGTTTTCTTTTTTCCTAATTAATAATCTAAGTTAATTGATAAATTTATAAATATTAATTCAGATTGGTAAAAGCAGAACAGAGGCAGAAATCTAAAAAGTTAAACTAAAATTTTGTCTAAGAAATGTGGTTGCACACTGTGTCCTAAAACTTATGCTGTTATGCTTTTAACTAGCCATTTTGAAATTAATACATAAATTGATATTTATATATATAAATCTAACAATCACAAGAAAACAAATATTTACATTACCTATTGCTTTAGATAGTCTGACAATCAAAACATAAATACAATTGGCTGTACATAAATTCAGCCATAAATTTAGATTTCAGGATTGCTGGTTAATACATAGAAATTGTGGCAGATGTTGTCAAATTTCAAATTACCAGCAATAATAAAGAGCATATACATGTAATACATAAGTGTTGATGATTGAAACTGTATATGATAGATACTTAATTAGTTTTTTACTGTTGAGGTTGATTATGTTCAATTACATGTACATTTGTATACTATAAATTATTGCCTATACAACATACTATAAGTAGTTTGCATTATGAACAAGGTGGTGGAAGATTAATCAAAGACCTTGGAATTTGTTTTTAAACACTGCCTTAGGTATTTAATCACACATGGGCTGTTTATCAACCATCTATTTCAATCCTCTGCAAACACTTCAGTATGGAAAACTTTTTGATACTTCTATTTCACCTTCACAATTAACTTTATAAATAAGGCAAATGTACATCATCGTCCACGATTTATACTTGCATATTGGTAAATATTAATGATAATTCAAAGTATAAAGACATAAAGACAGATTATAAAATGTTAGATTTAAAACAACCCAGAGATGATGACAATTTTATCAGATCCATTTTCTCCAAAATATATTAAGTCTTTTTAATCAGATCTTTTCCCACTAAATATCAAATCAATTTTCAAAGAAAACAAATCTTTGGCTTGATACCTAATGTTATCTTTATGGATAAATATTGCATGCAGAAAATGTATCTTGCTGTCATACTCACTACATGAATGCTAACTACAGATCATACATTTCAATTAAAGTAGTCATGTGATTTAAGAATATGTACATACATTGTCTTTACGTAAAGTATTTACATAAATTTGCGATTTTTGCAACAAAAAATCTTTTCAAGTAGTAATATTGATCACCCCATTAATCTTTTAACAAACAAAAGAGGCCGTTCTTTCTGCAGTAAGCACACAGAGATACCTGCTCCATTTAGTTATGAACTAGATTACCATGTAAAAATTGAGCTTTATCAAACTCATTGTCTATTTTCTCAAACCACCTGAACCAGCTTCAAATACATGAAACAACTTCAAATGTTCGTAATTACATGTACGTCTTTTTGCAAATTTATGCCTACAAATAAATGATTTTCATATTCAAAGGCTTGTTAACTTCCATTAATTTGCTACATGTAAATTTAAAGTCTTACCAAACATAAGTATGGTGTAAATTCCAGTGTGTTCACAGTTTGGGGGAATGTTGAAAATCATGAGAAAAGCATGAACCTGATCTTGTGCCTTCGTAATATTTTCCTATGAACTGTTCATGGTGGCAAACCAGTTCATGGCTAAATGGATTACATGACTGTAAATGAAATCACAATACATTTCAAGCATAAATATAGCTCACACTTATGTTCCTATCCTAAAATGAGTATTTAAAATTGTATGGCCATAAATAGTACCATAAACCAAAGCCATGCATAATCTGATTCATTCATGAAATATAAAAGTTCATCAATCCAATGAAAATATCCTATGATTATTGCTATTGTACCCTTTGACATCTGCATTTTTTCTCCCAACATGATCATAAAATACATACACTGCAAAATGCATAACATATAATAGTTACATTTAAATATTGTAGATGATAATTACATATTGTTTATAATAAATGACACCATGCACAAACAATTACCAAATTCTACCATCCAAATGGCAATGGGCTTACAGATTGGAAAAAAATTATATCAGGAGGTTTGATGGTATATCAATGTGTGTAAATATTTTGCGATACCAATAGTCAGATATTTCATATTTCATGTAATTCTTATTCATGGTGGACTGTTACATGAACATGGCCATTTGGATGGATATTTACGGTAATCTACATAGCCTAAGTGTCGACAATATGGGTGAATCTATTAACATATGCAACAAAAATGTGTCATAACATCAAAAAACTCTCACCGTTCATAGATACAATTTGAAAAAGATATTTTCTATTCAATTTGGTGAAAATCTCAACTGCAATCATTTTCTTTATGTGTATTTGCACAATCCCGATATGTATTTACACCAAATATATATTTCCTACGAAAAATGATAATTATGTTCCATCGAATGAATCCATAAATACAGTTGAAAGAAACAGCAAAACAACAATAAGTCAATAAGAAAACATCTATTACATATTCAAATTCAAATTATACAATCCCAACTTAACAATAAAAATATTACAAATATGTGCAACCGGGCACCTTAAAAATATAAATATAAATATTACATCCTATATACACATTTAACATATACATGTACCAAACATGTTCAATTAAGTCATAATATATTGCTCTTACAATAAATACTAGCTTTTCAAAATCAGATTCAAATTTCATGCATGTAAAAATCATGTTTGTAAAACTATTGATCAATATTGAAAAACTATATTTGCATTATTTTGAAGAGTTTCATTTATATAAGAAAATCTATAATAATCTAATTATTCAGCTTAATATGCCAAGAATACATTAACTAATAAAATCCTTAGTAAATCTCATCTATATTTCTCAATATTATTGCCTGGTATTATTGTCAATAAAAATTCATCATGTTTATCAAATTTGATTTGAATGGGAAAATTACCATGTCACTTAGAATACCAGTAAGATTATATTTTGATACGAATTTTCTCAATACAACTCGACATGAAACAGAATTGAAATGACATTGGATTGTCAATCTACGTAAACCATATCTTTGAAAATCTGTACATAAATATAAACAAACATAAATGTAACTGCTCAGCAGTTGCAACAAAACATGAGACAACATTTTTCAAGTAGTTTACTAACTAAATGACATCTCTTCTTAAATATATAATACGTAATTGTCCAGAACCATATTGGATGATGCTGTCAAACAGTATCACAAGATGCGCTGCATGATTGCATGATGCATACAAATAGAGAGTATACAAAAGTTACTAGAGTGGCGGACGCACTGTACACATACATGTATAGTCCATAAGTTTTGCTCATAAACTATTTTTTTACAATAATAATAAATAGAGACAGACAGCAAGAGTACTTATCATAGTTAGAACTGTAGTACTATAAATGCTATCAAATATCTTATGAAAAAAAATTCACATGACATTTGTTTAAAATTAAAATAACTGTTTGGTCAGTACAGCCAGTGTGTCCGCTGCTCTAATATTAAAATCCTTGTGGAAATGGTGTCACGAAAATTAGTGATCACACATTGGTTAAGTAATCACAATTGTGTATACAGATGTGTTTGGTAGAGATCAGAATGAATCGATGGCGCCAAAGTGGGTGGATTGATTGGACTAGTTCCACGTGCATTTTGAAGGTTAATCAGTGAAATCTCCCTCGCAAGCTCGCGAATCTCTGTCCTGAGACTATGTACAATCTCTTGCTTCAACATCTCCATATCACTTTGGTTCAAAACGCTTCCCATACCACCACCTTGACTCGATGAGAAGTTTCCATAAGAGTTTGAGTGATGGATTGGTGGTGTCTCTGATGACTGATATAGAGGTGGACCCGGCTCTGGAGGTATTTGTCCCAGTGATGTCTGCCTTATTGACCGAAGAATCTCACGCTTTAGATTGTCTATGTGGCCTGTCGTTCGAGCCGATTCTCGTTTCCTGTCTTCACGTAGTTCATATCTGTGAAAAAACAGAAATTGATATGATAATCATGCTTTAAATTGTCTACATGTGTATGTACCCCATTGTATTAGGTGATTCTCATTTTCTGTCTTCATACAGTTCATATCTGTATTCAAATATTGAAATTGTTTGACAGCCAATCCCATGAGTGTTCCCAGTACATCAATGATATACTAATACGTTTTCAGGGTTGTACATTGACCCTAGAACACTAGCGGGTTATTTAAGACTAAAGCTTGCTTTAATATCAATGCATTTTTAATCAATGCACAAGTCATGTTAATCAGGAATTACAATGTTATGAACACAATTAGAAAAAAAAAGAAAAAAAATATATGAATATATAGTATCCATGAGTATCTGATATTCAATGTTGAATATTGCAAAATTTCTCAAATATGCAGATCCAAATATTGATTTCAAAGTATGTCCATTAATTTCAACAGATGATTACCGTATACAACCATCCAAGCGCCCAGGGCTGTTAAATTGAAATTTTCTCTAACTATAGGTGGGCTGAGAGTGCAGTTACTACATAATTCTTATGGACATTTAAGAAAAAGAGGGGGGAGGGCTGTTACACGAGGGTGGGCACTTGGATGGTCGTATACGGTAAATATAAAACCTCAGACTTGCATTTACTACATAATTCTTATGGACATTTAAGAAAAAGAGGGGGGAGGGCTGTTACACGAGGGTGGGCACTTGGATGGTCGTATATGGTAAATATAAAACCTCAGACTTGATATGGCTTGTTTGATTTGAATTTTAATAATATTCAATATTCAAAGTCAATATGGAAATTATATAATTTCCAATGTCTAACATCTATTTCAAAGTCACTCTAATAATTTTAATAAAATTACATGAAAACTACATTAAAATCATAATATTATTTTACATAAGATTACATCTGATAATTGAAAAAATACCTCAGACTTGATATGTCTTGTTTGATTTCAAGTAGATCGTCTTCATTTACTCCATCTTGGCGCATTTTCTTCTTCCAGCAATGAATAAAGCGAGACACAAGACGTCTCATCACATCCTGTGTAATATTCATGTATTGGTTTGAAAATAACTTCATAGTATTTCTATTCGTAAAATAGCATAATTAGTAAGACTAATTTTGGTTAAGTCTTTGGGGGAAACCGTCTCTTGATATTTTCGATGATTATCAACTCTCACCATCCAAAAGTTTTTCCTATCATGTGCTGCCACATAGTGACAGAAAAAAATAAATAAGTCTGCAACAATAAGGATTGATAACTATCAAAAACATGAAGACAAGTAAGACTTTTAAATTTAAACAAAATTAGCCACACTAGTTATCAATTATTCGTGTTTTCTCAAAGCTCTCATTATCAGATTTGGTGGATTATTTCCAAAAGCTTAGCAAATACTTAGTATTTAAAAAAAGATCATAAAGATCAAATAGATATTTCCCTTAGTTTTCTATCTACAGTAGTTCACTGCCTAACCATTGCATATCAAATTGGACTAATAAAATTCAGACATGGGAAAACATAAATGTCCAATTCTTAATAAATTTTCTTGGAGGCATAAAAGGCAGACTGACAAAATCTCATTACCATGTGTTAACACTTTTGGAGATATCTCCTGACTCAGATAATGACTGCATTGTGAAAACAACAGTAGTTACTTATACAGGGTTCATTAAAACCTACAGTTTTGTGACAGCGATTTTCAATGGTTTAAATTCCATTATCAAAGAAACATTTCGTTTAATTTTGATCATCTCTGACTGTGATGGTCCTCAATTATGAAAAGATAATTGTGGTCAATTTTTCTCACAAGCAACAGTGGACTGAAGCCATCTCCTATCTTAAACTTATTTTTCTCATTATTAATGTTTGCACGTAGAAAATTGAAATCCACTGACTAGAAATTATATTCATTAGCAAACACCTGTTCACTACTATAAACAAACTAAAAGAAATAATATGATAAAACAACACTCCTGGTTATGTATTTCAAGTATTTCAAAGTGGTAAATTTCTCAACTCTGTAAAATAGTGAAATGCGTAAACACTTTTCCTTCAGTTCTTTGTAGTTTAATTTGAGATTAATATCTACTTTAATTCTTAGATTTCCCTCATGAGAAAATCTATAATAACAACATTTGAAGAGAAATCGCACAACACCATAAAGTTGATATTACACTCGAGATGAGATTGAGATATGGGATGGAGCAGAAGGAAAGATAGGCTTAAAACCGACAGATGTACCAGTAGACAGCTTGCAATCCAAGCTTTTCAATCAGGTATGATAGTACTTGTCCGTTTCCTGATCTTTCATTCCGTCTCATCCTGAATCTCCCACACATATCTAGTGTAAAGTCAGCTTAAATCATAAATAAAACCACTGAATTTCACTTGACAGTTACAATAAGCTGCACCAGCAACTTGAGCAAAGTTTCATTCAAGAAACATTTAAGATGCAAATAAAGTTCTCAGCCAGATTTGAAAGGTTTAAAAGAATATATATATATATACAGGTATCATACTAAAGAACTTTATGAAGTATCCCTACTTTTCATAAAAGTGTTATTAATTTTACATGTAGATCATTAGATTGGAAAATCCTATTCTTGAAACACTGGTGAGTACCATTTTAGTCCTTGGAAAAGATAATGACTTTGATAAAACATTCTTGTAATAGCAGATGTACATATTAACCTATATTGAAACAATTATTTTTTATTTAATATTTTATTGTTTTGCATAACTGTTCAAAAAACAATTCCTCAATGCAAGGTCCAATATTGTATGCATGAATATTCGATATCTAACATCCGATATTCTCTTGTGGCATACGGCATTGACTAGTTAATATTGTAGTACATGATGAACATGAAATAGCCATGCACGTGTCTAACATGTAATACGTATGTCAGTGGTATGTGATACGAAAAAAACACTTTGGTGCATGATGAGTCGTACCTGGTATCGGGGACGCTCATCCGAAGGTCCTGATTGGTCACCATTATGGCTTGAAGGTGACGTGTGCTGTATGTAAAGAAACCAGTCAACAAAACTCATATGCATCCTACTACAGTATCATTGGTAATTAATGACTGACTTTGGAAAATTATGTGAAGTAGTGCATGTAATTTCACTTATTATAAAAAGCCAGCACGGGACTACTTTACACATAGTGTCTGGTGGGATTCAAAACTTAATTTCCAAGCCCACAAGTTAGTACTACATGTACATGTACATGTACCTAGAATTGGCAAATTTTTATGTGATCACGGTTAAGGACTCATTTCACTCACATGTTTTCTGCATTTGAAGTACGTTTTGAAACAAGGTCAATTAATAACAATGGTTTAATCTTTTGACATATTTTACACAACAGTGTCTGGTATAACAAAAATTCACACAAAATGCTAGGTTTTTTGTCATTTTAGCAGTCACATGGTGGTAACACTCCTCATTTTAATTTCAACATATCAGTCGCTTGAAAATGGTCAATAACCATGAGGTTTTCGATATACTCTTTTCTTGTGTCTGCATAGCTAAACTATATTTTATAGATAGCTAGTACTGCTGGGCAATAAAGTTGCCTTGTAAAGATTCAAATCCCACCAATATACATGTAGTTATCCTGACTTCATGTAGTATGGTTAATTACATGCATTACCATCCCAAAGCAGTAATGTTGATGATAACTGAGAAAGAATATAACATAATGTAGAAAATACACAATTATTGTTAAAAATCATGCTTCATAGTTTCAAAATTATTTTTTTCCTTAAATGAAGTTTTGTTGTGATATGGAGAGTAAAATAATTGTTTAGATAATTGAAAATAAAGGTG
The DNA here is from genome assembly GCA_019095985.1 of Streblospio benedicti. NCBI lineage: Eukaryota > Metazoa > Annelida > Polychaeta > Spionida > Spionidae > Streblospio > Streblospio benedicti. Next base: position 20,032,302 of record CM032664.1, on the reverse strand, counting down.
TTGTGTTTAACAGGTTCAGTTTATAAACATGCTGAACTGGTTATTGGTCAAATTGAAAATCATATGAAAACCATGCAATTATAAGAAGAAGACAAAGAAAGCGCCTAATAGGGAAAATCACAACAATGAAAAGATTTTGAAAAATAATGATGCATTCCATGAATTTGACTTTCTCAATGAAATACTATGTTGTGATAATGTTTATAGCGAAATGGGGCGTAGGAGTTTTACTACATTTCATAGCTGACAAACGATTTGTGCACTTTATCAATTAGCAGTTTTGAAAATATATTAGATACAATGGAAGACCCACCAATGGGTGTCACCAAGAGTGTACTGGTCCAGTTACAGGAAATAAACATTTGGTGCTGCACAAGCTTCACACATTATTGTTATAGTGCATAATAACACTCAGTGTAGGCCAACAAACATACTACGTAAGGAAGAGTGAAATGGAGGTTAGTGGTGAATTGCTTGGTGCACTGATACAAGCCCAATGACAGCAAATAGTGCATGAGGATACCTTGGTCATGTTTAATGGATATTGGACTTTGGGCATTGAAAAATATGAATATCCAATATCCAACATTTGGTATTGTATCCTATATCTGAAATTTGAACTCTCACATATCGTTTGTTAAATATCCAATATTCGAGTTCTCAAATATCTAATGTTCGATATTGGAGTTCTAGAATAACCAATATCCAATATTGGAAGCCTCAGATATACAATATCCAATGTCCCATGTCCTGTGAACACGACCAAGATGATGAGGACCATGAATTTTTAAGAGGAGTTGTGCTGCCATCTAGTGGAGATCACACGAGGCATACCTCTTGGCCAGCCTGAGGGCCTTCATAGTTACTGGGCAATCTATCGTCAAGTGATTCAACAATTTCCCCTGACGAAGTGCCGTCAACTTGATCCCCGGCTACATGGTTGTTGGCAAAGCCTATCACTGAAATATTCAGACTGCTCCCCTGCAACAACATTACCGTCGCTACACAAACCGACTAGAAATAAAGCATATAGAAGCTACTGTAATCTGATAAAATTTCATGTTCTGTTTAAGTTCGCTAAATCTGTCAATTCATCTAGACATACAAAATCAAAACTTTGAAATTTTACAGTTTTACAGTAGATGTAGTTTGCTTCTATAAAATCAAAATCCACATTGATCTATAAGCATCCCGACAATATACATATGTGGATTTGCTTGATTTCATTTATGGGATGTCTATAGATGGTAAAGAGCACTATTGAAACTTATATGAAGCGCTGAAACATTTAAACATTGATTAAATGAAATTTAAAAATTTTAAATGGCATAGAACAAGGTTATCAATTGTCATGTTTTTTCTCATGTATTTAATTACAGTTCGAAAGTCACTGAAACCTTGTTATATTTGATGTATATCAATAACATGTGTATTATTTATGCACTGATTTTGACAAAACGTTATTCGTTGGTGCAGTTGAATAATTTGCAAGTAAATCTTCAAGGATTTTGCAATATAATAGTCAAAATACACAAGTCATGATAATTATTTTGACTGAAAATAAATAAAAATTGAATCACTTCATAATGGACTCACATCTCTAATATGGTAATTATTATTTTCCATAGGCAAAAGCTGCAGAGAATAAAATCTACTTGTAAATAAAAGTAACACAGGGAATAAAATATATATAAAACATGTAACGTTTTCATACAATTAAACTGGCTGTAGTGATTGAACCTATTATACTTAAGTTTATAAAATTCTAAAAATAATAGCATCATTGATGGTTGAATGCATTAGCAAAAAACTTAATATAAAATGTGATTTACACACAATCAAATTACATACATGTAAATATAATACAACTTGAAAACCTATTCATCTAGTAGACAAAGCAAATGGTAAATGCTAATGCTGGGGATACAGAAACAATTGCATATAACCAAAAAAACTGAAAACCAACTGAATGAAATATATATTTGTGACTTCTTTGGCATCTACTCAATATTGAAAAAAGGGTTCAGTCTTGTCTAGTTAGAATTATTTGCTAATATACAATATGTATAAAAGAAAATTACATTATATGATAACATTGAAAGAAAAATTAGTATTGTTTCACTAATGGTGGGTAAAGGGTTGAAAATTCAGCAAACAATTATAGTGCAACTGATAAAAGATGGGCAGTAAAAGAAGGAGGAAAAGAACACCGGAGTTTCTAAGAATGTAAGATGTAATATGAGTGAATCTTCATGACAAAGCATACAATGTTATGATTCAATTCCTAGAGATTCAGAGGAGAGCTTCATCCTCAATCTCTAAAAAAAGTAATGGTGAAGCCCTTGACTGTGGCAACTACCATGGACTTAAGCTGACTGACCAAGTAATGAAGTTGCTTGAGAGGGTGATGGACTATTCCATCCGTACCTATGGTTGACATAGATGCGATGCAGTTCAGATTTGTTCCAGGTCAAGGCACGACTGACCCCATCTTCAACAGTGTGCCAAGTACATGAAAAGTACCATCCTATCTTGCATTTGTTGATCTGGAGAAAGCTTTGGACTGTGTACCAAGGAAAGTCCTGTGGTGAGCACTGAGGAGTGTAGTGGTATTGCTGGGAGGCACGTGGCTAATACAGATTACGCATGTCCAAGATGTCAGGGCGAAGCTCATCCCATTGACGGTAAACCAGTTACCCAGGATGCGTCCATGCTTGATGTAGAACCCATCTTTTGCAATCTCGAGGATATGTTATGCTCAGGAGAAGGATTCAAACTCGCTATCACCACCAGATGCAAAACTGGGAAAAGTTCAAGAAGTTGTTCCCTATTCTGAAATCCAAACATGTATCTTTAAAAGCCCATGGGAGAATGTTCTCAGCCTGTGTCCTTTCTGCCTTGCTTCATGGTAGTGAAACCTGGGCACTATATGCTGCAGACCTTGAGTGGCTACTTCACAATGACAGATGTATGATTCATTGAATTTGAAGTGTGAAACCTGATGATACCTCTTCCACTACGCTCCACAAAATGTTAGGGATTGTGGAGGTGTCCCCCAAACTGCACTCTTGATGTCTCAACTGGTACGGACACGTGAAATCATGGCCACGTGCATCATAGAGGGTAGAAGCCAACTGAGACTAATCAGTGGCCATATTCTTGCTTTTTTTCCTGCATTGTTTACCTGCATGTGCCCATGTGTGAAATGATCCTCCTCTTGCATAAATTCTGTCATGAACATGGAGTTCCCTAGTCGTCGGGTACAGGGCATAAAAGATTTATTTGGAATTTGTGAAGTCTGACTTAAAGGACTTTAACCTCCTTAATTGAGACCGGCTAGATAGAGATACGTGGAGTGCTGGTGTGAAACACAGCCCCCTGCTGCCTACCCCAATAACTGCAATAACTGGGACCCACAGCAGATAAATAAACCTTTGGCGATTGGCGATTGTTCACAAATTACATAATTACATCACCCGGCAAGTTTTTTTTTTTTTTCTGGGGGGGTAGTGAAAGATGATGAAAGTTGACAGGGGGGAAGGGGGTCTATCACTTGTGTGATGTCACCTTTTGAAAAAAACATTGTAGTTATTTCAGTATTTTAACTTACTATCTAACATATTAAGTAAGTTGCAATTTATCTACTAGTTGAATTTGCCATGTTTGCTCTATGTCCTAAATACATTTGTAAAATTATGTCTAAATTATGGACAACTGGTATTTATATAACAGCACAGTTAAATCAATGTTAAATGTCATAGCAAAAACCATGTCGTGGGGGTGGGAGTGGGGACGGGGCGGGAGGGGTGAGGAAAAGATGAAGTGACTTTGGGGTGTTGCAAAGATGATGAAAGCTGACAAGGTGCGGAAAGGGGGTAAAAAAAGGCCCAAAATGAGGCTATGTCATTTGTGAACGATCCCTTGGATGTTGTAGTTGTAGTAGAAATGACGGGAAACAAAATCATTTCCAGATACAGGATAATTTGTAGTAAGTGATATCGAAATAGCAGGGTTTCACTGGAATTGAAAAACATATAGGTATTGAGAGAAAAATCAAGGCCCTAGTGATTTGGAGGAAAAGCCAAACGTTATTGGAATATAAGTATTTTTACCACAAACTCTCTGAAACCATCATAGAGGTTTTTGCAAAAGCTATTACGAAATACTTTCTAAATATCTTATTTTTGCCATCAACAAAATGACACCAGGAAGTGAATTGAATGTATAAAAGGTAAAGCATAAAAAGCGTGATATGTATTTTTCAATATTGGCGAATAAAAGAAAAAAAAATATTGAAAAACAATGAGGGAAAAATTGAAAAAAAAAATGGATATTGAAATTTTTTTAAATATCAGGGATAGATATTTTATCCCTGAGCTCAACATCTTCAATGTCATATTAGTTTTTAGCAATTGAAAAATAACATTTTCCAAATATTACCTTAATCGTGCCATCCACAGAATGGCGCCTGACAGCAGTGTGCCTCTGGTCATTACTTTTACGTCTGCCGTACATGTAGCGATCCAGTCTTTTTTTCAAACGTTGAAAAAAGTAGTAGATTGACTTGGGACTGACAATCAGGTTGAATGGGGGCGGTAACGTGCATCCTTCGTCGAAGTAGCCCATCCATAGTTTAGATCTTGCAAATTTCCACTCCATATCGGCATGATTCTTCAAAGAAATGTGTTAATCAAGGTTATCATAATACACAAAAACTAACACTTTTATTTTGTTTTGATACAGTGTAGTTAAATATTTCCTGCGATTAAGGTCAACATATGAATCCCTTATGGACAAATATTTTATCAGCAGTAAAACATTGACGATGAAAATGAGCTTGAATTTCTACTTGTATTGTACCGGTGTTCTTTTTGTGTGTTGGAGTCTCACATGTCAAAGACCTGTCACACAGGCTCAGCCCATCAATCACGCATGAAAAATCCAAGATTTTCAACATATACCTGATGTATCTGTTTTAACCAGGAGGCATACATGGCTAATAAGGTTTTCATATAGCCATGTGCTCTCACATACGCGGGGAGGGGGGGGCGGGGCTGAGATACAGCGCGAGACACGCGTTGTTTGTGTAGTATAAAGAACGGGAAGAACATGGAAGTCATGCCGCGTATTGGTCACATTTAGATGTGTCCATGCATGTTCCCATTTGGTTCTTGTGTCTTCCACGTATGTAACACAGACGTACCACTTATAATCAACCCATTACGCTGTAATCTGACAATTTAGATTAAAGAAATATTGTCTGTACACTGTGTGTACAGCATAGTACAAGGACAGTGCGTGGTTTATCTGTAGAATATACATGTACATAGTAAATGCGTTATTTATGCATCAAATTACAACGCACAATCCCATGTTTTCAGTACGTATACCGGCGTATATATTGTTGACATTTGTGCCTGGACCATGCGCTTTTCATAAGTTGAGCATATGTGACAGTAGCATAAGCTTCATTTTCGTAAAAATAAAATAAAAAAAGTTCCAAGGCAAAATCTTGGGAAAAATCTGTTAGTCAATTCAATGATATTTCTTATGAAGACTATTATTAAAAGAGTAAAGTTAAGAAAAAATTAAAAAAGAAGTTTGAGTTGTCAGAATGAACAACATGTACGATATAAGGTAAAATGAAGAGAACTGGTTATTTGCTCTAGTTATCCATACATGTATATAGTTGAACAATCAGAGTTTAAGATAAATGGGTTCAACTGTATTATAAATCCCATGAGAAGAATCCTAAATCAAATTTATGCAATTCTTTATCACAAGCAACTTTGCAAACTGTTTTCAATTTCCATTAAACCAGACAAGTGGTCAATGAAATGAATTGAATTTTTCATTACTTTTAATACTTTATATTTAGTTAAAAGTTTGTTTGATTAAACACAAAGCTTAGGTATCAGAAATGATAACTTACATATTAACTGCTGAAATTTTAGGCAATATATCACAAGACTCACAAATACAACAAAATTGTGGAAGTTTTACACAAAAAGAGAAAGGAATATAATTTTCATTATTCATTTTGTTGAAAGAAAGAACATTTTCGAGTCAAAAAATTACAAATGTTTGTGTTTCAATCATATTTTCAAAATAAAATTTCATTCATAGCCAATTCTAAGGAGATCAATCGTATAGCAGAAATTTTCTACTTTACCTAAGACGAACAAGTATAAACTCTTAATATTTACATGTAATACTTAACAAATAAATCAAGAAAAAAATATATCAAATACAGTTGTCAAAATATTGAATTACAAAAATCTCACACACAACAAGACACATCCAAAACAAAGTTAGATATAATTTTTAAAAATACTACTAAAAATGACTTCAAGACAATTTATGTATGCTTGTTCTTAACATCATACATTGTACATGTTCTTTACACTTGACTAAAACAATAAAGAAAGAAAGGAAATTAGATACTTTTAATAGCTTATTTACACAAGCAAATAACTTTAAGCCAACTGCAGAAATCTGTTTTATCATTTAAGAGAAATATTCACTATGGCACACTCAGTTTATTCAATAGCGTTGGAGAGAGATCGAGTTGCTTAAAAAATCCAACTACAAACACATTTCTGTTGACATTATTATGAACCATGATATTTGTGAATACCAGATGTACATGTATGAAAACGGCTAAATGTGAACATGGCAGGAAATATAATCATATTTAGCTCACAAATCATCAAAAAACTCCATCTTGAATGAAAAATACCAATTCTTATTTTTAAGCGGGTTGTGCCTCATAATAATGTCACCGGAAGTAAGAAATTCTATATATTTTTGTTAATCATAGAAGCAACTCTTATTCCCCACCTACGTGTATATTGATGATTTTTGAAATATTTTGAGCAGAAGTTAACATTTTACATTACTAGAGTACTGAAATTAGAGGAGTTTTTACCCAGGATTTGATACACATCCAGGGGATTGTATTTTTATCATTGAGCTTTATGTCGAAACCTGTTTTTTGTGCAAAAGCGTATAATTCAAATGATCAAAACTGTCTGTGCAAGTGAGATGTCCTGGCGTTTTCACCAAACTAATATGGCAAAAAGTAAATATTTGCTTCTTACCACGATCGAGTTAAAAGACTTTGACATCATAGCAATTAACATATTTAGCAGCAGAATTTTGGCTGCGACATTGTATAGTCCGAAGAGCAGCTTTCCGAAACTTTCCACCATGCCAATGTTTACTTCAAGGGTTGCCAACGCGATCAGTGCAAACATGGACCAGAACAGAGTCATAAATGCCATGTCCAAACTTGTGGCAAAAATGCAAAAAAAGTAAAATCTAGAATGAGGTACATGTAGTGCCTGGATGATATGTGATAAACGATAATTACAAAAATACAAATAGCAATTTTAGTGATTAGCTTTTTATTTGAAGGGGAAAATTAGAGTAGAATTTCTGTCTTCCTCATGAGTGCTGTTCTATTAAAAGGAGAACGTGATATGTTTTAATAGATTAGAAAATATAGAATTCTATTGCATTGTTGCTATGATTTTGTTCTGCTGCCGAAAATGAAATGTGCTATTTTTCAAAGATGTCATTTACCCCATTTCCTTTTTTCCAAAAACAAAGCCTCATTTTGAGGTAAAACGCCTCTACCATCAACATACACCCAATAGCCAACGGACAAAATTTGAAAAAAGAAATGCATTTTTAGAAGTTGTTACATTGAATTTCACAATACTATAAAGCAGATTTTGACATGCTCACAAAACTAGGAGTTCTATCATAGGAACAATGCTGTGTGGTAAAAATTGCATCAATACTTACATGTATACATAATGATATTGTGTCCATAATACAGTTGAGGCTGTATATTTCTAGCTCTGATATGTCTAATTTATGGATAACTCGGACACTTTTAAGTACTATTAAAATCCCTCTGACTAGCAATTTCGGATAACTTACATTTGGTCCAATTATGTATGTAAATGTACTCTCCTTAAGTTCCAAATGAACAAATTCAACTGTATTGTATTTAAAGTGTTAGCTTGAATGGCTTCATTGGTATATATGTACAGTAGAAGTCACTTATCTTGAAATTTAAAGGACAGAGAAATCACTATAAAAACAAGATATTCAAAATAGATCTTATTATAAATTTTGATGGGGGAAATAAAAGTATCTTCAAGATAAGGAATAGTCGTATCCAATAAAATCTGTCAAAGAATTTATTCATAAACATTTTGTAGAAATTTTTGTTCAAATTTTCCTATCATTATGTATACTTGAAGAAACACACACATTTCTTTGGTACTGCTACAATGAATAAAATATCTTCCCCAGAGAAAAGTAGCTCTGATGAAGATTCAACAATATACAGTCACAGACACATGACGTGGCTACATTTATTTTACATCTAAATGTATATGACTATTCCAAGCAAAAATCTTCATAAAAAATGCATCCAATGCCTTTGAAGTGCACAGGATAAGCGTATATTAAATTTGTAAAATATATTTTTTTTATCTATGTGAACAAAGTTAGCACATGTTTGTTTCTGCAGATATTTTTGCTTGGAAAAGATATCCTTGTGAACCAAATATGATTATGTTATACTGACATTGCAATTTGATAATTCTGTTTTGAAAATATGTTTAACATTCTAAAAAAATGCTGCTGTTTTCTACAAATTATATAAATAGCAAAAATATATATAAATCTTATGCCACAATCATATTTCAACAAAGAACATAAAAATAAAGACACATAACTATGGAAAAATAAACATTACATTGTTGACTATGTAAAGATGGTTTAGCAATATCAAGATGTCTTAAATGCTGAATAATTTCTAAACATGTAAAATCAAATTAGAAACGTGCACATTGCAATGTGTTTTAATTTTTTGCATTAATAAAATCATGAATTTTTCATGATAAATGAAAAATGCTAGAATGATTTTATTGATCATCCTTTATGGCTATCCTATACAGGACACCTTTATCACCATCTCTACTGAACAGTCTTAACAGCAGATAAAATGACGGGTGTTTTTCAGGAAAAATATGATGTTGATATTGTTTTTGCCTACTGTACCTCAATGTTCTGAAATGAGTTGGACATCATGGCAATAAGCATGTTAATGAGCATGATAATGGCTAGGGCATGATACGCCATGAGAAGAACTTCCCCGACGAGTTTGGTGAACGGTTGGATGTCACCATCACGGACTGTGCTTAGAGGAGTAAGACCAAATAACGCCCAGAAGAGGTTCATGAAGCTGTTATAGATGCTGAAATGGAAACAAAATCACTTGAGCAAGGTGACTTGTTTGCATGTACAAATGGAATTCGGGGTGCAAAATTACTTCTCAAAGGTCAAATTATTCATGTACAGTATACAGTGTTTAACAATGCAAGTTTTGAATGTATAAAAACAGGTTGTTTTCAATTTTAATTATTCGTCTTTAATTGTTTCACAGCAAAAACATTAAATAACTATTATTATAAATATATTCAGCTGACTAATATTACAAACTGAGAAGATATACACATATAGCTGTGGTGAGGATTATAGGGTTAGTCACATTATCTTTATCACAAACGTAAAACTACTACCACCATTATATTAGTTGTATTACAGAATTCCTAGAACAAGATATTTTGAGGCAGTGGCAATTTTTGTTGACAAAAATTCAAATATTTATCTTTTCAATAAAGAGCATAGCAAATTTACGGACTGAACCGAGGGTGGCAATCAAATACACGGAGTGATTGGGGATAAAAAAGATTGCAGAAACAACAGAAGAAAATATACTTAAATAGAAAGAATATAGGCAACAAAATCACAGAAGAATAGAGAACTATGAGCAATGAAAAGATTAGGTACTTGCCTGCCAAGTCTGATTTGGGTAAAACAAAAAAAGAGTATGGTCAACAAAGGGTACGGTTATTTTTTAATGATCAGTTGAGGGGTGTAGATGTTGTCATTCTAATTATATTCTTTTTACAACTACATGTACCGGTAAACTACATCTATATACATGAAAAGAAAGCATTACAAAGGGCCTATGATACAAGAGTTATCTATTGTTTTCTAAAAAAGAACTGAAAATAAAAGTTTCAAGTAAAAGATGGGCAATTGTCATTTAAAAAAATGTTGTGGTTTTGGTACATTTATGGAGGTAGCGATCAAGATAACAAGTCAAACATTATTCTGGTATTCTTAGACAATTCATTGGCACATCAAAGAACACTGAGCGAATAAAATAAATATTTTTGCCACTACCACAAAATGCATCTCGTTTTATTCTACAGATTAACAGTTAGCCATTGATAAAATATATACAAGAGTATAAATCTGGAAACTAAAAACCATAAATTCTATTTCTTGCTCTCTATATGACAATGTATAATGTATTCACATAGATATTGTACTGGAACATATATATTGTTGACTTTGCTGTAACCATACATGAGAGGTTACTATCACGATATTTTCATATACATGTTGATTTGAATCGTAGTAGCAGAGTTCTGAAATTTTATTCAAAATAGACTTCAACGGAATGAACCTGTCATGTATGTATAGTGGGACTCGCTAAGCTCAAACTAGAAAGGAGCAAATAAAAAAGATTCGATCTCAGGTGGATTATTGTAGTTCAGCTGAATCTTCCCACACCCTTTATTAGTCCTAAACATTTTTTCAAAATATAACACACGAAACTTCCACATACCTTGTAAACTTATTTTTTGGACAATTGTGAATGTACATGTAAAACTTCCACTCTACACTTGAAACTTTTACATACACTTCAAACCGAATATTCCTATACAAAAAAGCTTAGCACAGGCTTGGAGTTTTCCGAAATGTTGAGTTATCCTAGAGCAATTGTTAAAATAAAGTATGATGAAGGTAAATAGGTATTTGCTCAAGTAATCCATAAATTCAATTTATTAGTTTGAAATTGACGTGTCCCACTGTATTTTGTATTGTTATCATAATTATTGCAAACATCATTGAAAATACTATCAACCATGGCAAATGTTATAAAATTTGACCACTTTTTGTGCACATCATTTGTGTTAAAATCGGGGGTTAACATAATACATGTACATGAGATGTTGTGCCTTTGGGTCAAACGTGATAAGTGCAAACAAATTTTAGTTTAGAACCAATATAAAGAATACCAGCAAAAAATACAAACAAGTCACCTTGAAAGGTCTGAATACCTAGATTTGTGATAGATATCATTTCTAAATTTATTAGTAAGGGCATAAGAAATAGGAGAAATGAAATAGTGTAAAATCTTAAAATTATTATATAAATATGTATGATATGCATATTGTACAATGTTTTACAATAACGTTGAAGAAGAACTCTCGATGCTATAATTTACAAAAAAGAACACATATTAGTCATAGTGATTTTATGTATATTCAGATTTATACCTAAAATAAGAAATAATTCATTAGTAGAAAACAGGATTCAAAAATAAAATATCATCTGTTAATACAATTTTTTTTAATCTCTTTTCCTAATAGAAAATATGTTGTGGAAATTGAGTTAGAAAATTCATAGGAACATTAATATGTATCTAGGTTAAAACAAACAGCAGGTAGTAATTCAGCTATTTAGCAAGTCAAAATGTGTGCTAAATGTCTAGAAGAATTGTTTCTAAAAAAAAAGATTCACGTGGCAATATCATGCAATAGGCTTTAACTGGTGGTATAATTGTGAGTATATATATGTTTTTCAAAATACATTATAAAATGAGTGAGTAAGTCAATATATCCTTACTTATTTCCACCAAAAAAAATTAGTCAGTGATAAAATTATAACTAGCATACAAAAAAAATCCTCACATTAAAAAATAAGAATGTAAGTAAATTACTATTTACTTACTTTACTGTCATAGAAAAATATTTGATTATTGAGTGAAAAAAATTAAGACTTACGGATCAAAAGCGTTTTCAAACGGATCTGGATCAATTCCTGGGTCGGCGGTTGTTGCCCATCCCATAGTGACGTTTTCGAACGCTGGTATAATAGTGCTCACAATCGAACTTTGAGGATTGGCATAGTAGTAATACAGCTGATTGAGACCACATGCAAACGATATGAGAACGAGGAAGAATATGAAGAGGAATTTCCCAATGTCGATCAACATGCAGCCGAGGGAGATCTAAAACGTAATGATGCACATGTATACGATTATTGCTTAGCATTTAAGGTGCATGTATGATGTTTATTTCTACACATATTCATATATAGAAATCATCCTTCGAAACCAACGGAAATCTATAGAAATTTAGAGTGATATTAAGATTCATAAATCCAAATTCAGCCTAAAGACTTACTAAAAGAATGTAACGTATGTTAATAAGTAAGTACATTCTAATTTGTACTTGTGTGTTTGCTCTACAGGGTTTGTGAAGTTATTATCAGTGATTATCAAGAAGATATTATTAATTGAAAAACTGTGTTAAAAATAGTATATTTTTATTCAACTTACTTGCAATGGCCCCAATTGAGGATTCGCTTGGAAAAGAAAAATGATACGAGCAAAACTGAACACATTGGCAATAGCAAACACGCCTTCAGACACCAGAGTCGGGTCTGCCTCTGGCCACTGATTACGAGGAAGGATGTTAGGGCCATAATACTCTGTATCATGGGCCTGTAATAGAATAGAGTATGAGTATTAGCATGAGTATACAAGTCCTTATTCACCCAAGCCAGGCAAAATGAACAATAAATAATTGTTTGAGAGAATGTTAGACTTTCTAAATTTATAGTTGTATTATTGTTTTAACTGTTTGGGAATTTTTATTTTTAACTGCTCTTCCATTTGCGATATAAGAACAGAAATTTGTTATCCTATCACACTGAAAATCATGAAATAAACCAAACACAACAAAATTAACAAGTAAAGTGAATATATGTGACGATTAGTTAGATTGACATACTGGCGAAGATTCCAAGAAGAATTGAAAACTCATGGTGCTGGTTTACATTCAGCTCAAAAGTGTGAATAAAAGCAATGAAAGAAATGCTGACCTGTATAAATGCGACCATCCGTAAGGAAAAGGTGCACAAATAGAGCGAGAGCATGATGAAATCCAGCCAGTTCCACCACTGTTGTACATACGCTTTCAGACCTTCTTCCCATAGCTGCTTACATTCACCCCAGATGAAACCTTGAATAAAACATCAATGATGTTCACTAGTTTTAAAAATCATTTTGTAGTTCTCTTCTCAAGTACTTTAAATGTACTTAAAGATAATGCTCAGCTAAAATAATATCTGTGTTGTAAAGCCCAGTATCAATCAACAATGCCTTTTCCATTGCAAATGTAAGAAAAATAATATTTATATTCTCCACAATTAATATTTATCACACCTTTAAAAATACCATGCCCTCGTGCTAACTAAAACACAAGATCACGTGATGTTGCATAATCGCCTAATCGCCAAACGTATCGTGGATTTCCAATGGCAGACGTTACAATTAACAATGGTAAGATAGGTGTCTCTCACATGCACCGTCTGACAAAAATCATTCGGTTGACATTTGTTGCCTTTACGTGTTTTGATAGGGTTATACCGGCCTCTAATTGCGTAGTATCTAAATTGCTCTAATTACTTTAATATGCTGATTAAAAGAATGAAATTTTCAGAATACACAGAACATAGAATGTTGCTTCTATATACAAGCATATTTGGTTGGCCACTAAGCATGACCTTTAAGTTTAATTTGGCCATGTATCCAAGAGCATTGAACAACTACATGTATATCAATGAATTTTTCACACACACGCACGCACAAACACATGCAAGCACGCACCCCCACACACACATACAAATGAAACAAACACAAGGCTTTGCTTCAGCTGTTGAAGTGACACAACTACATGTATCGAAGGTTGCTTTATGAATACATACAAAAGAAACAAACACAAGACTTTGCTTCAGCTGCTCAAGCAACACAACTATAAGAGGTTGCTTTATGAATCACATCATAGAATATGAGTTGAGCATGTTCTGTAAGCATTCATCCAAGTCTAATCGGAGAGGATTTGATCTTTTTCAATTTTCATGATCATTGAATCAGTTTTAAATAAAATCTATACAAAGCAGAAGCATCAACAAAGATCTAATGACCGGCATCTGAACTTAAACCAAGACATTATGCAATTGCATGAGAAAAAAAACTCAGAAATTAATCAAAACTGCTTCAAGAACCTAGAACTTGTATTCCGGAAAAAACTTTGTAAAAGTGTCATAACCAACATTTTGCAAACATTTGAATTTACTTATGATGCCACCAAGTGCCCGTGCGGATAATTCTGCTAAGGCTTTTATGCAACCATCAAATTTAAGGTGTTCATCCATAATAATGCCAAGATATTTATAAGATGAAACTATTTCTATACTTTTTCCAGAGTACTTGAATTTATAGTTAGTCAATGGGTTTCTTACTTTTCTAAAATGGACAATTTTAGTCTCATTTTCATTTACTTTTTAGCCTCCAGTTTTTTACACCACTTTGCAACTTCATTCATGATACGCTGAAGATTTACTTCATTTTCTGCTATAACGACCATATCATCAGCATATAGTAACATATTAAATTCACAATTTCCTATTCTTAGAGTAGGACATGTCTCTTTAATATGCTGAACCAAATCATTTAAGAATATACTGAACAATGTTGGTGAAATACAGTCTCCTGCCGGACACCAGAGTCTACAGGGAACCAAGGAGTCTTAGTGCCATTAATTTGTACACATGAAGTGGTTTTTGCTCAACAAGTTTTCTATCGAGTTGTATATTTTACCATCAATATTATGCAATAGTAATTTATAGAGCAACAGATCTCTGTCAACCCAATCAAATGCTTTTTCCATGTCAATAAAACAACAGTATGTGGAAGCAGTACCATTCATTCTATTTTTAATAATACTTGATAAACTAAATATATGATCCTCACATTGTCGCTTTTCACAAAATCCATTTTGTTCATCAGGGAACAGGTCATTTGCATTACAGTATTTGACTATTCTATCATTAATCAATCCAGAATAAAATTTAGACATAAACGATAAAAGACTGATGCCCCTGTAACTTAATGGTAGATACGGATTTGTGGTAGAACCTTTAGGTATGGGTTTTTATAATCGCTTTCTTCCACAGACGGAGTTAAACTATGCCTTAGACATTGATTAAATAAGTTTTACGAGTAGTGATATAATACCATCTGCTTTCAAAACTTCATTTGGTATCAAGTCAATCCCAACTGCTTTGCCATTTGATAACTTACGTGAAAAACTTTTAATTTCGTTAAATGTAAAATCAGAATTGAGAGACTCATTTTCTATGTAACTTTCATTATTCATCATATTTTCCAGAATGGTTTTATTTTCAATAATTTGAGCATAAAATTCATTACTAAAATCACCTGTGTCAGAGACTTGATTATAAATTGTTTGAAAATCATTTTTCCATTTGTTCATCACAGCATCTTTGTCTGATATTATATCATTATCAATTAGTACTTTTAATGGAATGTTATGTTTTTTCCTAGGTCCTAATTTATTCAATTTATCCCAAAAGGTTTTCTGGTTTTCTGATGCAGTAGTTTCAATATCTACTAGTTGAAATCACATTACCATATTTGCTTTATGTCCTAAATACATTTGTAAAATTATGTCTAAATTATGGACATATATATTCAAATGTATTCATATAACTGCACAGTTAAAACAATGTTACAATGTTAAATATCATTCGAAACCATGTGCAGGTTGGGGGTGGGGGGGTGAGGCAAAGATGACATCACTTACTGGGGGGTGCTGCAAAGATGACAAAAGGTGACATGGGGCGGTAAAAAAAGGCCAAAATGAGAAGTCATTTGTGAACTATCCCCTAATGACCTTTGATTTGATAAATATCTTAGTAAAGCATACTTGACTTACTTGACTTAGGTCGCCAGTAAAAACATAATTTCAAAAAAAAACTTGATTTCATCTTCATCTTAAACAATGGCTGCTGCCATGCTAAATTCATGTTTATAGGATTAGAATTTTAGCAATCTATAATTTTTCAATAAAAATTGCCTTTTAAATTTCTTAAAATGCACCAATAATCATAAAGATAGGCATTAAAATTTAGCAAAAGTATAATTGCAACTGTAAATTTCTTAGAATGCCCCAATAATTTTTTGCCCTCTCAAGTTATTTCTATATGATTAGCTTCTCCCTCTATGCAGACTTGGGACATTTCATTAAAGGCAATCTACTCAATTGCTCCTGCAGTGAGGGACCCATCCGTAACTAAATATCACACATATTTGGACATATCTCTGACATGATCATGAATTTCTCTGCCATATCTTAGCATTAAAGAACAGTAGGTGTTATCATATATGAACTGCTATATCAAAGTTAAGGATTAATGGAGAAGTATATGAGCTCGCAAATATTGAGATACCAAACTAATAGTTTGTGTCAAATTAAAAATAAAATGATGTAATTATTTGCCATATCTTAGCATTAAGTAGTACAGTTTACTAGTACATGTAGTTGTTTTTGTGAGTCTAACACATACAATGTAAATGTAAAGTAAGGAATCAAATGTCTGCTATACTCACATAAACAACCATCAGAAATATAGAGAAGAAAAATACTCATTGAGTCAAGATTGCTATTGTTAAATCAACCCTCAAGTTTGTGTCAATAACAATTGGCAATTTTCTATTTGCTTGCATCATACTTTTTCTGGTACCATTATACAACTACTGATTTGTTTAAGGACTTACATGTAACTGTGAATTAGAAGAGGATGATGATGATCGCCACTCTAGATGCATGCTTCTGAACACTAGCATAGGGAGTATGCAGTGCAAATATTTATATACCTGTGATGTGAAGCCGAGGACAGGTTTGGATGAGGTTCTACACTTTCACACAGATCTTCACTGTTCTTTCTAATCACTCTTTGAAGTATACAGTCGGCCCATTGCACACAATAGACACACATGCTGATACCTGTGACATAGATGAGAATGAGCCATTCTAAGCCGGGTCGGTGCTGGTCCCGTTGCTGGACGCATACGCTGATCACCGTCGCCCGCAGCAACATTTGTGGAAGCGAGGATGAGGAGGATGGGGAAAAAACGGGGGCA
>CM032664.1:19878196-20007167 GCA_019095985.1 Streblospio benedicti | reverse complement strand
TCCCTATTTGGTTCCATTATGGTTGTCATTTGATCTTACTGTAAACACTGGTTTGTCACCTTAGGTGACACTTTTGATTGATTAATAAGGACTTACAATCAAGTTTCAATGGTCCAGATTTTTATATGATTTCAATTATGGGGTGGCCCTTTACATGGAGGTGACACTTTGGATGATTGTCTATGCCATATATTTTTGTATACAATACTTAATTCTAGATTCTAATAATTTGATTTGTTTTTCCTTCTCGAAAATAACCATTTGCCTTCATTATATTTCCTTATATTGTAAACTCTTCTGATAACTTGAAGGGTACATATCGGGATAATTTTCCTTGGAATAAGAAGAAAGATTTGGTAAGATACATGTGGGTATACATGTATAAAAAATTCATGATAAAGACATAAGAATGTCATGAGGTTTACTTGATTAGATATTCAACATTTTACACAACTAATAATATAAGATAATGAATGAAACGCATCATCAGAGGTGAAGGAACGTCTTTCTCTTTTTATTTGTCAATACATTGTAAATACCATTTTGAAAACTTAACAGTTTAGAATAATGCATCATCTAAATATATAAATGAAGAAGGGATTTTTTGTACACATAAGGCTTTTTAACCACAAGACGTACATACTTCAAATTATATGTGCACAATCAGGAGAACTTGTTGGTTGTTTTTGTCTATATTTCAAACCGAATAAATTGGTTTTAATGATAAAAACAAGAAAAAATAATATCGATAGAAAGGTTGCTTACAGAGACATGTTTGGTACGTAATACGTTGAACGTTTGTATATGTCAAACGTACGTTGCACTTCGCACGTACAGTCGTACAAGAGGGAGCTGGGAAGGGTGGTGATGGTGATGGAGACGCATCTTATCTGCTCCGGACCTGTTTTGAGGAGGGGTGTTGGCAGAAAGGGTGTGTGTCCATATGGCTGGGGGTGGGGGGGAGCGGACATGGCAAGGGGTGGAGCATTTAATATGTTCCAGATCTCATCGATTTCAACCCAAGCAGCAGCAGAAAGGGGGTAATTGAGATGCCCATTTAATGGTCTGCACATGTTTACCAGGGGTAGGAGTAGCTGGAGGGAGGGATATTAGACATATATGACTGTGGGAGGCAGGTGATGGGGTTGTTTTTAATCTTTCCCACACCTGTATATTGACGGGTGCTGGTGTGAGGGATGTGGGACAGGGGAAAGAATGAGAAGGGAGGAGCATTTAATCTGTTCCAGATCTTATCTGTTTCAACCAGCAGGAAGGGTGTGCATTAATTATGGACCTGTTTAGATGGGGATGGGGTAGAGAGGGTAGGGGAGAGAAGAGGCGGGTGGGGTGGCAGTGGAAGGAAGGGTTGGGATGAGTGGGACATTTAATCTGCTCTGCACGTGTTAATCATGGGGGAGCTGGGGGAGGGATATTAGAGGGATCAATCATTGACATATTTAGTACATTTAGTGTTTAAATGGCTGTGACATATGACGATGGGAGGACGGTGATGGAGGTGTATTTAATCTGTCACAGACCTGTATACTGACGAGAACTGGTTCGAGGGATGTGGGACAGGAGTTAGGATGGGGAAGGAGGAGCATTTAATGTGTTCCGTATCTCATCTGTTTCAACCCGAGCAATGCCGGGTAAACAGCTAGTATACTATAGTTAAAAAGTAAGAAAAATTAACAATGCCCACAGCAACCTGTAGAGGTGTAAAAGTCAGAAATGGACCAATTACTAGTATGATAAGAACCATTTAGGTCAATGTAAATAGGCTACAAGAGACAGCCATATCCAATGGACAAACAAAATTTGAGCACCCTGTTTCAAACAATGCAGACTGTAGAGGGGTAGCAAGCCGAATGAAAGAAAGGCCCGAAGGACAAACACAATTAATGGTGTATGACCGAGAGTTGTAAACATTCTGGAATTAAAAAAAAATGCTGAAATAAATTTATGACTAGAAGGCAGATTTAGTTATAGGTAAAAAGTTAGCAGTAGAATAAAAAGTTGATATCATTGTTGCTGAAAAACAATTTCATTCAGATGTAAAGAAAAAAAAATAAACAAAGACTTCGAAAAGAACCTGTGTTCAAAAGTATGGGCATATAATCAAAAATCTATTCCCTCGTAACCTATGTCATGACAAAGGCATTGAGTGGCGTGAGTTTTACAGTAGTAATTATATCAATGAGGTCTGAGAGTAAACAGTGTGGGCACCATTCCGCTCTGGTTCTGAGATAGGATCTCTCATGGGATGCCGCTAATTGACCAAATTTGCACATCGCTCCACTTATTAAAGTGTGTTAGCTTTAAATACTCAGAAGTTTACAGTAAGTTTCATTGTAGCCAGAGTAAATCCTAACAGTGTAAAATAGGCTAACATTCATTCAGATGTTTTATCTACCGCAACACAGTATTAATTGCATTCCATTGTATGTTGTAATTGTCACACCTCTTTCTTTGTTACATAATATTACAATAATAATAAGTACATACACACAAAGTGTTTGCTTTTTGGTCATTTGTAACAGTGCCACCAACTAGACAACCACCTTATTTCTTCATAGCAACTAAAGGGTTATATTGCTGGGTGGCGCTTTGACCTAGTGTTTGAGGTCATAGACTTGTGCCCATATAAAGAGACATTGATGTTCATGAGTTTGCTTTCTGGTTTCTGCAGAAGAGTGGGTGTGGTGTGCCACAAACTCTCTCACCCTTATTTCTTGCGCACTTCACTGGCCCAAATTTGCACATCGCTCTGTGTATTAAATTAGACTACAGTTGGACCCGTTTATCTTAAACTCAGATTAGCTGACATAATGCATAACTCTCTTTAATCAAGTTTATGCATAACTTAAAATGACCATTTTCCTTCATGCTCATTTGCATTACGTTCATGTATCAGTTTGATAGTACAAAATTTCATGTGTATCCCGAAAATATTGTTTACTCCCATCATCTTCAAATTATCTAGTCCAGCTGTATCTTCTCTGGCCAGGAGCACTAATGAAGCTGAGGGTGTTTAAAATGGGCCATTCTATCATTCCGTGCAAAAATCACTGCCAATAACCCACGCTGATTGGTCAATCAGCGTGCTCAATTTTGCGATGGAAAACACGCTCCAAAAAAACCCCACGGCGCTAGTCTAAACTCCTCACAATATCAATACAGCCGCTGACGACGCAAGGCGTTTTCCTTGTAGCAGAGAGCAACAGTTTAGACTAACGCCTCCACGCGCTCAAAACAAATAAAATTGACGTCTCTGTGCGCTCAAAACAAACGAAATTGACTGGCAATGAGAATGTTATAATATGATTTATTTTAAAATAAAATGTATTTTAGTCATGATAGACTGGTGATTGACCACCCGATTGTCGTGTCAATCGCAAAATTGAGCATGCTGACGTTCGGGTAAATCAGACGTCAGCATGCTCAATTTTGCGATTGACACTCCAATCTTGTGGTCAATTCCTATATTTGATATATAGTCAGGGTTGAAACCTGCTAGCTATTTTTCAGTTATGTGGATTTTTATAAGCAGGGATGCGATAGATCAATAGAGCTACAGGATGTGAAAAAATCACAAAAATTCACCATCTCATGTGTTGTTTATAAGCTGCTGCTGCTGCTGCTGCTGCTGCTGCTGCTGCTGCTGCTGCTGTTTGTTGTTGTTGCTGCTGCTGCTCCTGCTGGTGATGCTGCTACTGCTGTTGTTGCTGATGTTGCTGATGTTGTTATTGCTTCTACTACTGTTGTTGTCATCATTATCGTCATCAATGTGTTGTTGTTGCCGTCGTCGTTGTTGTCTCCATATTAGTGCTTTGCCAGTTTCTTTTTCCACTTGATTGGGACACAAAGAGCGCTCGTTTAGGTGGCGTTGTAATTTGTCAGGCTTGTCCAAATTACTGCCAATCAATACGTGATAATTAGACGCATGAGAAACGAAGCTTGTACAAATTACCGATCAACAAAGCAGACTCTCTCAATAAGGACCACCAGCTAAGTGGCTTCAAGTGGTATCGACAAAGAGGTGGCCTCTTTATGGAGATTTATGGTGGTCTCTTTATGGAAATTTAGGACCACATATAATGTTTTATTTTATTGGTGATTTATTCATATATGTGGTCTTAATTGGATATTCTACTGTAATTAGACTGATGAGAAACAGGGCCCATGAAATGTGATGCTCAATTTTAAAAGACTCGACACAGACCATTAATCAGCAACAAATAAGTAGCAGATGAGAAAGTAAAGTGGTGGCAAAAATTAAAGCATAAATTGGGAGTGGGTGTTTGAGCAAGATTTTCTAAGATGTTTTCTGCAAATGGCATCAAATAAGATAAACTTTTGATGCAAAGGAAAGTGAAAGTGTTCACATTGTTATTTGCTTCAGATGTCATTACAGTCAGACCCTTTTAAAGATAACGGCCATACATGTAGTTAAAGGACTCCTATAATATTAATAACCCATTAATTCCCCTTTTTTTATTTTGCTACTAATTATTGTAAAAGCCACCATATAATGAGAACATCATTTTAGACAGTTCTAATATATTGTATAGACATATGTCATAAGATATTTATGTCCACATTTTATTATCAATACCTATAGTAATTAATTGTCAATTCATAAACTTCTTCACCTTATTGTATTTCTCCTAAACTATTGTACATGTAAGTACTATATATTCAATATTATTTTCAGTACTCTACTACTTACCGGGTACTGTTAAACGAGTTACTTAACGTTGCGGCCATCTATCGCAGGGCCTTGAACGTAAGTGACAAAAGTGTTGTTGATGTCATTAGCCCGATACTGTCGGACGCCAGGTGGAGGAGAGTATGGTGGTTGCTTCTGCCTTGGTTGAGGATCTTGAATGCCACCTGTTGGATTCAGCGCTAGTGACATCTACAATACTTTCGTCACTTCGGTTGAAAGCCGTGCGATGGGTGACCGCAACGCAAAGTAACTTGTTTAACAGTAAGTAGTAGAGCATTGAAAATAATACTGAATGGATATTCCTACTACTGATAACAGTCTACACAAAGATATTGTACATATGATTTATCAACATTTATTCCAAACCATTTTATCATTTGAATCAATGTTTATATTTAAAAATCTGGTTGTCAATATATCTGAGGAGCGTGCTTTAGGACCAAAAATAAAAGCAATTTTTTGCAATTTTTGATTCAATTTACACAGCAGATATTAGACGACAATAATAATTATGAGAAGTATATGTTGCTGATCATAAAAATACACGGGACATGATCTCACCGAGGAAATTGTAACTTCAAGTTAAAACTCTTCAAGAACCTCTCCAATACTACCTGAGAGCCCCGGCCAGTGGCCCGCCATGTCCAATCTCCAGGCAGGAACCAGTCCAAAATGACTAAAAATCACACCGAGAGTACATTGGAGGCCTAATTAGAAGTGGTTATTAACAAAGCATTACTAGTGTGTTCAGCACAATAAAGGAAAAATAGTGTGTGGCATTTAGAAATCGTGTACAACACCAGCTTTGTGTACATTTTAGGGTGGTGATTAAACTCGTTCTGGATTAAACATGGCAGTGGCGTGATAAAAATTCAATGCTGATGTTTCTGACAATATTCTAGGAATAACTATCAACATATCGTTGGTGACTTCTCCACTAATCTCTAATGATTGAACAAATCTCCGACAAATCTCTATTGAACAAGCTACAAGCTAATCTCTGATGTTCTGACTTTTGCCCAACTTTGATTGAAAATCTGTGTGTATGGACAGTTTTCAGAATACAGTAGAGCCTCTATAAGAATAAATCTTAACATGCATGGCCTCAAGTGATCCAAATAGAGCTGGTTTCTTTATAGCAGTTTGCAGTAGTCTCTTTATAAATTGTTTGGACCACATAATATAGAGTTGGTCATTTTACAGAGGTGGTCTTACCTGGAGATTTTACTTTAAAAACTGTATACCCATGATTTATGTTGATGAGTGATGAGTTGTCAGCGATTGGTTGTGAAAAATGAAAAAATTGGTTCTGCTTTTTAAAATATATTGTACTTTGGAAGACAATAACAAAGTGCTACATCACCTGCTTCATAGGAGCCAGGTAATATCTCAAAGAATAAACGACAATGTGTGCTTTGAAATAATTATACCCCAAAAGATTTACAGTAGTAACTCCAATTATTAAAGAACACCTATATAAAGAGACCACCTCAATGAGAAAATTTGTTGTCGTCTCGAACCCCTGTACAATGATTATCACGAATCTCCATAAAGCTAGGGGCACATTGAATAAATGGCCTTGCATAGCATTCAGCCGCAAGGCTTTTTCAGGTCTGCAGTTTCCATGGCGTTTTCCGCATGCTGTACAACTGTATAGTTATGGGCACATGTCGCTCTGACTCGGTGTGTTACGAGTGTGTCAGCCGAAGGGATTATTCAATTGGGGTAGCCGTGATATCAACATGCATCGAACGTGCATTGTACTCACATACAACTTACATGCTATGCATGGCATGATTACTACAGTACGGCATTTGTATGTTCAAGGTACAGGGAACGCACTGTCTAAGTATTGTATCTGAGTGAGCAAATTCATTCTGTGTATACAAAATTTAGGGTAAGCACTACCTACTTACGGGCAGACCACTGCTGGGTTGGGCCGTACCATGCCAAACTTCTTTTGCGGTCACCATTCTGCCTTTAAAAGTCCTCCGTTAACCGCATGGAACACTCACTGATTGTTACTGTCTGTATAAGATATTTTGACCATAGATTGGTAGTATATTAGCCTTGTGGCCTGTTGTGCCCAAGGTATTAAGAGACCACTTCTATTGAGACTAGTTGAGGCTATACCGCGGGTGGTCTTGTTAGAGCATTTTGTATGTACTTGTGCATTTGTGGCTCAGGAGAATGGACAGTTGGACCCTCAGGGTTGGACTCATGACCAGGTTGCAGGTTTCAGTTATGGTTGGTCCTATTGGTGTGTTATGTGCTGACGGTTAAGCAAAATCATCTCAAATTTGTTTACCTTGTAGCTAGCACAAAGTAGTTTGGTACTAGTCATTTTAAGAAGACTTTGCTCAACAACATGACTAGAACTGACCAAGACTTGTACCCACATCCTTCTTTACTAGTTTACAAGGTTTACTCCTACTGACTCATACTCAAACTGAAGCGATCAAGTTTAATTGCATAGAAAACCATTTATCAGGTCATAGGTTTGAGTCCTGGTTGGAGATCATGCCGAGTGTGATTCCCAACTACTGACTGCAACAATCGCTGCAATGGCTACAATTGTATCGAAGACCTCTACCCAAAATTTATAAAATCAATGAACGACATGTTTCAAAGACCATATACCAAGAATTTATCAAATCGATGAGCTATTTCAATTCAAAACTTTAAAAGATGCTCACTTGGGATGCAATCAGAACATAAAATTCTACATTTATGGAACATTTCACATTCAAACCTAATGGGGTATCAATAAGTGTCCATGATGGTGTAATCGTCTTTATACCAAAGTCTCCCTGAAGAGAAATTCTGCTGCATTATAAAGGAGTGAACATCAGCAATACGTCAGGCCATTTCCATTAAACGAGGTAACAGAAGTCGACTGGGGAGACAATTACCATTAATCAAATTAAACCAATAAGTAGACAGCAGCAGCAGATGGAGCAGTAGCAGCAAAGAAAGAAAAAGGTAGCAAAAAGCAGCACCAACAACAAGAACAACAGCAGCCGCTGCTGTTGTTCCAACACAAGCAGCAGTGAGCAGCTACAATGACAGCTGCATCAACAACAACAAGAACAGCAGCCGCAAGCAGCACCAGCAGTACCACCAGCATGATCACTTTGTTTAAATAGTGATTCCAGAGTTTAAATATGTCAAAAGTTTTTTATAACTTGCCGACACTTTATTTCAACCATATATTTTCATAAACAGTCTAATGAACCGCATATTGGCAAACCTAATAAACATCTATCCCTTTGTAACATAAAATGGCCATATTTCAATGTTGTTTTGTTCATTAACGTTGCACATCTAGGAGAGTCGTGCTGCGCCCCAGACTTACAGCCCAGTATGTCAGGCATTCCTCCAGCTCTTTATTAGGGGAGGCAGCGAAAATTGGGGGAAATTTATGACGGCATATAAAGAGACGCTTCACCTCTTGGCGTTGGTGCATCATCGTCTTAGGTGGTGGATTTAATTCAATAAGGGAACAAGGTACAGGGTTGCTCATTATTGCTGTTGTAACTTTTCAAACGAGAAATCTTGGAGATTGGTGACTGTGATACATTGACTTGATTATAACAGTGTTTTTTTTATAATCTAAGTATAGAGTATCATGGCTGTCTGTAAGACAACATACAAATGTATGGTACTCTCTACAAGACCATATCCAATTCAAGGGACTTACTACATGTATATACGATATTTGATATTATCATAATATCGAACTATAAGAGTGAAAAGACGTCTTGATTTTTATCAACGTACAATAGAACCTTTCTATTAAAACCATCCTGTGTTGGTCTCAAGTGGTCTATTGCCAGAGATAGTATCTGTATGGAGTCTGATGGCTTGGGCCCCCGAAATATGGTTATATTAAAGAAATAGCATCTTAAAAGAAAGTTCAACTGTATAAAAGCAAAAATACATCTCAATCTTTCTAAACACACAAAACATGCGAATAGTACTTTATGTCCAGTGCTGGTGCCTTTGATAAATGCCGTGGCCGATTCCTGGGACTTTGTGGTGCATTTGCACCTAACAGCCTCTAAATCTCCATCAGAAGTAATGGCCTGCAAGCTCGAATGAGCGCACTCTGTTCATTTATTACTTTATTGGAAATGGCTCCTGTTTCAATGAGAATCTTGGTCATCATTGTGGCTTAGTTACTTCTTTCTTCTAAACACAGTTTCATAAATCATGGGAAAGAAGTATAGAATTTATCTCAAAATTGTATTACAGTAGAGCATGCAACAAAGCAAACCTCAATAAAGAGATCACCTCCATGATAGGATGAATTCTCAGTCCAAATGTTTTTTATACAGAGACCACCCCAGTCTCTAAAAAGAAAAGTGACCTTTATTGAAATCGCTTGAATGCAGTCCCCTGCTGGTCTTAATCAAGAGGTTCTACTGTAATGCAATTGTCATGTAATTAAGAAGATACGTGTAGAAATGTTGGTGATATAGATTTCAGCTCAACATTGTTCACAATTATGTGCATTCCATGCCATAAAGAATGAGGTAGAGGGTTCATTACCACAAGGTTGTAAGTTTGAATCTGTTGGAGAAGGGGGTGTTCAACAGCAAAGTGTAACCAACGTAAATTGTGACAGGTTATAATATATGTCAACGTATATTGTCACCACACAACCAAATATCTTATTCTATGATGTAAGGTGGTTGGTCGGACAACATTAGAATGACCTTGAAGAGCAGATGATGTTTGTTGTATCATTCTTCCAGATATGTTAACAAGTGACCAAGAGAGAAGGTGTTTACGCCTTTTGCCCGTCCTCCAGTCAACTCGGTACAGAACACTGAGGTCCAACTTTGACGAGGCATACATGTAGATCAGATTAGGACAAACCATAATGGCATCATTTTGAAACTCCACTTTCACCATAGTCTAGTGATGATAAAAGGAGGTGGAAAGTCTTGGGAACAGATGGCAGCCAATGCTTCCTGTTACCAATTACAGTGTTAATATTTTACAGCTAGACCATTTTGGGTGATGTGGTCATAATTTAAGGATAGTTGTTAAGGGTAGTTGTATTTTACAGTCTAATGGGATTGGTGTTGTGCAAACAATTGTAGCAATTTATTTGAAATGGCTCATGATTTACCAAGAATTGCATCGTCATTGTGGCATACAGTGTATACCCTATTAAGAAAACTAGACAGCTGACCTTAAACAGTCTCAACAAATACAAATGTACAAAGATTTTTTCATAAAGGATCTGGAACCTGAGAAATTGTCTTATTATAGAGGTGGTCTGTGTATAGAAGTGATCTTAATTTGATGTTCGACTGTTAGTATTCTCAAGAAAACCTTCGCTTCAGCTTCCTGTTTATGCACGTGTGCCCTATTGATGTAAACAAGAAAACGTCTAGAACATTAACGTACATGTATCTCTCAACAATAGAAAAGCAACGTTTAGCGTATAGGCTTCACATGTGCGTTATGGTTGTTTGGATATTGTATACATTACGCTGTAGTAAAATCTGCTATGTTAAAGCTGTATATAGTAACTTTAAGTATTGAAATATCACATCAAAAACTCCCACTTTCCTGTGCATTTATATGGTCACAGGTCAATGAATTCCCCTTGCGGGTGGGTGATCACGTGACATGTGACGCAGGGGTTGACGTAAGAATAGGGGCTGTAATTGGAAAAAAGCTAATTAGCATAATATAGCATAAAATTTAATTATTTTAATTCTAATCTTCTACATATTTGAATATAATAAGAAAATTAATGAGTCATGCACAGATTTTGTTATATTTCTGCTAACTTTAGATACAATTTATGCACAAACTTAAGGACCTATATGGATGGATAAAATATCCATAATAAAACATACCAAATTATAAGAATACGCCCTCATGTTTCCAAAATGGACATTTAATAGGAGACTTTTATGTACTCTCCAGTCTCTCCTATTCACCACATAGATTTCACATTCAAGCTGTGTCTTTGCACGCTGACAGCTTATTCATTTTCCATGCACATTATTGTGAACTTCTGATGGCTGATGAAGTCTCTGAGTGGAATCCCAAAACAAGTCGACCAATCTTTTGTGACAGAGATTTATTGTCACTGTCATAAATATTCCCAATGGTTTATTATTGTGCGTCATCACCCTAGCGAAAAAGAGTCTACCAAGAACCTTATCTCCCCAGCATGTGCAGTTTTACATCTGACACACTGCTAATACTGGGTATGTAAATTTAAATGTCATTATCTACAATGCAATTCACGGTTTGTCATGCTCTAGTAACTTTACCTATGCACCAGGTCATTGGCATCCTTGTCACGCTATAGATTTCTCAACTCCACAGTCAGCATACAGCCCATCGCTACTGTAGTGTAGATATGGTTATCATTCACATTAGAACACACATCAGAGCCTCCCCGTATGGACACCCCTATACAGTGAACACCTCCATATATCTCATGTGAATATTTTTTCATGTTTCCAGTCTCTGTGTTCATATTCAGTAGACACCTCTCTTATGAGGTCCCAATAGAGAGATGGTCTCCTCTGCATGGAGGTTGATAATGGTCTCTTTATAAAGGCTTTGAAGAGGTTATACTATATGAACAGAATCTATTTTTATGTAGATCTATCTCATCTAGAAACATTTGCCCTCAACTGGAGGTTTAAACATAATATGATATATTTCACTGAAACTGAATTTCTCTTTCTTCAAGTGTCTGAGTCCAGTTAATGTAGAGGATTTAAAAACAAATTCTGTGCGTTTGTACAGCTTACTGGAACATACTCTGTCTTCATTATTGACTGACTGGAGCTGCGCAAGAAAAACAATGCTATGTGATACATTTAGTTAATGTCACAATAACAAAAATAAAACATCCTTTTATATTCTCTCTGTAAATCGGGTTTTGTAGCACTTACCTTTTATGCGTCACTGGCATTGTTTGATAATAATCTACTATCTTTCGTTGTGCATTTAACCATTTACCATGGCTTTGAAAGATTAAACAAGGTGTTATTTCAGCGGGGATTATTTCTTATGAAACAGACTATAATTTCAGAATTGAGTCTTATAATATCAGTAATTTCATAGTACGACTTACATCTACTTTTCCAATTTTGAGATGAGATACAGTACAGATTGCGCCAGAAGGATACAGAAGAAAACTTTTGAGGATTACATTTCGATTCCTTACACATTTTTCCTATTTCTTCTTGCTGTTGCGTCTATTACGAACATAAAAACGTTCTGTAGCTTCCGCAAATTACGGCTTTCTTCATAACTTGCCTAAAGTTACGTTTATTCCGATTGTTCTCCTTATACTACGCATTTTACGGAGGTTCCCGTAATAAAATCACGCCGACATTTTGACATATTTTCATTTCATTGGGTGTCTGTACAGCGTCCGCACTTCCGTTTTCACTTTGTGGTGGGAATAAACGAGAACGGCCGAACAAATCCGACTATTTATGAGCGAAATATGGGTGCCATATAATGATATTGACAGGAAGTATGAGAAAATGTTCTGATTGTTACGTTTTTTCTGTTTATTTCGATAATCGTAAGTGTCATAGTTTCAGTGATTGAGCAGTTCCAAGAAAACCGTGATAGCTGTAACTTTGTTTCAAATTGTTGCTAATTATTACGTTTTTTTACGCTGATTTCTCTAATTTTGTTATGATTCTCTATCCTTCTGACTGGATCTGTACTGTACATCATGTATTTCATTAATGAAAAATTACGTAAGTAAAGATTAATTTCTTTAATTTCGCTAAACCATTTATGAAAGTTCTCTGATACAGGTATGGACAGTTATGGTTCGGTTCACACATGTTTTTTACAAACTAAAGTATCATATATGGGAAATTCTATGTAAATATGAGTTTAATGGGTCCTAATGTCCATGAAATGTCAAATAGTTTTCTGTCATTCTCACACACTTAAAACACTACTAAACAGGTTCATAGTGCTATTTTAGACACAAAAGATTTTCTCTGAAGTGATAGTTTCAAGAACATAACACACTGTATGATTTCAAAAAGCACAAGTCATTTTTATAATAGACAGTGCCATTTTTACTGTTTTTATAGCATGATTTCATAGAAACTGCTGCAATGCATAAACTCCCCACCATTCGCCATATGATCTATACTGCTGTTTCTAAACCCTAAACGTCACTTACGTCATCTTCTGATGAAATATAGACTTTGCAGAGTGATACATATTTTGAAATTGTGTATTCTGTTGGTTTTGTGTTGCATATTTTAATATTTCAATTTAGATTTGTAGAAATGTCCTGAATTATTTTAAGTTGAATTTTATGAGAATAGCAATCACTATGGATTTTTTAGAACTTGATTTATATATTGCACTATCTTTTGTTTTTAATATTCGTGGTATTTTGCGAAACAAATGCGTTCCTGTAAATGAGACAACCGCCTTTCTAAATGTGATCTTATTTCAGCTTATTTAGGCTCTATTCTAAGCTGCAATGGTAGCACCATTTACTACTTTAAGCAGTTACTTGGACACCACCAGCTATATTGCTACTCTATTACCTCTCTTCAGCCAAAAACTGGATACTGTGGGGATCAGTGCGTGACTGCATGTCTAGTGCTGCAAAAGTGTGGTGACAGTACTTTTTTCAATGCAGTACTGAGACAGTTGCTGAAATTTGACATGTTAACCTTCCACTACAGAGAAAGTATGTCAGGCAGGATGTAGGCAGTACGGTTGACACTGCATGTACATGAGAAAAAGTCTGTGGACACTGCAGACCTGAAAGAAACTTACTGCCAAAATACATGTTTCAGCACTGCCGGTTGTGTTCATAGCTCTTAACACTCAAGTTCCAACAAACACTCAAGTTCTGTATCAAGAGGGTTGTTTACTCACCTGTTTCTGTTCTATTTGGGGTCAGTTTCAACCACAGTAAGGTGACACATACATGTAATTCACAAACATTTCAATGTTGTCTGGAAAAGTTTTCAGAAGTACACCACGCATGAAAAGGGTCTTTATCATTCTTTTTGATGTAATTTCATTGGTTATCATGATCCAGAAGTATCTGATAACCTGGAGAGGGTTATCACCCCTCTTCGAAGAGCGGTGATACCATGGTTATCATGCTTGTGCTTAGCCGAACTACTTTTCCACATTTTTTAAAACAATGTTGTAATTGTCTAGAATAGAATGATAAATACAAAATCGAGTTCGTTGTGCAACATAAATTATTTTATCAGGATTCGTTCTCGTGGCGCATCAGGCTCGCCCTTTGGGCTCGCCGTGATACACCCATAGAACTCACCTGATGAAATAATTCATATTACAAACTCACCTGGTTTTGTCTATGTATCAAATGCATTCACTCACCTGTTTCTGTTCGTATTTGAGCGCCAGTTTTAGCCGCGATAAGGTGAGATTTTCGGTGTTGATTTCATCCTCATCGCTGTCTGCATCGTCATCACTGCCACTGCCTGCAGTGGCAAAATATTTTCTTTTCTTTTTATCTTTTTGAAATGCAAACACAGTAACATTGCTTCTTTATTATGTTTGACAAGTAAAGGTTCTTTTTGACAAGATGTAATGATGTCTTCTTCTTCTTCTTCCGATATTCTTGCGCCTTCACTCATGAAGATTATGCAAGATGGCTTGGTGTGACACATGTACAAAGGATAGCAGTATAAAGCAGTATTGATTACTAGCAGTATTGATTACAAATACATGTATGGCATGCACACCTTTTTGCATATATTCTTTAAATGTCTTCTATACCATTGGATTGATAATCCAAAATACAATATATATATTTTTACTTTTTAAAAAGCACTTTTTTATTCAAATTCTAATAGAAACTGGAAAGTTCTCTTTAGAGATGAAAAAGTGCTTTTTAAAGAATAAAAAATTATATATATTGTAATTTGGATTATAAAGACATTTGTAAGAATCATTTTCCAGGTTAATAGAAAGTGTCCGTTTATCATAAAACAGAGCTGGCTGTCTTTTTAAACATATTTGGTTGATGCACGTTCTACATGTACGTGTCCCATTACACATGCATTGACATTATACATTTCAGTTGTATTTTAAGAAAAATTCGAACATTTAGAATTTGAGACTTTGGCTTTTTTCTAAAAATAAATGGAAAAGTTCAATGCATCAGATGATGACGAGTTACATCATAAATCTTGGTTCTGCAAATATATGCATATTTTGTACAATATCAATATTCACTGGTATTTAGTCAATGCCAATTACGTGTCTACATACTCTTAAAGGAGGGTAGATCCTTCAGGTAAGAAAAAAATCATGGTATTGAATTCTGATCTTCTGGTAATATGAATACATACTTATTATAAAAGCTTAGTATAAAAATTGCACAGGCTGAAGAGGAGCAAAAAGCTTCATGCCGGCACACTCCCAGATTGGCCATTGCGGACCAGCTCGCTACTGAGGGCAATAAATATAACTCAAACTGTCAGGGTAACTGTCTTCGTCAAGAAGTGAAGTTTTTGTACCTTTATTTAGTACTGCAATGACTTCCTCGGAACTACGACACTGATCCAGAAGGTCACATGAGTATGTCTTGCACTGTTCACTAAGTTCAGCATAGAGGTCCTTGAATTCATTCTCCCTCGAGGCGAGATGTTCTAACTCCCACGACATACGGAAAGCTGTTAACACTGGGTCAGAGCTCGTGAGAGACACCTGCAAATAAATATTTCACACTTTCAGTTCGTATGTACATGTAGCAGCAGTACCATAATCATCTGTTGCTACTTGAGAATGTAGATAAAGCTTTTTTTTATTGGAGGAACGTGTTTTATAGACTTGAAAGTTTTATTTTAAATTTCCAAACTTGTGGCTTTACAGAGACTCTGACCTGATCTCAACTGTCTTCTAAAATCTTAAAGTTACTAAACTGTCAACTAAATAGATTTAAGTATATTCTTCAAACGCTGTGGTTGTATTGTATAAATGGGAATGATGCCATTATCTCAAGCTTGGAAAACATATATATACGTTTGTTTATTTGTTTAAAGTTTATAATAAGGTGTACCCCATATATAAGTTATTAATTCAGGACTGGTGAGTGCTCTGTATGTGTGTATCCTCAGTAGCAACTGCCTGCCTCATACATGATGTTGGTGACCTATGGTTACGGCTTTGAAAACAACTTATCAATGACCATCAATTTATTGATGAATAAAGAAGAAGCATCCTTACCCAAGCAGGGCTGGTGAGGGCCCGATATGTGTGTATCCTCAGTAGGGAGTGTCTCAGAGAATCCTCTTGTGTCTCCGTCTTGCACCGATGACATGAACATGACAAGGCATGGGGCTTTTCGATCCGAGCACCTGAAGTAGTATATATAGTTACTATTATAGAAATATCGCATGTTGATGGGCTTAGGCAAAAAGCATCTTATTTACAGGACCAAGTATATGTACAAAATATTATTGATTCTGCTTGCTACATAGGTCCCAATATAAGAAAGTTTTTTGTCTACAAGAAATAGACTCATTAACCAACAGGTGGATATTAAAACAATACATAATTATGTGGAGTGTAAAAGAGAATCCTGTAAACAGATCATAGAGGAAGTGAAGGTTACTACTGTGTTCTTCTTGACCTAATTATTGTTTTCATACACCATTTTTTTGTTATTGTAACTACCTCTAGACAACAGCAGCTGTAGAATCTCAAACTGGTTACAATGAGCGGCCAGAATCACTGGTGAAATATCAGGCGAATAGTCAGAGCTCTCTTCCCCGGCCTGCTTATACTTCTTCCAGTCCGAGCCCAACATTTCTCGTGTGATGCTTGGATGGTCAATCAGCATCTCCACAATCCTGTTGTATCAAGATTAAAAAGTATTAGAAAATGTGCAGTATAAGGCATGCATTTTTACTATTTAGCAAAGGCAAAGCTTGTAGTTCTTCCAGTCAGAGCCAAACATTTTGTACACAATGCTTGTATGGTTGATAAGCAATTCGACAACCCCTGACTCTCATATAAAATAAGAGGGTGGTTCTATGTTTCTCCCACATCGCTATGAAATTTAAGCGTACAGTTGTTTAGCTATATACATATGATAATTGCATTCATGTTAAAATTAATCAATTTCTAAGTATTGTGATAAAAATCAGGATTCAAAAAAACTCATGTACAGCGACACTTTATGCAATGTTATCCCACCGTCCACTTCCTCCGAAATAATTTATAACAATGTGTCTTGGCTCATAAAATTATATAATATAGATCTTACCTGTACACTCCCTCCCGAATGGCGTATAAAAGTGCATCGCCGATTTTGACGCCTTCCTGTTTGAGCAATAGTTCGACAATTTCGACGTTCTCATTGTCAACAGCGATTTGGATCGCAGATCGGCCGAGAATGTTGGTACAGTTGACATTGACTGGATTGGGGCCCTGTAGACATCGAATCATTGTGTGTTTATCTCCACGCTCGGCAGCTTCGAGGAAGAGTCTCTCTTGGGGGTCCATCCTATGGAGGTACGAAAAAAAACACAAATTTGTGTACATTTATAGTACATATTTATAGTACATGTAATTGATTAGTTATGTAGTTGTTTTGATGGTTGTTTGGTTGATGGCTGGCTGAGTGATTGGTAGAGGCTGCAGGTACAAGTAGAGGAGTTGTGTTGGTAGATAGGTAGTTGGGTAGTTGGGTTGTTTGATTTGTTATTGGACTTTTGGTGTTCGATTGTTTGCTGTTGCTGTTGATGAGTGAGAGGGTGAGTTGGTTGGGCTGAGTAGGTGGGATGATGTTACAGTTTACATTGACTGGGTCAGGGCCTTAAAGATCAGCATGTGGTTGTCTTGATTTTTTGCTGTTCTGATGAAGATTCTCTCTTAGGGGTCCAGTCTATAGGAAAAGAAAAATTGATTCAAATGACAAAGGGTAAGTAGATCTAGGTGGGTTTGGTTTATTTTGAGAAGTTGGGTAGCTAAGTTGGGCTAAGTTGGGCTGTGTGTATTTTAATAAGGCCGGCTGGCTCACTGGCTGGTTGTCTGAATGAGAGGTGGGTATGAAAGGTTGGATGTGTGTGTGAGAGGAGAGATGTGAGGGTGAGTGGTTTGAGTATGATTCTGAGAGATTGGATGTGCAATGCATGATCTAACCTGTGTCCCTCTTTGAGTGGTTCCAGTGGTATAGGGATGATTCCTGCTCTCTGCCCACTGCTCCGATGAGATCCATTCCTTGTTCCACTCATGCTGTTGAAGTGCGCACGGTGGTTGTACATTGAGGCCGTTGCTGCCGGTTCCACTATTGGGAACTCGGTGTCAGTGAATGGAGCCGGGGCCCCGGGGACTCCTCGCGGGAACACCTGGAAAGCAAGACTGGGTTAAGAGTGGCTGAAATACAATCCATTAATCTCATAATATTCCCTGTAACCCCTATGTTAGATTGGTGCATCCTCACGCGATATGAGGCGTCCCCACCATGCCCAAGGGCTAAAAAATTAAAAAGGCAAGAAAAAATTGCTTCGATTGCCATGCCTCGCGACGTCAGAAGTCAAGCCGCGGGCAAAAAGTGAAACGCTGAGACACGCCCCCCATATTTCAAAAAAATATAGCTCCAACGGTGCCAGATGGCTTGAAATTTGTACACTGCGACGTCCAAAAAATTGTGTGATGTCGTCAGACGGAGCAAGATATACAACCTTGCATCGTGGGAGAGTGCTAAACAGTGTGGGACACCGCCAGCTGCGCGACGGCGTGGCGCAATGTCTGAGGCGGAGTGCGGCAAGCCGCCAATGGAGGAAAGGGGCGCGCCGTGGGCGGTGTGCTACAGCGTGCGAGATAAAGAATTTAACATGGGAAAATTACACGCGGCGATATGGCGGCTCCTCGCGATGTCTGTGGATGCATCTGATGACGTTTCTCCAAATAACTCAGAGTGCAGCGGCGTAGTCGGTGTTTCTAAAACGACGCCAGTGTACCCCGAGCGTGGTGCGGAAGGAATCCTTCATGTGTGGAAGTATTGCATGCGGCGCCGACGCGGTATAAAAACGTTGGCTCGCGCCAAATCTGTCTCTATCTCGACAAAGCAAGCAACATGTGATGATGTATCTGTAGCAATTTCATTTATTTTTTATAATACTATTGACATTTGGAACATTTGGACACAAATTTCAGTTGAGCTGCTGAAGCCAAGTCCTTACTTTTTTAATACATACCAAGTACAGTTGCAAAAGTTCGAATTATTTTGACATCTCTACTTAAAACCATAGGCAATTGCCGAAGGGAAAGACAAGAATATTCACCTTTTGAAATCCTCAGCTATTTAAAATATCACCAAATTGTGCTTATTTCATAGCCTGCTTTGATCACTAGCAACAGCTTGGTCACGACGTGGTGGGGAGCTATTTTATTGTCTCCTTCATCCCACGCTTTGCTATGGTCTTCCCAACTGTCACATGATCAGGGTCTGATGTGTGCATATAGCAGAGCTGAGGCAATGTGACTGCCTTGTGATGGCACTGTCATGATGTTCATAGGGCCTCTGCATTGCATGTACAAGAATGGTAAAACTCTTGTTCATGTCTATACAATACAATGATTAGCCTGTCAGTCCCTCATCTATAGCTTGCTACTGGTAGGCTCATGTTGCTCTATAATCACCAGACAGTTTTACAGCCAAATAACCACTAAAAACCCACAACATTAAGGGATAATGACCCATTAGTCCTACCCATTGCCATTTTACAAGTCAAATCTAAGGTGTGTTATGAAGAATTTCCATGTATCTTATTTTACAGCTTTTAACCAATCATATTTTACTACCATGTGGCCTGTTTGTCTCACACTATGATAATCTGAATTTATGGATAACTAGAGAAAATGACTTCATAGTACTAAATGTTATAAACGCCTCTTATGACTCAAAATTTTGCACAACTTCATTTTTTTACTCCCTTCAGTATCAACTTAAGTAGGTCAAAATGTATTTAAATGAATTACTTACATATCTCAAAATATATTCACACATAGTATTTTCTATTTCTAAACATTGCGGCATTTACTTCAATAATTTACAATAGAACCTTGCTATTAAGACCACCAATGGGATGGTCCACAAATGGTCTCAATAGCCAGGTGACCTTTATAATAAGGAAGTTAATGTTGGTCTCTTTGTGGAGGTTTTAGAATGCGAGAGAAGGTGTCATTATAAACTCTCTGAGGTGGTCTAAATAATGAAATTTTGTCAATTGTAGTTCCTGCTGTATAATATTTTGCATCTCATGCAACAGCCGTCCCAATGAACCAATTAAAAAAATTGGAAAAAAACCCAGCCATCTCACATTTTACAGCCTGCCATCTCCCTAAAGCAGACAAGCTTATTTGTCAAAGAGCAAAGCGCCGCGACAGTTTTCAACACGCTCCTATTTTCGGGAGACGCATGTACGTCACAATCAGCCATGATTTATTGGAAGGTCTCAACTCTATTTGATATCGAAAATGAAACATAAGACCTACTTCTGATGTCTATTTTGACAGTAATCCCTTGAGGACCACAAACTATATCCAACACATACAGTCATGACATCTGCGTATATTTATGGCTATTGAATGGTGTATATATTTTGTGTGAAGTTTTCTTGTTGTGCAGCTTTTTTGTAAATATATGCTACTATTACTTTAATCAGAAACTGAGTTTCTGCTTTATTATATAAAGGGGTCTTCTTGTCGTTGCTCGAGAAAATGGATCTAAGATTTTACAATTCACATAAGATTTTTAGCTAGTAGAATTAAATCAAAAACAACATAAAACTATAAAATAAATCACAACATTTAGCCAAGAAAGGCTGTGTTGCCATGTAACTACCATCACGTAACCATTCGACGTGGTCCTGAAGGTCCACCAGTAATTGTGTTCAATGCAGCGGTGTTCAAACGTCGGGCGTATAAGATTACAAACTTGAGAAGGGATACAGTTTGACCCATTTCACTCAAACTCTGACACTGATAACTTGAAATTTTGAATAACTCAAAATTATTCAATCCTATATTTCCAACATATTTCAATTACCTTAGATCTTCTTGATGTTAGGTATGAAAAGTTTTGATTTATTTCTTCATGAAATTGCCCTGTTTACTTCAAAATCTGACAATTCCAACGTATGGATAACTCTAGGAAACGGAGACGGCTCATGTCAAATTTGTGTAATGCCGAATCCAATTTCATTTCTCTAGGAGATAGGCATCTGCCTTCATACTACCATATACCAGTACTTTTTATTACTCATCTGATGACTTGCAATTCACATAATAAAAAACTATCCTCTTGTCCCTTTAAGTTAGATTTCTGAAGGTCAAATTGTACAAGAAAGTGTGATGTGTCATGTTCTGATAAATAGTTTTTATATCAGCTATAAAACTCATGAAAATTCTACCTCAACCATAGGGTTAGCAACCCTGGTACATTGTAGCCTGCCCACAGGGTTGTGAAGTTTCAAAATCAGCCAGTCACTGGATAAGATCTACCAGCCTAGGGCCAATGGAAGATCTTTTTTCAAACCCGTCACACATGCCAGCAACATGTTCAGAAATATGACACAACATGGATGCATGAAAATGCTATCGATGTCAATATGAGAAAGGGTAAAGTAAAGTACATAATTCACAAATCGTACTGATCGTTAAAACCACCTCTGCATGGAGACCACCTCTATAAGTATATCATCTTTAGCAGATCCAATCATACATAAAGAAGCCACAGCGAACGATCATGAAGTAATTACCACTCTAATGAAACCATTGAATGACAAGTTGTTGTTTTCTTGAATTCTGTAAACATTTGAGGTTGAATACAAGTTTTTTTTATTATACAATAAAGAGGTCCAATTGTACTTTCCAAATCAATTGAAGTTTCTGATAACCTAAAACCATTATGGGTGATGATGAAATCTTTTTAAAATCGACTTTTGGAGGTCTGCTTGTAGATGATAGAACTATATTACAGCATTGAAGTTTTCATTACTGTTAACCCCCAAACTGAAAGGAGTGCAGCAATAATTTAGAGTTAGGTGAAATTTTGAGTTATCAGAATGATTGATAATGTAATAATACATTATGGGAAGTTGATATTACCTTTGCTTAAATCATGCATCAGCGTTTAAGTTTTCAAAATTCTTGGTAAAACTGCATATGTGTACATACATGGAAATGTTAATTAAAATGTTTTGAATCCCTTACTTGTAATCAAAGACATATAAAACCGAAACAGCAATTGTAATCCATACATGCCTTTTTACATTAAACAGAGTCTAGATAAATTAATTCTTCAGAATGAAATGCATGATAGTGCCTTGTCCACTTCTTCATTTTTATCATTTTTATTGGGTGAGATTTATTTAACTATGTTTTACCTACATCTACAAAATCTGCTATATTAATAAATATTTTCTTACCAAAATACTTTATTTACATAGGTTTTTTTACAGTCACTATCGATTGCGTGTATTAACTCGCATGATCCCTTAAGTGTGCCAACCTTTTCAACCTTTTAATGAAAACCTGGATCTGCCTATGAAGACACCACTCGAGTCTCAACCTAGTGAAATACGCATCTTCACAGTTTTTAAAGTTGTTAACCCCTCCATTCCACTGTTGTACTCAGGATCAAAATCAGGTTAAGACCTGTCAAATTTTCTTTGTCTTAACCTGCTCGAGACCTTCTTGGGACCTGTCGAGTTTTAGTCGTTTTCTAGTCTTGTTAGTCAGGAGCTAGTGCTGTTCTGGTCTTGGCCGAAAGTTTCCATGGACCCAAAACTTGTACTTTGACGAACTGGTTGGGCCGCACTGCAGCTCAACTATAAAAGTCCACAAAATCAATATATTTTCAGGACCATGTTGATACCAGGTCCTCACCTTGTCAAAATCATGTCAGGACTATTTCTGGACCATGTCAGGAGCTAGGTCTAACCTTGTCTTGTTGGTCTTGACCAAGTCGGGACCTAGTCTCCCTTCATTTCAAGCCAACAACTAGATCACATATGGATTACCATTTCACTACCGTAACCAGCATCAAAACCAGGTTATAACCTGTCAAATTTTCTTGGTCCTTACCTTGTTGCCATGGTCAGGATCGTATCTGGACCATATCTGGACCATGTCACCACCTTACAGAGACAGCGCCGTTACCCTGTATGGATCTCTTGTTGCCCGATTTAGTCTGGACCTGGTCATTATCACATCTTGACCATGTCATATAATGGAATGGAAAATAACTTTTATGTGGCAAGACTTTGCATAATTATTGTGACCTAGTCTTCAGTA
The DNA here is from genome assembly GCA_019095985.1 of Streblospio benedicti. Classification (NCBI taxonomy): domain Eukaryota; kingdom Metazoa; phylum Annelida; class Polychaeta; order Spionida; family Spionidae; genus Streblospio; species Streblospio benedicti. The sequence goes on along the minus strand of CM032664.1, from coordinate 19,984,120 downwards.
CCCACGACTCTTTAAAGATCTGACTTGGTCTCGAGACTAGGCCCAGATTATTTAGTTGAATGAGGGGTAAAGAAGACGCTTATCCATTTCACATAAAACCGCACCTCCCAAAATGACCGGACATAACATAAAGCTCAAGTTTTGTTACTGATATTGTAATTACATAGTTTTTATTGAATAGGTAATAGGTATTGTCTTGCGTGTATACTTATGTAATCCTCTTGAATGCACACACCTGTACACTGCCCAAGGCGCAATATTCATGGACAAAACCAAAGAATATGTGACAGAACATGTCATGCCAATAATAACTTAGCACAAAAAATACAAGCCCTTGATCAAAGCAATAATGCGTATTGTTCCTATAGCATGTCAGACAGTCAGATTTTGCTCATGCACAGTAGAAACCCCAATAAAGACCATATAGAAACCAACCATATGATAAAAAGTAGTTTGTTGATAACATTCATAAAGAGACAACTGCAAAAACTCTACTGAAAAGAGACCATCTTCCTATTGAGACAAGTTGGATTGTGTAAATAGAAAGGTTCTACTGTATTTACTTAACATAACTATTAAAATATAACTATCAAAGTTGCAGTCAAAAATGCTGACCCTTAGATGTTTGATGCACGATAAATGAAAAATAAACAGGCAAAAGATGAATCTACTTTTTAAAACTTGCCTATGATGAGACAATGTGACAAATAACAATTGCCACTCTACCACAACTGATCCAACTTCAATGTTCGGTCCTGTCTTTGGAACTGTCTGACCCTAGCTTTATCTGAATCACTAATAATTTGTCAATCTCTTGTCAGTGTAAAATCCACTCTATCAAAATACAACTGCATGTAGTAGTGACCACCTGTATGGTAAGTTCATTTCCTGCCCTACAAAGTCTTCATGAACTGATCACAACAAACCTCCATAAAGAAACCACCTCTGCATTGAGATCAGTCTCACGGATGATCTCAATGGAGATTATAGATTTAATCATAAAGTTATGTACTATTTTATCAGCTATAATCCTTTTCACATACATGAACCTCCACGATCTCATTTATTGAACATCTCGAAACACAAACAAGTCGACAAAACGGGATCTTGAGTATAATTTGTGGTGTTTTATTCCATTTGTCATACAGATGATTGCTCCTTCACATGTCTGAAAGATTGTTGTTGATGTGTTCCATCAAGGGGGTTTGCTGCACCAAGTATGTAATAGGTTGTTGGTGGTGGGTGAATGAGTTCTGTTTGTATTTGGATGTGGTATTGGCACTAATGCTATCACATCACCAACAGGGATGAGCCAGAGCCAACCGTACTTCTTCACAGACAAAGTCACATGAAGCACACTCTAAACATCTCAGCCCATGTAAAGGACCTTTGCCTAATATCTGGTAATTAGTCCATCTGTTCGAGTTTCCTACTGCACAATTATTGTGAGGATCTATGTGTACAAAAGGTGCCTACATGTATAATGGCTATAATCATAAATGGGGCCCATGAATGGAAGGTTCCATAATCATGTGGTGACAATGTCATCGTAACGATAATCCCTACACGGGGTCCCAAAATAAGTGTTGGGTTCATGTATCCCTTATGTTTAAGAATTTGTGTCACTTTTTTTAATGTATCTATAATATACCTGTACATGTACAAGTAAAAGTTATGTGAGGGTTGTGTGACATTGGATAAGTAATTTCAAAGAGTCATTTTACAACTTAACATCTAAAATTTTACAACTTGGTTCTGTTATTATGTAGCTTCTACATTTTGGCCAATGTAGAGTCCTAAATTATCTAAGTACATTTGTAATGATATGGAGAGTATAGGATCATCAGGTGGGTGGTAGCAATAGTCGCTGTCTTCATTTCTACGAAATTCCAGTCACGTTTCCCTCTGTAGATCTCAGCAAGGTTACGATAAGTGCACTTGCAAGCACGTGCGTAGTCTTTGAAATGGTGATTCTTGATGCTATACTAAACATACAGGATTGGGCCTATTTACGTATATACATGTAATACAAATGTAGTAGTATCCAAATTATTTCCAATGTTACATACATGTAGCTCCATGGCACCTACACGTGATTTGGGTATCTGGCAATGTGAGGATATGTGAATGGGTTATAATATAGTCCTGTAACTTGCAAAAACTATGCGAAGCTCCACTATATACTTCCTAAGGTATTGAGAATGAACATGTGTATGCGACACTAGATCTCCGTTAAATGATGGAATGTTGGCTGAGAAGCCGTTAACATTAGCATTAGGATTAGGTGGAAATGTGCTACTTATCAAGTCATGAACAGGGTGAGTAACAATAAAAGATCTACTGGTCCTTCAAACAAGTACTCGTCATCTTTGCACAAAGCTCTATTCTTGTATGTAAAATAACCAGAATTTGTTACTCGTTAAGAAGACGAGTTGCCAAAACATTTCACTCGTCTTCTACAAGATTTTACTTGTCAATACAAACAGACGAGTGGCTAATCTTGACACTGAACATTCAAACATTAATATTTTCATTAGGTTTAGTATTTTAGTATATTAATGGATATTCCTTCTACCAATGATTGCCGACATAAAGATCCATGTATTTACATTTTTACACTGACATTTATATTGAGTGACCCTACAGTACTGATACCGTAGGAAGGATACAGAAGAAAGTTTACGAGAATTACGCTACGATTTCTTACGTTTTTTCCCATTTCTTCTCATTGTTGCAACTTTTACGAACGTAAAAAGCTTCTGTAGTTTCCGCAAATTACGGCTTTCTTCCTAACTTGCCTGAAGTTACGTTTATTCCAATTATTCCCCTTGTATTATGCATTTTACTGAGGTTGAAAAATATATTTCTAAAAGTTCAAAATCACTCAAACATTTTCATTTCATTGGGTGTCTGTACGGCGTTCGCACTTCCGCTTTTATTTTGTGGTGGGAATAAACGAGAACGCCCGAACAAATCCGACTATTTATGAGCTATTTTAGTATCAAAGATGGATGCCAATTTGTGAAATTATATTCTTATTATTACGTTTTTTCTGTTTATTTCGATAATTGTAAGTTTCGTAGTTTACGTGATTGAGCAGTTCCAAGAAAACCGTGATAGCTGTAACTTTGTATTGAATTGTTACGAATTATTACGTTTTATTACGCAAATTCCTCTAATTTCATTTCCGATTCTGTATCCTTCTTACGATATCAGTACTGTATGTGGATGTTACCTTTGCTCCGACTGCTGCCGGCTGTTGCAGGCTCGATCGTGAGTTCATCTTGGACTTGGTCGTCAGGCCGCACACTGCCACAAAACTTTAACATCCTGAAAAACAGAAATAAGTTATAGCTAGCTATGAATTAAAGCATATATATTTTGCGTATGCAGTTAATAGAAGCATTAAACTTTCATAACATTGTTGTCCTGTTGTTGATTTATTAAAATAGAGAACCAACCAACAAAATTCAAGATAGCTGACATAATTCAACGCAAAAGCTAGTGTTTACTGATGAATCAATTTTGTTCAAACTTTACACACCTATACGTGGTATGATGCAACACCAGTGAGTTGATTTTGGGCACTTTGCCAATTAAAATGTGCTTTCCACAGGTCCATTTTTGGTCCATTTTTAACATTTTCTGCTAGCTTTGCTAATGCTTCAAAGAAAACATTCAAATTGGTACAATGCTTACATGCCTTCTGAAAATCAATGGTGTCCATTTTTGACACTTTGCTAATTAAAGTTTGCCATCAAATAAGACTTTTTTCTGCTTTAATGAATTGATTGCAAGTAAACATCTTTATTGCACATGAGTCAACGTTCTTCCAGCAACGCTGTGATCTCTCAGCACTTTCAATCTAGTTTATCTATTCAATTGTTTCTATATGTCCCTCCCAGAAAACATGGATCGAGTAAATCTTCATATAAATCATTTTTTTTTTAATTTAGACATATATTTTCTTTGCAATGTAACATATTGAATGATAAGTCATGCAATTTATTAATCATATCCCCAGTTTTTTTACCTACCGCTATAATCATTTTTCATGCAAAAATATCTGACATTAGAAGAAGTACATAATATGAAGCATAATACATGTTTCTCGATCAATGATACCGCTATCTTTATGTTAAGCATATATTGCTACCAGTATATTGATATAACTCAACATAGATAAATTACGACCATCACTTAATACACCCTATAAAGAGACCACCTCTGTAATAGGAGTACTATCTATGTCTCAAGCCTTCATAAAGAGACCATTGAAATTGGCCCTCATAAAGAAACCAATTCTCTCTTGTGACCAGTCGAGGCCAGCCTCCCTGGTGGTTTTATAAAGAAGTTCTACTGTAACAATTCCTGCTAGTATCTCTAAAAGTGAGGTTTTACTGTACACCATAAAAAGCAGATGATGATGGGTGTAACCGTTTAGCACGTGACCTTCCTCAGTGTGTGTGGATCAATGGTGATCCCGCACTGAATCATCGAGGCTGCTAATTCTTGCTTCCTTTTTAGTAGATTTCATCTTATATTAGTATGTATGCACAATGTATATTGTTTATTTATGATCATATAAGAAAACATTATAATACGTCCTTGATATTATTGTGTTGGCTGACCAGAAATGTTATTGATATGAGGTGCTGGCTCATTTTTAGGATGTTTTTGATTATCACTTACACATCACTTACACTAAACTGAAGAAAAAGTGAGATCAAAACACGAAAAAGTGAATCTATTCATTGCAACGCTAACACTAACAACATATCTTTCATTTTCAAAGCTTGTTATTTGGGCTAATTTATCTGTAAAAAGATCTGCTATTAAACTATTCTGATGAAAACATCCAGCAAAAAGGTTCCAAATGTTGAAAATAGGTTCAAAGCAATCTGTTTAGGTTAATACATTCTATAAGTGCGAAATGATAAAGCATCTTTTCATGACTTTTTGATTTTCCATGAGTGGTAACTTGTCAGATATGCATACAAATGTGGTCATATGAAGCAGATTTCATATCAAATCTACACTTTTTGGTCATATACAATCAACTAAGCCTACAGCTGGAGTGTCCATTTTGTTATCAATATGGATAAGAATAACTTTACATTATACATGTATAAAGGAGATTGTCGACTATAACAATTGGCAAATACTCATCTAGAAACTATAAAAACAAGACTTTAAAACAGACCAACTAAATCAACTGTAAATACGTGCTGCTAAACATTGAGGATATGGGCTATTTGTTGTAAGTTGCTGAAATATAAATATCCGGAGTTTGTCTTGCTGTAATGGATGGCCCCTGCATTGCCATACAAGTCGCCTGAGTTGCATGTCAATCAGTCAATTGACCAGGGGAGGTGCGACTCCCAAATTGACCCTGCATGGTTTAAAAATGTACCATTTCCCAATAGGGTGTGCATGAGTGGGGGTGGGGGTGGGAGTGTTTATTTTACCCTCAGGTAGTCTTCTGAGATCGATGATACACTCTGTCCAAATGCCCAGGAGATGGGCCGTTTGAAAATAGGCCTATAAGGGGTCCAAATATATTCGGTGGGTGGGAGGAGTTAGAAGGTCACGAGACCCAACTATCCCACTTTTGTGGCCTTTTTTGCCACATCCTTTTTTTTAAATATTGAATAGAAACTGGTGCCTTTTATAAACATAAAAGACTGGTATCAAGATTTGAGCGATCTAAATTCAGTATACATGTATCTTTCTCTACCAAATTGTTGTTGTACCTAACATTTGTGGATTCTTGTGCACATTTACAATTCAACCAGTGCATTGTAACCAAGGTAGGGTTATGAAAGTCACATGAAAGCTCATTTTGGATACAAATGCACAGTCTGTAACAAAATATTTACTAAGAATTACAGTGTAACAAGACATACCGGTATGGCGATTCACACTGGGCAGAAGCAGCACAAATGTACAGTGGTATTAGGTAAATCATTTGAAAGACTACAATGAAAATGTAAAAATATCTATCAACCTCAGCAGCCTGACTGCTGACATTTTACATATGGTTCAATGTAGCATATATACATAAAATTCCATATTAACTTGGCCATAGAAGAGAAATGTCTGCTTCGTTAATAAATGCTTTTGTACATTCCATTCACCAAGCATTTGAATGGTCGTACCGGTATATGTTATGTAAAATTTCATGGTATTTTGTAAACTAAAGAAAAATCTCAGACAGTTCTTTGTTAATAAATTCTTTTTATCATTCCATTTACCACTATTTCGATAAAAGTGTCTAGGGTTTAATTGCGGCCAGACAAAGGATTGGACTTTTGAAATTCTTTAGGGAAAAGGTTCTTTTCCAGGCAAGTGTGCTCCTACCACTACATAGACATGGTTTAAGACATTACTTCCATATGACTATATAAACAGGTCCTAGCAGGACATAATTTTTTAATACAAAAAAACACTTTGAAGTTATATAACCATTTTAGGCATTATCCATCTTATAAACAATCGCATTGCTTTATGCATCTGCTCAGCACGACAATCTGAATGTTAAACCATACAAAGTAAAAACTCATCACTTAAAAAATCATTTTAGGCTAGAACTAACTTGAATTTCAAGACCAATGCATTTACACACTTGTAAATCAGTAGCACACAATACTCATTCTTTCACAGCGGCTTTTGTCCTCGAGTGAAGGCCCTCATTCTCCCTCCCACTGTATCAGATGGGGGGATATACATAAGCAAGCTTGACAATATTGATTACTCAACAATGACCAATGGCGGTGCTGTTAAAGTGTTTGAGTATGAGCAAATTTCTGAATTAAATGTGAGGTGAGAGTCTTGCAATTATTCATTTCCATTCATTTCCATAATGAAGATAGTCCAATTGGTATTCTATGTATTAGTAGTTATTTACAGTTATACCTACTTGAAGATAAGGCATAAAGAGAGGGAAACGAAATTTGAATGATCTAAAATGTCAAGTTCAAGGGACATTGGCCTACAAATCTTTTTTAAAATTCTGTATAAGCTTAGATGCAGGTTTGGACCTGGCAAAATCCATAGCACCATGCGCAAGCTCAAGTTTGGTGGGCGAAAAATTCGGGCCGATGGCTCCATTGCAGTTTAGATGGGGTTACACCTACAGTGAACATTCTGTCATGCGGCACTATATGGCTGATTTCCCGTTTGCCTGGAGTAGCCACGATGCGAATCAGACGCGAGGTACCGTGCGGTGCCATAATCACTGCTGTTTTCATCACTTTAATGACTGTTCTGTAGGGCAAAACCCACAGGGATGCAAGGCAGCCTAACAAACTACATGTACTCGCCTTAGCACACATGTAATTAAAGCCCTTTGATCTTTTATTATTCATTCACACAAGTGACTTGCATTCAAGGAAAGTTTTCGTTAGTAGCTTATCTGGGGAGTAGGAAGTTTAGTATGAAAACCCATAACGGCTCGTGGAAGACACTAGGCAGATCCTAGCTGGGCCTGCCTATTTACTTCCAGTTACTTAGCCTTCAAAATTAAGTAGACTTCCATTTTAATAATACACAGGCTGTTGGAGAAACGTTTCCTCAAGCAATAATTTCCCCAAGAAATAATTTCAAGGAGCCACCTGCAATCAACTGCTTGAGATCACACTGTGTGATCCCTGTGTTAATTATACATTAAATAAGTTAGGTATTTTAACTTGTATTTACCCTCTCACATCAGGTGTTTTATCAGTTTAAACTCAGTGAAAGTACTGATCTCTTAACAGCCTCAAGGTAGTAAAAAGTGTGGGTTTTCAATTGCCGTGAGGCAGGCCCAGCTACTAGTAGGGTCTGCCTAGCATCTTCCACGAGCCATTATGGGTTTTCACACTAAACTTCCTACTCCCCAGATAAGCTACTAAAGAAAGCTTTCCTTGAATGCAAGTTACTTGTGGGTTTCAATTTTAACATTTAATCAATTATTCCTTTCTTGGAACCAGCCAGGTGAAAATCATCAAGGGCACATGCATCACAGAGTGTAAAAGTAAACAATGAAGGGGAAAAAGGAGCCACTCATTTTGATTATAGTCTCAGTTAGTTTTTACCCTCTACTATGCATGTGCCAATAAAAATCATGGTTTCAGGAAAAGAATAGTATTTGATGAAGGGGATTGGTTCTATACTCAAGTTATCAAACTTTTGAATTATCAGAGTATAAGATAAATGGTTTCTACTGTATATCTACATTTGCTCGAGTTACTGGTATCCATGAATTTGACTTTTCATACTTTGAAATTGTCAATAGTGTATTGCTTTCTTTTACGGCTGTATTTTTAATAAGATGAAAATTTTTTGTTATAAAGTTTAATTTTGATTTCAATTTTATTCATAAATGTTTTCCAGCTCCTAAAGGCTCCTTTCAAATTAAAACACCAAAAGAAATGAAGTAGATCTACAGGTAAAATATACAGTGTAAGATCATCAGTTTAACAATATACATGCAGTACCTACTTAACAGATTAAGACAAATTCTTAAAACAGATTTTGACACACAATACAACATGTACATGGAGATTTAACAATATTAAGTTTAAGGACCAGGTAATTTCTTAGTAAATATTATTCTATTGAAGGCTGGTTGATAATGGTCAATTTTAGAATTAAGTATTATGTCACATTTCATATTTGCTATTTCTACTCCTTCTGATATTTGTCTTTCGAGTGGGGATTTGTAGCTGTCATCACTTCTATCTTGAATTCTGGGCTCTGTTGAGGGTGGTGGTCGACCATGTGTCGTGCAAAAGGCATTGTGCTGGTGCTTTGTCAGATCACTGATTGCTCTCCTATGTTGTAGACCTCTGACATATGCTGATCTGCTACTTTCCCGGAATATTTGATATACTTTGAAATAAGTGTGTCCAATCGGTAGGAACCTGATATTATTGATTATGTAGCAATAGCCAGTGGATAGCGCAGCTACATCAAACTTGAAGAATTTCCCGAGGGTAAAAAATGGTGGGAACTTGCAACAGCTCTGCATAGAGCAAATAATTACAGATACAAGACATCTTTTAAATTAATAGCTTTTCCTCATGCAAGATGACTTTTTGAGGGAAACAAATTTTCACATTTTATCAAGCGCTGCTACTGTTTTGCCTGCTGTTAATAACAAATTAAAGAATAAACCTTAACTCATTTTACCATAAATGTACATGTAAGTACAGGAGTTTTACAGATTTATTAATTATACATTCAATCGACTTTATGCCAAGTCACTACTTCAATATAAATCATCACTTTAATACAAATCACCTTTATAAATGACTTTTTAACTCTAATGCTTACAAAGTAAATATTTCTTTGATGAGTACCGTATTCATTCTTATAAGTGCACCTGCCCCATTAAGCGCACCCCATGTTTACACAGATTATATTAAACTAATCTTGCTCTTTTTTTCACCTACCTCGTGCCATATTGTAAGACTAACACACCGGTTTTATATGGATAACCACATTACATGTAACCACAGCGGGCGCGTAGTGAAATCATGTTCTGTGTGGTCAAAGTGAATGATAAAAGACAAAATGTATGAACTGCAAAAAATTGTTGAGGTGTGCTTATTAATTTTTGTTTTTTGTTTAAATTTTGTTTTTTTGTAAGCGCACTGTGCGTTTATTAGAACAAATATAGCGTATAATCTTTAATTCTTTGGTAAGGTTAAGCTACTATAATCGCAAGCAAACACTTATCTCGACTTCATATGATTTGAATTAATGGATAACTTAAACGAATACCTATTTGATCTTTTGATATTTTACATCATAAATTACTCTGACAAATTGAAATATTGAAGAGCTTAAATCTATTGCTTCTTCTGGTTGAGTTTGACTTAAACAGGTCTTAGTGCATCTATTTGGTCACTTTCAACTTAGCTCAATGAATAGAATTGAGGTACTAAAATGTATTTTAAAAAGTATTTAAAACATCTTCCTCACATTCGCAAACATATTAATAAAAATGAAATTAACCAGGTGCATGTCATAACTTTTCAGCTATATTAACCATATTTCTTTTGTAAACATTGGTCCAAATTTTGGGATTGACTTTGCATGTGGGTAGGCTGCCTGGATGGTTTCACATGGAAAATATTTTTTGCAGGCATTTAAATAAAAACGAATGTAAAACAGTTACATACATGTACAAGGGTACATGTAAGTATTATTATGTCCAGTGAGTCAGCATAGCAAGAATAGGCTACCACAGTAATACAAATATCAAGTGACAGCAATCTTATTTTTTAGCTGGCTCAAGGAACACAATATGCAAAGATTGAATTTCACAGCAAAACTATGTATACAGTAGAACCCATATATCGCCAAACCTGCTCAATCAAATTTATGGATAAGTCAAGTAACTAACCATATACTGTCTTGCTAATTTACACTATGAAATCATTCTGAAAACTTGAAATTCAGATGACATGAATTCTTTACTTATTCCTTACAAGCTTGAGCGAAATGGGTTCAACTGTATGCCACATTTCAAACTTGAGCAGTAGACAACTACTTTAAAATAAAATGCCAATGACCTTTGAGCAAGAAAGTTTTCGTTTTGAACAGTGATAAAGCAATGATGTCATTTGGACATTTTTATTTCAACTACATTGTTATGATCAGAAATAATAACAAATGCATCATCGTTTAAAAAGCAACAGACATTATTAGCGGTACGTAGTTCAGTAGTCTTTTTTAATTTTGGCCTTTACATGGAGAAAAAGTCTCGTTTAGAGTAGGTAATACATTTTATGAATATTGGTTGCTGTCTCGCATTGGTCGTGGCAATTTTACTCAAAGACGATACATGAACTGGCTTTTAGCATATTTCAGAAGTAGACAGAAGTCAAAATATTTATGGTTAGCTATACAGACTTTAGCGACAGTTTCATGCTTATATACCATATGCAACCAGACCAAAAGTCCATTGTTTTGTTTATTTAATTTGTGGTGGATGGCATGTCTTTTATATGATTGTTTTTCACACTGTGATATCCATAGTCTGGATATTCTATATATAATAAGCCCTAGCCATGGGGACAGCTCACTGATAGGAACACCTCACAATTAGGAACACATTTTTATTCTCCAGTATTCTAAAGTTTTTTTCTAAACACATTTCATTAATTGAAATATTTTCCAAATGGGGACAATATTTCACACAATAATGGTTATGCTGTATTGCATGTTTGTTGCGAGCCTTTACTTGAGCATGGGTCACTGAATGGATGCTTACAGTATACTATAGCTGGTGATAACTTTATAGGTGTTACAAGGGGTCTCTCTTCTTGTATAGCCTTTATACTCTGTTTAACCCATCCTACATGTACTTTCTTATGTAGTTAGTAATCACACGCATCAGCCATCTTGAAACCAAAAAGAGGCTCTTTACAGCATGACCACAAAATTGAAAATAAACCAGTTGATATACATGAATTTCATTTAGCCATATGTTGGACTCTCACTGTTAAGTGAAATATGCTTCACATTTTAAGATGTTTTCCACTATGAAATGTAAAAAATCAGAAAGTGAAATGTAAAATGGGTCCACAAACCTTCGATTTACCCCCCAAGGGATTGTTGAATAAGCTCTTATCCTACTTTTCAATAATCATGTCATCGTAAATGCTCTGTGCATATAATCATTATTACAAGCTTTATCTAATATCTCGCTAATACCGAATATGAACACTTGCTATCATCTTCATACAAGTAGCAAGACTTTCTAATAATCAAGATGTGACATATTTGCCACCAAGTTAGAAAGATACTGCTGTCCAATTACAACATTAGGAGAAATAGCCAAAACGTGGGATGAAGAAACTCCTGTCGACTTATAACCTCCCCACACACATTCTTCAAACAGCTACCAAATAATCAGCCAAAAACATGGGTCAATTCAATATGACCATTGCACACCGTTCGCTACTTACAAGATTATCCTTATCATCTTTGCATCATCTAGTCACAAGACATTCCACAGCTATTCAAGATTTACGCAATTATTGATCATCTGGGGTATTACGACAATTACACGGAACATGCTCAACTGGGAAGAGTTACGATATCCAAAGACTGACTCTGAGACCACTAAATACCCTAAATCGAGGCACCTCTATGGGCTAAACTGGCAAAGCGACACACTTATTTTTGCCTAAATGCCTGCCAACATACTTGACATTTACCATTCAAAATGAAACAGTTGGAAATTCTTATCAATTGACACATAACAATCTCTTGCATAATGATGGGGGGGGATGCTAAGTTAAGGAACATTTTCAAATTTTCAAATGACATAAACTGGCCAGTTAGCATTGATGTCTTCTACCATAGCCTAGAATAAAGCCTAAGATATGCTAAAATTTGACAAGATGGATGTCCGATTCATCTGCATGCAATGTGAGTGAATCAGATATCTGTAGTGGGAAAGAGAAGCATATATTAGGCTTTATTCTAGTCTATACAATAATAGTATCATTTCCAACTTTAGTCACTAATGCTTAAGTCACATAACTCAGCTGATGAGGTTCAGATGCACCAGCGATGCGATGCGATTCAACGGCCGGCGTTTTGAGCTTAAGACCACATCGGTGGCAGCTAGCACAAAATATAACTTTGTAGTATGCTTAAGTCACAAAGCTCATTGGCAGTATCGCTTGATGATGTGAACGGGCTCTGTCAGGCGACTAAACAAACAACGGCCGATGGTATTTTCTGCCGACATGCTAGGAGCTACCGGTCAGTGGTCGGTGAGACACCTGCCAGTACCCGAAAAATAACCCGACGATAATCTCGAATCCCTGATGGGACCTTTAATCACCGGCGGATCACCCGCTGTATATCGGCAGATCACTGGCCAATGCACCAGCATTCATTGGTGAAAAATATGGCCAACTATGGGAGGGGAACACTCTTTCAACGACAAAAGTCCTGGAAATAATGTTTCATCGCTGTCCCATTCTTACTACATCATAATACGCCTCAGCCCATGTACGGCCGACTATCGCATGGCGACTGTTATGCATCAGCAAAATTCCTAGAACGAATGTTTCACCGATGAACTACAGGACATTGGACGGTTAACTGCCGATATACAGCCGGCGATCTGCAGGTGGTCGGCTGGTGATTGGCAAGCACATTAGAGGTCGGCCCGTTACCTGTAAAGCACTAGTGGATGTCCAGCCCACCACCGGCCAGTAGTTACTGCCACGTCAGTCAAATAAAAATGCCCCTTTCAAACAGACACCACACGGACATCGGCTAGTATTTGTTTCATAGCCCTTTAATGTCACCGAGCTCTACCGATGCCGAACATCCATCAGATTATGTGACTTGCGCATATTAGATAAGACATAAGTTCCTCAAGGACACGCAAGATTTTGGATACTATGTAGTCTTAATGTATGCAACAATAGGTGACACTTATTCTCTGACCCCATAGGGGTACCTCGAAGTGCTCAAGCGGGCAAAGAGTTGGTTTTATGTCCAAAAGCGACACTGACAATCTCAATAAACGAAGTGGACAGGAGATGAGTATTTAGGCAATAGCACACACCAGCAAGCAGTTATTGTAATGTGAGAGTTTGTCTATTGGTAGCAATAATAGTATGCTTCGTATATCCTAAACATGCATGTGAAAACACTTGGGTTGTTAGATTATTTTGTTAGAGTATTTTTTTTGCTTTAGATGTAAGTCTAGCCCGGTGAATATTCCCCGCTAAAAAGGTGGCTGTTAACCCATGGGTAGTTATTGCAACACTCAATGTATGTGCACTGTAAAAGAAATTCCCATGAACTGCCAATGATCATGCTATAGCAATGTGAATTATGACTCTAAATTATGAACACATAAATAGATGCAACGTGAGTGAGATAAACCATAAAACCAAAGATGGTGTGACAAAGAAACTCGTGAGCTGCTACATCATGTGATTGGCTCCTGTCATTACAATGCAGTGCAATCATATGAAGCATATCATCAGTACAGCAGCAATAGACAAATACCAACCAACCCCCATTACAATAACTCAGGCTCTTCTCTGTCACTGCTGTGTGCTATTGATAGCTCTCGATCAACCCTTCTTAACCTACTGATACTTCAATTGCAAGTTAATCTATTTACCTCAATCAAAATGTGAGCTGTCAGCATGCATTATGCATCCATTACTCACATATCACACCCTTACAAGGCCTGTACCTATCTAATGTGCAGATACCATGTAGCAATGTGCAACTGGGATAGATTTGTTTACTTAACACCCACTACCATACCCAACCTTCTGGTCACAAGTTCAAATCCCTATCCACTCTACCACGGAGCTATCAGTGTTCAAGATCAACTGGTTCAACTCCATCCCAAATTAAGCGTTATACACTTTCGGCAGAGGCAATAATGACATAGACCAGTGAGCAAGGCAAGAGACTGCATTATTGTTATTGGAGATATTGTAAATGGGGACACTCCTGGCCAGACTGATTCTATCAGAGCAATATCATCTGGTTCATCAGCTATTTCATACCTCATTGATAGGGAGCAAGCAGCAATATAATAGAGTGGAACACATTTCACCTACTTCAGCAACCTTCTGCTTTGGTAGCATGTTGCTGACTTCTGTTCATTACTCAACACATGTTCTAAAAGTAGAAGTTAGCAAAGCTCTTTATCTCACATCAGGTATATATTCTAGGGTTATGAGACATTCATTCTACATCTCCTACTTGTGAATAAAGATATCCATGTCCCATACTGTGGTGTATTGCTGGCCTACTTGACATTCATGATTTAACGCCAAAGACAGTAGAATAACATACATTAAACGTGAGCTCAACGTTTGGACGTATATTACACTTGAAGAAATGTCATTCTCATGCAGATTTTATCTAATAGATTAGCTATTTGTTCAGGTAATATATTTTGATCTTCATTGATGTGCTAACTGGAAATGTAAAAATGACAGTAAAGATCATTTTTAAAAGCAAGCAAGAAAGCATTATTTAACGTTATCTCATCTTTTATATATCAAACCTCCTTTGAAGCTTGATATATGATTGTTTATAAATTATTCTGGTTTAAATGCAAATGGCCATTCACTTGTGTAGGAAAGTATCAAAATAATTAATAATTACATGTATTTTAAAATAAAAACAAATGCATGAATATGACTAAAATTTGTTTAATAACCATTCATGAATTATATTGGATAATATAAAACTTACCTTTTTGTAGATACTAGAAATTTTCATTGAACTCATTTGCCAGCATGCATGACCCACTCTTGCTGCGCACTCGGGGGATACGGATGCCAAACTCGTTCAATAAAAATTTCTAGTATGTTGTATCAACCAGGATATGAAACATTATATAAATCACAAGCAGAAGTAAGATTGAGAACACAATAAATTAGATGCCCCTGAATAGTCTAATATGGAAACGGACATTTTTTGACAGATCCCAGCTGACAAACTGGATGTTTACCATCTAAAATACTGCCAGTTCCTGTGGGGACGACAGAGGGTGTCCCCCTTTTTTCACAAAATATTGTCATTTTTATGGGGCTTTGGACCTTGGGATACAAAACCAATGAAATCAGTTGCTTGGAGTTCATCCTACCCAGGTACATGAAAATAGCCACAACATTACCCTGTAATCCTAAAATAGTGTGGAAAAATCAGATAATCTATTTGGTAAATTTGCATGAGATAGGATCACTAAAATAATGAGCTCTAAAATGTTAAAACAATTTTTACAAAAAAACCTTTTAGGCCAAGATGACAAAACCTGAAGCTGAGAAAATTGAAAATCAGATGTCTCAGAATACGTCTTCACTGAATTCACATTATTGTTTCCACTAGGGTATAAAACATGCCACTTTGTGTCTGCCTCTGGGACAAAAAACACGATTGACACCGGTTTGCAACAATCGAAAACAATTTAGCGTCAATCCAACCTTTTCTCACTTTATGACCCATGAATCAGTATTAATAGTCTTTGCACACAAATTTGTTGGGCCACAGTACTGAACATATCTTAAAAAAAAATGTTAGATCACAGTACAGAACATACCAGTATTTGCTTGTGGGCTAGTTTAGGGGGTGGGTTTTATGTGAGCAGATATTAACATTTATATTGCAACTGTGGTAATATTTGAAATGATCTTCATTTTACTGTGAGTCTTTAAGTCATCATGAGGTCTTAAGTGAATGTTTTCAGAAATATTGCATACAAAGACAAAATTACTCCTAGGCTTTGGGGTTTAACAAATTGTCAATTTAAGGAGTAGCTCTTTACATCGCTGTATTTTCATGGTGATTTCAATGGCAAAGATTTTGGTATTGGTTCTAAATTTGGAATATGGGATCTTACATAAATGTAGGGCCTTGGGTGGATTATTTTTGTGGGGTGTGGGGTGTGGGGTGGGTGTGGGTGTGTGTGGTGGGGGGGGGGGAGGTGTTGGGGGTTGGTGGGGTGTTAAGCTAACCCTCCTGAAACCTCCCCTGCATGAGCATGAGAGTGAGAGTTATGCAAAAATATTAAGTTAATAGAATTATCTTGAGTTATCCATTAAGTCAAATTGCAATCAGTTGCAATTTGTTTGTCTCCAACACAGAAAAATACGTAATAACCAACAAGTTGCAATCAGAGCTCAAGATAAAGAGGTTCAACTGTATTGACAAATACACAGAGTAATTTCAGAAGGTCTTGAACAAAAATCTATTTCACAAAAGACAAGAAACAATTAGCATGGAAGCAAACACCATCAAGAAACTTGTACAAAGGTTAATTATTGAACAATGGATTGAAAATAAGTAACGTATCGCATGCCCCACCTATTTGTAGCTCTTTGGCTATTTTTTTCCGCTTGAACAACATTGTACGACTTTTCGTGTTGATTGAAACTTCCTCTTTTTTGGCTGATAAAATCTTGCAAATATGGCTTGTGGAAATTGAATGGTGTTAGCTTGATCTGTAAGGCCTCACACAGCAGGTGGGAAATGGGCTCAAGCAAGTACAGTAGAACCTCCAATTAAGCCCACCTCTACAAAGAGATCACCTCTCCAACAAGATGATATTTTGTGGTCCTAAGTTTCATAAAGGAACTACAAAAAATTTAAATAAACAGACTATCTAAATTGAGTCCCTTTGATAGCCCACTATCAAAATATTAAGTATCAGCACTTAATGGCAAAGTAAATATGTACCTGGGTACCCACTTGTATAAACACCCATCCCCATTAATTGGTCAAGGTTTAATCTAAATCCCATGGGTTCTAATGTAAAGATATTACATCTCTTCTTTGGTTTTACTGTGCTGTCCACACTTTATTGTACTCTATATTAATGAACCACATTGTGGTGAATATTAATTTAATGTCAATAAAGTTTTTCGTATTTCGTATTTCGTATTTTGTATTTCGTATTTCGTATTTCTCTTTTGAGAGCACTTGATATGTATTAATACTATGCAATAAATAATACCGGGTACATCTGTAAAGAGACCACCTTTTCAAACATTACAAGACTCCAGTATTTTCATTGTATAAAAAGACCACCACATTAATGAGAGCACTTTAGGCAGTTCCATGGAAATTGCATCGTGTTGAATTGATCTGTGGATCTAATACAGCAGGTGGGAAATCAAACCAATTTAATATAGTAGAACCTCTCTATTAAGACTACCCAGAGGCTGTCTTCAGGTGGTCGCAATAAAAGAGAAATGGTCATTTTATGGAGCATTCCAGTCTGGTCTTTTCATGTAGGTTAGGGACCGAAAAAAAATTGTTGTGTTATAGATTTGGTCTCTTTATTTGGGTGTTATACTGTATGAAGTCTGTGTGGAGTTTTAATATTAGGTGATTGGTGAACATGGAGTTGATTGATGGTGTAAGTGAACTGGTTTTCTGAATCCATAACGAGATATGACAAATTTACCAATGCATATATACACTAGAACCTCCAATCAAGACCACCTATATAAAGAGACCACATCCAGGGTTGGACCATTTCTCTACGTCCCAAATGTTTTAAGAGACTATGGCGAACCCCCATATAGACACCACCTCTCTAACCAGTTGCAGCCAGTCCTTTGGTTGGTCTTAATATAGAAGTTCTACTTTATAGGGGTCCGGGTGGGTGGGTGGGGTGGGGCAACTGAAAAGACTCTACTGCTAATTAATTGAAAAAATGGGATGCACTTGTAAATTTACGTATTTTAGTAGACATTTTAGAGGGAGGCTTATCAGTTGGTAGTTTGTTTAAAATATTCCTCGTCCACTTTACTCAAATTAAATCATATCACCTAAAACATATCCATAAGAGGCTATTTTTATTAAGAGCTATACGCTCTTATAATGCATTGGCACGCGCATAGCAACAGCATACTGTAGCTAAACCGTAATATTCATCTACATGTCTAAAGATGTTTAAAGATGGTGAAGGTGAAATACATATTGCCTGCTATTTTGCTGTCTGTACCTGTTTCTGAGTTTATGCAATCATCCTTGGAACCTGCAATGTATCCATTAAGAGTCACTTTCTAAATTAATGATCTACACTTGGTTTCTTGATTCTTGCAACATCCTACATTTTGGTGTTATGACCATCCAAATGCCCATGGGCTTTACAATTGACAATTTGTTTGTCTTATTGAGGCATTTTGTTATAAGCCTTTCACATGAATGGAGTTTAACGTTTTTAAGTCATTTGACCATATTTTTGTATGGTCCAAGTCATGGGGTCACCGGGACGGAAAGTGCGCAGCTACATCGATAAATTTGACTGCCTGTCTGCCTGGGACGGATAAAAATTTGCTTGGGCCGCTAAACATTTGAATGAAGCCTGCCTATTAATGGAATGCGTTTTTTTCTCCATTTTTAGGTGTAGATTTGCATAAAAATCAATATTGCAGGTACAATAGATGCAAGGCAGGTAAAATTTGAAGTCAGGCTCCCCGAAGAGCAGATTAAATTACATGAATTTGCCTATACCCTGGTAAGATTTAAGATGATTGTATACTGTAATTTTACATTAACAAAACATTTTCTTCTAAGACTGACTTAGTTTGATTGATAAATGTACAATGCAATTGATTGTTAAATGCGTCACTTAGTTTGGGTAAATCAGACATCACCATGAATAATTTGGCAACTTGACCCTCAGTTGTCAGGCTTGATTCCTTCATTCATATGTTCGTTTTCCAAGCATGTTTGTGTATTTAATTCTAATCATCTCTGTCTCTCATTGTCAGTTTACAAAAATCTCTATCTCTTTGCTCACTTTTCTGCTCTCTCTCTTCTCTCTAGCAAGCATGTTCCTAATATTGACATAGCTGCAGACATTTTTTAATTCAACAATATTGAAGAGACTCTTGTTGGACTCAAACTCACAATCCTATGGTTGTGCGAGTAGAGCGACACCATAATGCTAAGGAACAAACTGTTAAAGGCCCATAGAATAGTAGTCCCCTTAATTGGACATTTCAGATAAGGTCAAATTTTCTTATTCATTCCTTTACCAACTCCATTTAGGTAGTAAATAGTTTAGATTCATTTTCAGCTAAAAAGTTAAAGCACATGTACACTTAGCATAAAAACAAGAACACATTAGTCTAGTACAAATCAGTGTATAGTTAATTAGCAATATATGTATTTGTTATAAGTACATTATTGCACGCTGACATTTACCTGTAATGTATCCATCTAATCAATTTACTTGGTAATAAACAGTGCCAGTCGCTGTTTCAAATTTCATACTGTATAGCCTCAAATTAGAGTTCAATATATTGTCCAAATAGAGTACATCTACAAAAAGACTACCTTCATAATATCATTTTTCACATAACCAAGTACCTGTATGCAAAAAGAGACCACTATGAACCTCCATAAAGGAGCAGCTCTTTAATGAAACCACTTGAAGTGAGTCCTCCAGGTGTTTTTAGTAGAGAGGTTCTTCTGTATAGTAGAATGCGATGATTATGACTGCTGAGGGCAGGATGACACAGAACTGAAACTTACTCCCTAAAAGAACCGCTCTGTGATGGCCTACTTGTATGTTATTTGCTCGTTGTGTGCTTGGCTATAAGCGGTGCTTCTAAATTGGGTACTAACAGCTGTGCACCAACCCACATTAGTTGGATCATTTTATGGAACATTTTCATTCCCAAGGATAGGTGCATGAGTTCCGTGTGACTGTGGAATTATCGTCAACAATAGGAATTTTGCTTCTGTGCACCATGAAAAGTGGTGGACAGAAATAATGAGAGGTACCCGCAAAATTTCAAAATGGCTGCCATAATATCCATATCTTACCATTTGCCTTCACTTTATATGTCTAATGTGGTTTCTTTGGTTTTATAGGCCATAATTGTTTTAATTAAAAGTTATAATGTATTACAACATTGAAATATGAAGCAATGCCATGTGTTGGGTCATAGGTGTGATGCCTGGTTCTCACAGGCTTTGCTGGGAGGAAGCAGATATGACAGGTTAGAAATGGGAGGAACCAGGGACTTGTCAGCCCACTCGATCTTACATGTTTGTTTCCCATTCATCACTTTGTGGTTAATTGGTACAACTCATTATTTTTAAGGACTGGGTTAAAATTACTGTAAGCAAATTCTTGGTATGAGAACAGCTCACTTTATATACATGTATAAGGACACCATGCAATTTGGAACTTTTTCATTTTTTTGTTTGCATCGTGATGCTACTAAATATACTACAGGTACACTAAAGGGACTCTTTTGTAATGGTGGCACATTTCCTTCTCCCAAGAATGTCCATAACAGTGAGGTGTTACTTTACTTTCTAAAATATTTTGCAGAAAAAATTGTGTACATACAGTTGTAGAATCACAA
Organism: Streblospio benedicti; assembly: GCA_019095985.1. Classification (NCBI taxonomy): domain Eukaryota; kingdom Metazoa; phylum Annelida; class Polychaeta; order Spionida; family Spionidae; genus Streblospio; species Streblospio benedicti. The sequence continues at coordinate 19,963,244 of CM032664.1, read as the reverse complement.
CAGTAAGATGGCTGGGGTTGAAGTGGTCTCAATAGCGAGGTGGTCCCCTAGCTAGCAGGTTCACAGCAGTCTTTTTACGAAGCCTTGCGACTATCAGACATGGTATTATTATGGAGGTGGTCTCTTTACAGAGGTGGAGGTTCTAATTCATTTAATGATATTATTCACAAATTGGCACCATCTATCTTTCTGTTTTTCAAATAACAATATAATGTCATTTGCCAGCTTGTAAAGTCAAGGTTCGAAATCGGATAGAATCACGATGAAATTCAAAAGGCATGGCCCAAATTAGAACGCAAATTAATATTGTGCCAAGTGTGAATACGATCAAAGATCTTTACTACTTTAACTCAATTAGATTAAAGCCTCAGTCTGACAGTCACAAATTCTAATCCTCAGCAATTATCAGACTTGTATGAGATGAGGAATACATGGAGGAAAACATGATTCTGCTATGAAACAGTGTGCTTGTGAAGTAAAATACAATCTACGTAATCAGGCAAATAATATCAACTTTTATAAAAAATACCATGGCAGATTCGGCATATCAATTATCAAGAATGTCTGACCCTAGAATTACCCAGGTAAAACTGTAGCATGGTTTACAATTTGATGAATCTGATGCTGAATTCTAATGTCCTAGTTTATAGGAAGGTCAGGTACAGTTAGACAAACCGGGGCATTGGCTTCGGTGGTCTCAGTACTAGGTTCCTCACGAGTACTTAGATTTTAAAACCGGGTACCAGAGCTGACAAACCCGGGCAAGATTGTAGGTGTACATGTATCTCTGGGTATGCCACAATCATCCCGTGAACGAGGTATTCGTAAGGACATGGGGTGCTCGATTTCCATGCATGATTTGCTTCACATGCTCTATAATTTTCTGAAAATATTTTTTTTGAGGGGGGGGGGGCTTGAGATATACTTCAGCCTCCCTTGTGTAAAATATTAGGGGGCCAGGCCCAGGCTGGCCCCGGTGCTTCCTATGCTCCTATGCTTATTCCTATGGACTAGTACAGAGGTGAATCACGTTACCATGGTTTACAGTGGTCTCTATATTAGAAGGCTTGGGATTGCCAAACATTGCCTTATTTTAGAGGTGGTCTCTTGATAGAAGTGATTTTAATTAGAGGTTATAACGTAGACCTAAGGGCCCCCTTTCACTTATTAGCTTCTTTATAGATGACATAGTTTTTAAATTGAGCATTAATATGAAAATTGAAGTTTATTGTGATTAAGGCAAGTAAGGTAATAAACCTCACTTTAGAGTGTACACGTACATGTAAGGCTCAATTATGTGGTACCATGTACATAAACCTGCACGATGGATTGCTATACATACAGTGAACAGTGAACAGATGGAAACTTTCTTGTAGATCATTGTAAACAAAGAAATATTCCGTTTATTGCAATGAAATTTAGCAGATGGAAAAATTCCACCTAAACATCAAATGATTCAGTGGGCGGAGAAATCTTCAAAATTGTCACTTTGTACGAAAAATACCATAACATATTCCATGTACATTTAACAGATGGGAGAATTCCTGCCAAATCAATGCAAACATACTGAGCGGGATGCTATCACAACCATCACTATTCTTGAATTGCTGCTCAAATGACCATAATGCAACAAAGAAGATCGGTCTCACGCTCGCATAATTAGTTTATTGGACGCCGAATAGATGGAGATTTCGTGGGAGTTGAGAACACACCCCTTATAGGCAACTGTGCAATGAATAATACAGACGACAGCAGTGGGAAGATACATAAGGGGTAAAGAAATCAAAGAATTTTCACAAAAAGCTCCAAATTATTGTTTAGTATAGTAGTTTGAAGGTATGTTCAGGATGTTATATTTGTATTCTCAATACTTGCCTCAACAATATGGAAAACATTTCTCTGACTATCCTGATGACTAGTCTCCTTTGGGAACTTCATCTACACGTTTGAGGCTATGCAAGGAAATAGCCGTGTCGTGTTACAAAGGATTTACTTAATTCATTTCAAACATGATGACGTCATCAGTTCATATGTGTCACCTAAAAAGATGGATAGAGGTCCTATTAAATGAAGAAAATGAAGAAGAAGCTGTCAGTCTTCTAAGCCTTCAATGAAGCCCTAGTTGGACATTTATGATTAATCCAGAACTACGTATGGTACAGTTGTCATGGTTGTAAAATGCACTAATTTCATGTACATGTAGCTGATATTTTGAATACAGAACAAGTTGAATATAGGGCACATTAAAAGTAGGTTTTTGTGAAGAGCCACTGTACCATCCGGAAAAAAACAACATGTATGAATATTGATCCACAGGAATAGACAGGTTTAAAATAAAAGATTCTGTCCCTAAACATCTTAGTGAAAAGCCAAATTAGCACTTAACAATGACTACCACAACTGTCCCTAAGATTATGGGATGGTGCAGTTGGGGCCCAGAATCGTCTCTCATTTACATGTATTCAGTCACCTGAATGACAGTTCTATCTTCCCAAGAATCCGAACAACTGTAATATCAAGATTTGCTGCGGATTGTAATTTTGACTTCAGAGACCCTACATGGTATTTGAAAATATGGGATGAGCATTGGTGCTATTTCATGCTCCTCATTGGCTAAAACTGACATGCCAATGTCATCTGTCACAGCTGTTACTAATAAACTGACAATTTGAACTGTTTGTACAGGCAAAGGAACAAATTTACGGTTTGAAAAACAGGTGTCATAATGTTCGTTTCGTTTTAACCCATGTGAGGTGCTTCTTCCAAGGCCTTGGTCAAGAAATGGACATTATAAGAATAACGACTGTACACATTGGTATATTTCTCACACATTACCCTTTTCATAGCATCAGCCCTGCCTGAGATTGGATTTGTTAAGTGTAAGCATCTAGTCAATGGAATTTTGTGCACTGACATTGAAGGATTGAAGAGGTTAATTCGGCACTGTATATTTGGTCTCTATAATTACAACCAAGGTTGGGGTTCTATCATAGGTTATTTCCCTCTCAATTACTCTGGATGTGGTTATCAATAAATGTAATTGTATGTTTTAGTCGTGAGATCGCAATATGTATGAGTGTTGTACTTATCTGCTTGTGAGTCCCTTAGGATGCTGGTATTTTTGGAGTCTCACAACCATGGAGTAGTGAGTTTGAGTCCAACCAGAGACACACCAACCAAATATATACTGTATACGACCATCCAAGTGCCCACCCTCGTGTATTAGAGCCCTCCCCACTCTTTTTCCTTAAGCATTACGTAGTAACTGCACCCTCCTGTAACAGCCCACCCCCCAGTTTGATAAAATTTCAATTTAACTGCCCTGGGTGCTTGGATGGTCATATACGGTAGTCAGTATAGTGGTAGGAATGCATTCATATTACAATCCCACAAATTGACACCATTTCTGTCAGCACATGAAGAGTAATGATGCACAATGTATGTGGTAGGCTCACACTACAAATATTTATTTAAAAAAACAACAACAAAAAACAACATGTATGTGGTAGAAGCTGCCATTTACTTAAAATATAAAAACCGAATGTTTAGAAAGCAATGAATAATGTATTGGGAGAAACTTAGGAGAGCTCAAATGTTAATGTGGAAATGACAATTAGGTCCCCACATGTGCTAACATCAATACAACCGTGTTAAGCCTGTGTTGATCGACATATTTACCCCAGAATGTGTAAAAACTACACTTCCAGGAGTTCATTTATTGAAAGCAGATATCAGTGCATTGTACAATGTTTAATGTATTCACTTAAAAAGCCAAGATATATATCAGCTTTGAAATATCTCTAAGCAAAAGTATAAAACTTTTATACGGACGATCCAAGCTGCAATATGGTGAAGCCATATTCCTCAGTAGAAAAAGTTTGATATTGACATTGAAAATATTGCTTTGAAATATTTAGATGATGTATATGAAGTTAAATGTCATTTCTAATGTATAAAGTAAACCTCTCAAATTTGACACATCAAAGGAAAAAAGAACCAGTGTGGTAAATATGTGTTTCCAGAAAAATTGATGGGGTATTTGCCTTCCAATAGCAGAAATTAGACATTTCATATGAAAGTATCACTGAATAAAATGTAAACCATTTAACAGTTGTGTGTAAAAGAAGGTAAGTTGAAATGGCTTATCGAGCAACTAAACTTGATACCACACTTACCAGGTACTTTCCGTGTAGGGGCCTAAAAGGCGAAGTGTTAACCAAGGAATGATGAGTGGCACGTTATATTCTGTGTGCAGCACGATGTTATGAAACAAGGCAACAATTAGGCTCCAAGTGTGTGACATCGTAATGGGAGATGTAATATGAAACTTGGAGTGTCTGCATGAAAACTACCTATGTAGTCATTTTTGATGTACTAATTGTAAAATTTCCATGTGACTCTAACATGAAAAGAACTGCTCATTCTTTGTTAGTAATGATGTTTGAGTTCATTTTTAACATTGCTAGTTATTAGTTATATTTATATTAACACATTTGAAAGTACTTATTATTATTATTAGGAGAAGGTACGAAACTAGTTAGATGCTACTCTCTGTCATCTCTAGCAACATTTTGGTGGATGTTTCACTTGCATCAGGCTTGGAAGGCAAAGCGTGTCCGATGTTGTTTTACCGACCAAAACGGCACTAGAGCTGACAGACAGAAGCATCTGAGTGCATGTAGGTTCTTACCATCTCCTAGTGATGAATTTGGATGCTACAATATCATTACTAAATGATACTAATTATTATGCCTAGAGTCTCCCACGTTATTGGCAGTGCTAAAGTTACTGGCACAACAAAGAAACTATAACATTCACAAGAAAGTCTCTCTACTCTGTTCAGTTAGAATGTACACGTAAGGTGTGTGCTACTGGCACCTTGAAGGTAGAAGTATGTTTGAATGTTGCCAATAATTTGAGCACTGCCGATAACGTTGGCATGACATCTATGTGGATTGGCACGACATCTTGGACCGACTATAGTCAAAGGAGTGAATGAGCGAGCGAGTGAGTGAGTGAGTGAGTGAGTGAGTGAGTGAGTGAGTGAGTGAGTGAGTGAGTGAGTGGGTGTCAGTGATAGAGTGAGTGAGAAAGGAGTGAAAGTGACCCCAAGAAATGAAATCTCAAAATACATTACCAGCTTGACTAGCAATGACTGTACACTAATAAAAATGAACTTTTCGAAGCACTTTAGCATATAGAAGTAGTATCTATACACTGTACATTAACAGCTCTCTATCACTAGGAGCAGGAGCGGTCACTAGTAATCTAGAAAGTCAATTTTTAAGGTTTTTAGAAAGTAAGGACCAGAAAAAATCATCTTGTGGAGATGGTCTTTATTGGAATATTAACTGTCCGTTATACCATAAATACACTCAAATGACACCACTTGGTAATGCTTTCAAAAGAACTGGTTAAGCCATAGGAAATGACAACTCTCACAATGTTGACGTAAATTGTCGATTCTGATTCGCTAGCCACAAATAGGAGATACAGTAGAAGCTTTCTGTTAAGACTACTAGGGACTGGCCACAAGTGGTTGCAATAAATAGGTGGTTTCTTTATAGAAGTTCATGATGCACTCTTTGTGAGCGTTTGGGGCTGCAAAGACTGGTTTTAATTCTGCGATGGTCTTTTATATAGGTGATTTTTATTGGAGCTCGTACCGTAACCATGTCCGCCCACTACTACTTAGACATCACATTGTTACTACAGTTTTTTGAATGAAAAATGGACTGAAAAATGCAGAGAAATGTTGATCAGAATTAATGGGAACATGTGAAACCAATATATATACGTACAATCGTATATGTAGGCCTTACATCAACCCTGCCTTGCGGTCATTTGCTAATACACAACTATTACCCTTACATGTATATGGTATCTGAAAAAAAAAAGTACACGGTGTAGGATTCCTGTACTGCTTTTTAAGATTTTTTAAACAATGAATGCACCCTATATATATATAAAAAAAGTTTTTACTGCCTATAGACAAGAATTTCAAACACAGTAGTTTTATAAGCTAAAAAATCAAGCGTGTCAACTGACACAGGCCAAAAGAAACTGTGTCCCTGTGTTGGTTTTAACCCATTTAGGGGCCTCTATTAGGTATTGTTCTCAAGATATGCTATTAGGCAAGTTACCCTGAGTTGCACTGCAGTGGGGTGACTGGCTATTTAAAGGGGCATGTCTTTCAATGAGACTACAAAACCTCACGTGATCGAAGAGAGGATAATGATATTGTACTTGTGTTAGTCTGTAATGTGTATATTACTGGTAATTTTTAAGCACAAAATGTGTTGTACCTCACTGTGTATTACCCAGAGTATGTACACGATGGTTTGTACAATGACCATCGAGGGGTTATGAGACATTGATATGGCATTGATATTGATGTGTTCTTCTGTGATCGAGTGGATAGGGAATTAGACTTGTGACCAGAAGGTTGTGGCTTTGATTCCCGGTCGGGTCTGGTTGTGGGTGTTGAGCAAACTCATACCTGTAGGAACTTTTTCAAAATTATTCCGTTATCCAGGGGTAGGTCGCACTGCCAGAGCTAAAGTACTGAAATTTGATATACCATACATGTATCCTGATAATTGAATAATTGAAGAACCTTTAATAAATATCTACCAGTACGATCACAAGTTTGTGCAATGATTCTTGGACAAATGATACACATACAATGTAACTGTAACATGCAACACATGCAAAATCTGAATACTTCATCTATAAATAAAGAGAAACTTTGAAAAATGTGAATTGCATCTTAGATAACATGCATTCATTTTCTAAATAGCAATGCTTGCGCAATATTAGGCAACAGGTACTTATCTTGAGAGAAAACACTTCATATTATACCGATGTTATCATTCTTAATGGTTTTTGCTCATCCAAAATGTGAATACGACACATACCCTGTAGCTATGTAGAGTAGCTAATAAAAAGTCCAATTCAGAGATACATGTTCTTCAACAAGCATTACTCGATTTACTCGTGCTCTAGATCTAGAAAGGTTACCACGGAAGACAGACTGTCGTAAAAAATATACACTGCATATGTGCTCCATTATTCTTTATCCTAAATACCCATATAATCACCCATGGGCTTTTAGGTTGAAATTTTGTGGGGGGTGGGGGCAGCTAATCAATGCAAATACAATTTATTTTTAATGGTAGGCATTTAAGTGATTGTACGCCCTTCTGTGGTGTAAATCTACAGAGAAAATAATAAAAAATGTATACATGTACAACCATGCAAGGACCGTCTCAATGTAAATAAAGGCCCATCCTTAAACCCCAAATTTGGACCATATGATCATCAAAACCCAGAAAAAAAAACATAATCTCAAAATTTTAAATTTAGAATTTTTTGCATGCAACATTGAAGATCAAATTCTTATAAACTTAAAAAGATACTCACCCAATATTGTATAAATCATGAACATTAACATATATATGGTGTCATATGCTCTACAAGATCTGAGCCCACTCCGTTATTAAAGTATTGTTAGGGTGTGGTCTTTTATCATACAAAGCTCAATATATGCCACCTGTCTCATACAGCAGAACATCTAATCACAACTACCTCTACAAAATAAAGAGACCACCCCAATAATAAAAGCATATCTCGCTGATCTCCCACGCCTTGATAAAGACACTACCTCGAATTTTTATAAAAAGACATCCTTGAACTTCCATAAAGTTTTATTAAAGAGACCACCTTTTCATTGCGAGCAATCCCAACAAGCTCTTAATACATAGGTTCTATTGTATGCGGCTTAGTGTGGGATCACAACTTATCCTAGCATGTAATTTTCCAATGATTTGTGCCCAGATGTAATAATGGTCCATAATGATAGAATGGCATCTGGATGGTCGTGTATCATAGCATCATTGGTGATGATTTGGCATATCAAGAACTTCTTATTATTCATATTATCACATTTAGCGATTAAGTGTACATGTATAATCTAGAATTACAATATTTTCAATATTGCAGGCACGTACTGTTTTAACACATGTATGTGAATCTATCTCACCATCCTCATCTATTTCAGGCTTATTATTTAATTCACAACTTAGTGAAAGTATCTCTTCATTCAAACATTTTTTTTACTGGAATTCATTCGAAAACTTATGCAAATTAGAAGTTCAGGAAAATTTAGCTTCAGCAATATAAAATGGTTGTTTTTGCATGGCCAAGTAAGAAAAACAGTTAATGACTTTAGTTACAATCTTAGGTTAGCAAAGATGTTCCAGTTGAAAGAGATATAGAGCACCTTGAAAAAACCTCACAAAAGCATTTTCACTGTTACAAACCTCCATAAAGCGATGACCGCAAACCTTCATAAAGAGACCAAATCTCTTTTGTAACCACTTGAGGCAAGTCTTCTTGGGGCTCTGTTAGAAAGTTTAGTGTGCTTGCTTTATTCCAAATGGTAAAGATATTTACAGTGTACAGTTTCTTAAAGGGAGCATAATTAATGTATTTCAACACTTTTCATGATCGCATATGTCTGATTTATACCCAGGAATAGCAATGCAACAGTATACAATAGATCAATACTTTAATTGAGTAAACATGTCGTGTGTTACATTCCAACAAATAATTAAATGACCATATTATATTGAAAGCATAACAGTCTATTGTGACAATGATTTATAACTTGCGACATATATTGCTAAACAATGGAAATGCATTGTAAACTGCCACGCTATTTTTCATTTGAGCCATCACAAGGTAACAGGCCTCTCATTCTAGTCAACATGACTGAACTTGCCACAGCAAATTACGTGCCAACACTGATGGTTTGTAGAATTACCAACATTTGCTGGCCCCTACTCCATATAATGAGACGGACGTCTATTGAAATATACAAATCACTTGTTGATTAGCATCATCAGCATGTCAATCGGACAACAGCAGATTATTTGTAATGGCAGTACAAGTGTACAGTGGAATGCACATAGTTCAATATCTGGTGCTGTATAACTCATAGTTAGACGATCTGTACAAGGGGACCAACTCTATAAAAATAAAAAAATGTTATGTTTCAAGACCTTCAAAAAGGGATCACCATGAGCCTTCATAAACTGACCACCTCTCTGATGAGACCAATTGCAGCCTGAATGGACCGATCGGTCTGGAAATGACAACTCTCCAAATTTAGCTGATAAGGTTTAATTTGAGAATATACATAAAAATGCATGGGTCCAACGAGGGTACTGCCTTGATATCTAATCTGGATCTTAGAAAAACATTTCACGTTTCACGATCGTTTAGCTCAGTTTGGCTTATATCAATTGATGTTTGATCTGTCTCAATCCCCACATCCCATGTTTGGTTCTCATTTTGATTGCTGATGACTTTACGTATGGACAAGGTCATTGCCATCGTTCAGAACCAAGTAACATTCCTGAATGTTAATCCAAGGTTTAAAACTGATAGAAATTGCTCGCAGACCACGACGTGATCAACAACTTTGAACAGTAGTTGGCCTTGAAAAGCAATGGTCAGCAATTACAATGTACAATGTTTGCTGACTTGGCAGCCCTTAAAAAGTAGCCTGCCCATTTAGCCGTGAACGCTTGAAAACTAATTGGCCCTGAAAAAAATCAGTCAGCACATGGTCAATGGGTAGTTTAGCTTAGTTTTTATTTTTATATATCAATTTACAAAACAATAACAACTATAGATTAAAAACTAAAACATAATATCTAGAGAAGAATGGCATACAAATCACCTTTTAAAGCAAAGTATGAACTAGATCAAAAGTGTTCAAAGAACACTGCATCGTTAGAACGACGTTGACTCGTAGGCAATTAAGATATATACTGAAATAATGTATACTTTGCAATCAAGAAATTTATGAATTTGAGATGAAAACATCAGAATGAATCAGAATCAATATATCCAGCAAAAAGATATTTTTGTTGCCATATAATAGTATTGAATAACAGATAAAAATCAGTATCAGTTTCAAATCCAATAATCAATTTTGCTGCTTGGTTGGAATATTGTTTTTTTTTTCGTGCTGGCTAAGTGCATTGAATATCATTAAAAATGTCATAAAAGCGGTTCTAGAAAGCAAAATTTAATTGGAAGAGCGCCCAAAATTGAAGCACTTCGGTGTCGCCTCATACCTCATAGTCGTGTAAAGTTTGAACGAAATCGGTGCAACGGTTAAAGCACTAGCTTGTCCGGAGACATACAAAGTTACATAGTTGCGTCGCTTCAGCTCAGCTGCTGAAGCAAGCATTGTGTTTCATTCGTTTGTAACTAACTAACTATCTAACTAACTGACTATGTAACTATGTAACTAACTATGTATGTATGTATGTCTCCGGACAAGCTAGAGCTTCATACCTCATAGTCGTGTAAAGTTTGAACGAAATCGGTGCAACGGTTAAAGCTCTAGCTTGTCCAGAGACATACATACATACATAGTTAGTTACATAGTTAGTTAGTTAGTTAGTTAGTTAGTTAGTTAGTTAGTTAGTTAGTTAGTTAGTTAGTTACAAACGAACGAAACACAATGCTTGCTTCAGCAGCTGAGCTGAAGCGACGCAATAATCTATTTAGTACCCTAGACAATTTACACTGTGGTAGGATATGACATATAGACCAAATGGATGATTCAGGCTATAATGCGAGTGTGACAATTAACAACGGCTGCTAGACAATGGCTATGTCTAAGTTCGATTAATTGGCTGTAGCATTACAGTTAATACAACATTTTCTGATCATTTGGTAATTGGTTCACTGTTTTGTTTTTGCAAAACATTCAGTGCCTTTCAAATTCTTGACCTGTACACGTACCAGTGCATGTACCTATTTGACCATCAACTGTGCCATTCCAAGACTTCTGACCACAAGTCCATTAGCAAAGATCTATGCACCATACTCAGTATAAGCATTAATAATAGCCCGGGGAATGAAGCACATGTACATGTATTGTACATTGAAGAAGATTTATGACTATATTCTGAATGTTTTGTGGTCTACGGTCATTTCATTGATTTTTTCAAAATATTTTTCATACCATTAGAAACAACTTTGATAACGTAACACGAATTGTAGCATTCTTCATTTAAATAAATTTCATTTAAACTTGAAGAGAGTAAATAAATTGATTTATCCATAATTTCGAATTATCAAAGGGATTTTTAACACAAAATATATGAGGGGATATGGCTGTTAGCTTAGTTATACATAGATTCGACTTCTCTGCGTTCATATTAGATCAGTCTAACTGTATAAGAAATCTAAAGCTCAAGTCTGAAATCACCCAATTTGTAAAATCTCAAGAGTGCATTAGCATGGCGTATGTTACATTCAGTGTCGTCTTACACATTTCAATCACTCTTCGCGACACTCCTCTGGGTATGATTGAAACATATTGGATATGTTTTGAAAAATTGGTTTGCATAAACACAATACCAGGTAAACTAAATATGGGAACCGATTTTCTAGATGTGGGGCAAATAAATTACAATTGGACCTGCTTATCTTGAATTCTGATAAGTCGAATCTATGGATAACTTGATCATAAAACCAGTTATCTTCATGCAATTTTACATTATAAATCATTTTCATTAAACTTGACTACTTTTATTGACTCTCATTAAGTTCAAGATAAACGGGACCAATTGTACATAGAATGTTTTGAGATCTCTCTAACTCTCTTCTTTTAATCTATGAAACATTTAGATTTCTTATTGTCAAAAACCAAGATTGGTAAATGCTACCCTAACCTTCCCATCCTCACTTAAAGGCCCTCACTAAAATGGTAACTATAGGAATGTCAATATATAAATACATTGGTATACATGTAGTATAGAATCCTGTGCCAAAAGTGGCTATGGTTCAGCTGACCCCAGACGCTTTAACGTGAATGTTAGAAGAATTGCAGATACATGTACTTTTAGAAATGTATAATTTTAATAACATCAAAATCACAAATTTGTACGTGTTTGCAATAGCCTTGAGTGCATTAGCTTGTGTCATGCTGTCTAAATTCGATTCCTTTTCACACATCTCCCAAATTTCAATCACTCTCACCAATGCTCCCCAGTGGGTGATTGTAACATATTGGAAACATTTGGAAAATTTGGACCTTGTGTTACAAAGAATCTGAAGAAATATACATTTGTATGCATCAAATTTCTATTTTTTCAAGTGATAAATTTTTATCATATACAAAACGATATAACCTTCATTTCAGACCATCTCGACACAAAGGCCACCATTATCATGTGAACATTTTTGAGGATTCCATATCTTCACAGAAACCAAATTGCTATTAATTGGCATCAGTAGCTCAGCCCCCAGGTCGTCTTAATAAAAGACTTACCATTGGGTCCTTTTATTGTGAACTCTTATAAGTCAAATCTATGGATAACTCATACAAATAACTTCTTCTCTTCAGGTTACTTTTCATTGTAAGTCTATCTGATAACTCAACAATTCGGACATGACTCAAAATTTTCACTTCAAGATTGAATATATAGTCCAAATGTAGCATACCTAAAAATCAATATTGATAATGCTTGTATAGATTTATTGTACTTATTTCAAAAAAACATTTATGCTTTGATATCACTCAATTCCTAAACGGTACTTTTGGGCCACATTCTACTACAGGACAAACAATTAGAGCAAATTCAATAAACTGGACAGTCTGTAATCAACCTAAAATGGCCATTACGAAAATTGATTTTAGGCACTCGCACCAAACAAAATTTACAAAGCTTTATCCTAACCTCTGAGATCCTAACATTTCAAAGTGAAAGTATTGGGAGGGTATGAAATAGGGCCTACCAGGAGCCCGGTGCTGGCTGATTTTAGGCACAGCTGGTTCCAAATGTTCATGTCGCAATGAGTAGGCAGGCTACTTTTTGGGAGTTCTCAATATTAACATAATTAAGGGTCAGGGACATTTTATAGTTTTTATAGTTTTCTGAATTTCATACCCTGGTATTAGTAAATTATATCAGACTTAGAATATATGTAGATGTAACTTTTTTGCATTAGTATACACTTCACTAATAGTTTAGATTTTGAAATTGTCGAAAGTGGAACTGGGCGGACCTTTAGCCTCGCAATCAGGGGCATCTTTTTATTCTCTAATTGCTATGCAATTTTACTAAATAAGTTTCACTAATGAGGGCATCTCAATAACGGGCACATTTTTGAGCCCCTAATACTGAGGCGAAAGGTCCAACCACTTCCACTTTGGACAATTTCAAAATCTAAACTACATGTATTGAAAAGCTGATGTAAGAAAAAGGTACTTCTGCTGCACATACAACAATATATACTTTTCCCACCAAAATACCTCATTTTCATACTGTAGGGTTTTTCATGAAATCCCGCAAGTGCACCCCCCCTTTTCCTTACGTCCGCTGCCCCTTTTCCAAAAACCTGGATCTGCCTATGAAATGTGTCATAATTAGTTTAAAATATCAACTACATTAAGTGTAATAATGTCATTAGACTTATGACTCTAATCCAGGTAATGACTCAGTGACTACATCATATAGAATCTAGTGGGATTTGAACCCAAGACCATACAGCATCAGATCGCCTGGCAGTGTATGGTTGTGGGTTCAAATTCGAACAGTGGCTAAATATGTGATATAGTCCTTATACATGTACCTCACATAGTCATCAGTCATGACATAATTCCTTCTAATGATATATAGCTAAGTCCAAAAAGTCAACACTGATTTCAACAGTAGATCCTAGTCACTCTTCAGAACACATTGCAATTAGGGACATATTTTCCTTCTCCTGTTGGCTACATATTGTTACTAAAATTGTTTCTCTAATTACATGTAACCTCGATAATGGGCATGCTTTTTCGAACTTCCAAAATCTGTAATATGGGGGTTTTACACTGCATTTAAGTTTTCAAACAAGATTTTGCTTTCAATTAAATCCAAACTAATAAATCAGTGACTGTTACACTGTACATTACTTTATAAAAAGACCACATCCGTTCCTAAAATAACGTTAATTTCCTACTTTTGACAATTATGTATGTTTGTTTTTTGGTTCACATTTAATATTGTCAACCCCGCCCAATGGGCGATTTATAAATGACATAGTCCACATACGTTACCAAAATGAGCATATTTGTTGATAGAAAAAAGTGTGTGTATAATCTCTTAAAGATCCCCAAATGGTTATATAATAAACGGAACAATGTGATGTGACTATCTAACATTTGGTTGGGTGATATTATTACAAGATATTAAATCGAAAACTCTTACCCTGTACGTTACTTTAAAGGGCACTTTCTTCTCCTGAAATCAGCAAATGATCCCATCAATATTCAGCTTGCTTGAGATAAATCCACACACTCAAATGTTAAAAATCACATGCATTCCCTTAAAACAAGCACGGCACAAAAAATCATGGGCTCATTTTCACAAGTCTCATCTATAATTCACATTGTTACTTCTAGAAAGGAAAATCCAAAACTAATTTCCATTGACAACTGTCATATTAATCCATTAAGGCATGTTGCCTGTCCTTTTTCTCAATCTCAGATTCGTTTTGACAGTATGTCCAACGTATATCTTACAATCCGTTCTACAAAAAAGCTGCATCTTCAATGGTGTTCAATCAATCGCTGTTTTCAAGTTAACTGTCCCGGTCTCAACAACCTAAAACAAGAAATACTATTTTAACTTGAAACCATTACTTTTACCATTCATCTAGGTCCCAGTCCAACATTTGAGAACAAAACAGCATCTTTAACAATAAATTCAGCTCTATAAAATTAACAGTGAACTGTCAAGGTGTCTAAATCACTAATCACACTAATCTCCTTTTCATCTGCATCTTTATCAACATCATCTTGCGGAACACCACTCAATTAACCAGTTTCATCCCACACTGTTCATTGCATCACAAAATCCTGTCGACTCTTGCACTGCATCCTTTTGCGGACACTCAGTCCATTCAGTCTGAGGCTACCTAATGCATTAAGCAGCTTAACGACAACGAGGCATCACAATGGTCACTCATCACGGAGAATTGACCGCACTGACCAGTGTCCAGTCCACCAGCTATTGCAATGATGCTCATTGGGGGCGGCAGTGGCTGTGGTGATGTCTTATACTCAGACTGGTTATGATGAGAGATGCAGGAGACTGGTGTTGGCAATAGCCGCTATGTCCAAATATTGCAGCAGTCGACGACTGCGGCAGCGGAGAGAGCTGCAGAGGTTGGTGCGGTAAGGTGGTGCTCAGTATTGTGTTTTAATACACGCTGAAAGCCACAGTCTTGCTGGGTGTGTGCTCTCTAAACGACATGCAGTGAAATGCATGTGCACTACTGTTGCTGTAAAATTCCTTTTTAAAGATTTTGATTTCATTTTTCTTATATGAAGTTTACACCAACTAAGATGCACAGGATTGTATTCTAATACATGGCGAAAGGGCCCATTTTCCCCCTTTTGATTTTGACTGGAAAAGGTCCTCAGACTGATTTTATGTTTGTGAAAATATTTTTTGTTGCTAATAATGATATCATTAAGTATAGATATGCATGTCTTTTAGTATATATATGTATAAATATGTGTACATACTGTATGGCATGCAAACCACTTTCATTTGTATATTTATGGTGAGATACAGTCCTAAAAAAGACTGGTATTCTTCTGTAAATATGTTTTTCCTGTTTGCATATATATTGTTTTAACATTGTCACATTGATAAAATAAATCAATCATAAACTCCCGATAATAATTATTTCGTTGCTAGTGACAGCATACTTTGTATTTCATGACTCTATAACAAATTCAATCTTTTTTTAACTTTACCTGAGCTCCTGGCTGAAACACAATTAGCAATATTGAAATGAAGCAATTAACAACTGCTGCAGTAAACGATTGTATAAAACGAACCATGGCATGCCCCAAGTCGTGTTCTTTTTAATGTCTACTCAGACGTCAAGATGACTATTGAGTTTCATCTCTATACAGTACAGTAGAACCTTCAATTAAGACCATTGGTTCAAAGAAACCACTTCAATAATGAGACATTTCTGGAGAGCCAAACTATCATCAGAAGCCATCAGTTGCCAAAATTTTAAAACACCGACACTATTTGACTTTAATTATAATTTAGGCTTTTACCAGAGCGTTGTTCCTTGATAGGATGTCCACCACACTAATTTGAATCTTTACAATCTATTTAGACCAAAGATGAGAAATTTTACTCCGCCTTTGACAAGCTCCCCATATTTGCAGACTTATTCACATAGACATACTAATAGTTAGCATATTGGAGTTAATCCAGATTAAATTTTGTCCAAATGTGTTTTAAACAAGAGTCGAGGTCCTTGAATAGATAATTTCCAAAGAAACTTTAGTCTTTTCAATAGATATTCAACAACCACACCATATTTGCAGTCTTTTTATTGGCTCAAAATGTGAATTGACATGATTATTTGCAGATGGACTTTTACAAAAGTGTGGGGCATTGAATGGATGTCTAATCACATTATTTTTATTTCTTTTCCCAAAAATATTTATATTCATTAACAGAACATGAAATTTGACTCCATTCTTAACAAGCTCACCATATTTCCAAAGTCTTTATTGGCTCAAAATGTGAATTTATAGCTCCAATGGGTGTGACTGAAACGTTCTCTGATCTGATTTTCGTAATGCAATGGTCGTGAGTATCTGCCATCTTTGACCTAAATTGTTCATTGACAAAATCATGAGAAAATAGGATTTTCTGAAGAAAGCTTATTTGCGGTACAAACTAACCAATCATGCTTATGATAGATATGTCTTATGACTATTTATATAATATACATCACAATTTCTACCAATTCGAATCTTTGGTTCTTTGAAGGTTAAAATCATTTGATAGTCGTTACACACCTCTAAATAACTCTAAACAAAACAGTTGATTATTCAAACTATCTCTATTCATATGATAATAATATAATTCTGATACCAAATGGAAAATATAACATGGGCATCTGTGCTACTGCCCAGCAACTGACAAAAAGAGCAATGTTTGGGGCCAAATTCATTTTTTTTTCTTTGAAATGCTAAAATACCCTTTAAAGACATTACTGAGCAAACCTTGGTCTAAATGGTAAAAATTAAAAGCTCTAGTGCCAACAATAGCACCAAGTCATAAGTCATACATGTAGGTAATGAAGTTAGAGCCGGTTTCCTAAGAAAGACCACAGACTTAAATTCTGATTTTGAGTCTTGGCCCAAAAATGAGAACTCAACTTATCTTTTGTCATTGTCTTACAATAAAAGGACTGCAAGATTTCTAAGTGATTGTTTTAATCTCCATAAACAAAAAATGCATGAATAGTAATATTTATATTGATTACTATATTGTTATAGTACAATGTACATGTATGTTGAATATTATGTACAGTTTTGTAATATTCACATCTGTTGTTGCATATATTAGTTGTAATCTTTATACATGTAGTGTAATATTTATATAAGTTGAGGTGACTACGTAGGCCCAATGGGGCCAGGTCAAATTCAATATTAATGTTGTAGATGATGTATATATGTTATAATTTGGACAAGTGAGAGTTGCCAACTCCAGTTGCAAAGTAGACTACGTCATCAATTGTTTTCTGTGGGACTGGTCTCTTGTGGTCGTATAGAGGTGGTCTCTTCATGTGTGGCCTTAATTGGTGGTTCTATTGTATGTTTTCTGTTCTTTAAGAGTACTAAAGTTTCTCCTGCTTTTTTTTCTGCAGATGAGCAGCTTAAATATCTTTGAAAGGTTTATATATAATATGCAAAAGTAGCTCATAAACATGCTGTTATATGTTATTGAATGACAGCAAAATGCGATTTCTAAGTGATGCATTGCTTACAGGACAATAACTACGGTATACACTATACAAAAAATCCCAATTTGTAAACTGGCACACTGCAGAATAGTGGTGAATTTATCTGGGGCAATAATGACAAGTATGTTACAGTCATCGTGGATGGCTTGCTAACACCAAACACGTGAACCTCATATAGCCTGTCCACTCATTTCTCGTTTCAGATGTTATTCACGTATTTTTTTCTATTTCACTTTTTTTTTCATTTTGATGACGTTCAGAGAATAACGTGGTGCTTTTTTAAACGTACCCCACATGAAAGTGTACGCTGTCTGTGACTGTAACGTTGCACGTTCTCTATTCCAAATAATAATAATAATATCATGCAAGGACAACCTTATTTACACCACCAATACAGTACAATGGAATTCTTGCGAAATGCATCACTAACAAGACAATAACTCGAGTACAATAGAATCTCCATTTGTAAATTGACACACTGCAAAGCGTTGGCGCTGAGTTTGAGCCCCAGTTTGACAATCGTGAAAGATGGCCCCTGACTTTTTACAATCCAGTATGAGAAAAGAAATACATGGGTCCCAAAAATGGTTCTGACTCTGTACAGCATGTCTACGTTGATGCATTGCGATAAATAATAGCCAGTGTAATACCACAGCTGATTCAGCCTGCTTCAATGATTGGGGTTGTCTGACCCTAGCATTAGCAGGGACAATATGGAGATTGCGTTGGTGCTGGCAGCGGCAGGGGTTATAATGCGCTGGTCCACCCTCCCCAATCCCCTGGTAATCCCTATACTCAAGGCTATCTGTCAACTATCTACCAAATACATGTGATTGTGATCGCAGACATGGTATTTTCTGGTTTGGATTATTATTAGGTACTATTTTATGGGGATGATAAGATAGATTAGCTTTTCCATATTTAGTAAGGTATGACTATCATGATGGTCTATAAATATGCTGTAAACATCTACTTCTGAAAACTATCTGCCTGTCATTTACCAAAAACACAAGATCTCATCATATCTGGACTTTTCTAGTTCTACTAATGTTATAACTATTTTGTGGGGATGATTTTAACAACATGGGATAGGTCTTGAAATGTGCCAAAAGCAAGCAAATACATGTAATTGTATTTTTCCTAATTATAAATACTATTCAGATAAAAGCACGAGCATGATAACAGAGTGTTGTTAAAATAAGATAGACTAAGGGGTAAAACCCACAGCAACTGATGGCCTCCGTAAGGCAAATCTGCCGTACGGCGATTATAAACCCACAGTGACGGATCATATAAGTTGACGTACGGCTGCCGTATGGCAGCTAGAATTAGCACACCTGATTATTATGAATCTTAGTATTATTATCAGCATTATTAACGACAAGAAAAGGTAGTCTCTAAAAACAGTAAAAACTGTCTCTGCAAACGTCTGCCTATGTCACTATACAAAGAAGTAGATCTACGTGAACGCCTCCAAACATAAACGTAACTATAAACGTAGAAACCTTGTCGTATGTGATGGTTATCTGAGTTTAAATTCAAACACACAATATCATTGTAAGATGTGTAGAGTTATTTAAAACACGGCATTCATTTAACTTAATAAATACAAAAGAATTAATTATAGGTGTGCTAAGGTGATTTGCCGTAAGGCTCTATTTGATGCCAATCCATCAGTATGGGTTTTGGTCAATAGAAAAGTTACTAAAGTGATCCTCACGACAGCGTACGATGCCATAAGACACCGTACGGCTCGTTCGTGTCAATTGCCCCCCCCCCAGGCGATCGAGAAATCAGACGTACGGCAGAGGTCTGCTGCCGTACGGCAGAATTTCATTGTGGGTTTTACCCTAGTAAAATGCATTGGAGCAATCGGCACAAAGTTGCCGTATGGCTGCCGGACGTCGCTATGGGTTTTGCAATTCATCACCCCACAATGTAGCGATCAATTAAGTATACACAAATGTATTGTGAAAACATTTTTTGTTTTGTTTCACAGTATCACATAAAAATCTATAATATACTTTCTTGGAAATAAACAATTGTATAATTACCATTCAAATGTGAAATATTCATACAACAAAAGAAACACCATTCTATCATTCAGTACAGAAATCACCGCCAATAACCCATTCTGATTGGTTGAGAAGGGGGTAGCAAAAGATGACAAAGTTGACAGGGGGGTTTGGGGGTCTAGCACTTGCATGGGTGATGTCACCTTTTGAAGAAAAAAAAGAAATAGTTATTTAACAGTATTTGAACTTACTTTCTGACATGTTAAGTGCGTTGTGATATATCTAATATATTAGGATAAGACAACACTTAATAAGCGACCACTCATATGTTATAGCATATGATGATATATAATAAGATAGGAACAAAAAAAATTAACATGATCTCAAATGTACCGTATTGACTGTTGTAGGCGGTACGTTATACATCTCACGAGATCAAGATTAAAAATGATGGCCCCTAGTACTTTCTAACTATTTAAAAAATATGAAAGAAATTGGACAATTTCATGGTGATACAATATGTATTTGGTAATGTTATGTAGGATACGATAAAGTTCACGTAGGTAGACATTTTGATGTCATCATTAGCACATCATTTTTTAGACAAATAGGTGAGAAAAACGATTGAAAATAAAGAAAATTCACAGATTGGTTTTGCTGCCATCTTTGCCTCGAACTTTTTACGTGGATCCTGTAGGATATAGATACATGTAGGTTGGTTCTTAAGCATAACAACTCCTTTGAGCGGTCGCTGCTAGTTGAAATCACATTGGTATGTTTGCTTTATGTTCTAAATACATTTGTAAAATTATGTCTAAATGAATATATAAATTAAAATGTATTTATATAATTCCATTGTTAAATCAATTTTAAATGTGATCACGAAACCATGTCGCTGGGGAGAAGGGGGGAGTGAGGTAAAGATGATATCATTTACAAGGAGGGGGAGTGCTGGGTGCAAAGATGTTATTTGTGAATGATCCCTAAGTTGTTTGTATTTTTGTATTTTTGTATGTGCATTTAGTCTCTATTAGAAGCTGTAATCGTATCTTCTTCATGATAGAATGGTATTTGAGCACTTGATTATTGTGCCAATAGTGAAATTTTGCATGCTGACGTGGGATTTACCCTCACTTTGTTTGGCCAAATCCCACATCAGCATACAAAATTACATGATTGACACTCCAATCTTGAGCTAAAATTCTACAATTCATAATCTTTATGATGCACTAGGCAGCCTGGCCACACCCTCAAATGAGAAATAATTAGGGCCTGTCCACATAAATTTAAGATTTTATTGATTGATAAATATGAATATTTTACCTTCTCCTTAGTAGTTCTCTAACAATAACATGAAGAAAAAATCAGCATTGATTCATAATTAGTAATTACTGATGGAAAAACAATGACAAAAAGGCTTAATTCAGTCATGAACAAATTAAAGTAAAAATTATGTAGGACAAAAGTTATATTTTAACATTAAATCAACCATGATCATTCAGTCACTCAATGCTGATGTAAACAATTTAATAACAAAATAGAAAAAAAGCTTCCTAATCCAAAATTACAGAATACCACCAAGGGCCTTTTAACATTTTAAAAGGCACATCCCAAAATCTGGTCTACATCAAAATACACATTCACATAAAAGTTCACAATTTTTCAAGCTAAAATCCAAGGGACATTTGGATGGTCATACATGTACATGATAAAATAGTGAAAGTTCTTCACATTATAATTGAGCAACATGATCATTCGTAAAATTGATCCTGCTTGTAATGTCAAAGAAATAGATGACATACAATAGACTAAGATGAAACCAATAACCTTTAACAAATGCCAAATCGCTAAAATGATATTTAAGTAATTTTCTAAACAATGATTTCTTATCCATGCAAATTACTCAATGGACTCAAGTCAAGGGTTCATAACATTATTGAAGTCGATGTAAGCTTATAAATGTTTGGATAAATAACTCCTTTATTAAAAGAAACCCAAACAATTCAGTTAGACCCATTTCACTTGAACTTGAAGGGCTTCAAAAAAGACTTATCCAAAATTTCAAGCGACTGGTGGACCGGGCGGGTGGAATGATTTCTCTTTCTGATTATTTGCATGAATTTTACACAAATTTGACTTATAAACAGTGTTTGAAATAAGCAGGTTCATCTGCATCATCATTTTGCTCTACTGATGAACATGTCCAAGTATTCACCCCAGGACATGATTTATTTTATTTTGAGATTATTAGCTCTTAAATTATGGAAATAACACAAAAAATCAGATTTTTTTTTTATCCATCTGTGTAAATACAAACTCATACATTCTTCCTCACATTATTAAAATGAAGGCAACTGAAGTATTTCTATCATATCAGGACAGTCTGTTTCACTGTATCCATTGATAGCGTTCATAACATAGTGAATGTCAATGAACCTTATTCCAGTTTAGTTCAGTTCATACTATATTTTGCTCTTGAGTCTTGTCCCCAGCAGAGAAGTAATTTTTTAATCATTAACACTCTATTGTACATAGCATGACTGTATGTTTTGTTGTTAAGCTATATTTAATGCAATCCAAGTCCATTATTTTGGCTGTCAACTCTCTTCTTCGTCTTGCGCATCAAAGTCATTGAGCTGTTGGATCATGGACTTGATGTTCACTCCAGTTTTGTTGATGCCCATGATTGGTGTCAATGCTGCCTGAAGACTGTGGAAAAGACATGGGTGTAGAACCTCCTGGGCTGCAAGCAGTTGCTTCATCCTGTGCCTCTCCTGGAAAAACGTCAGGATTTTAGTAGTTTTGTGATGGTAATATAAAGCGAGAAACTGGTACCACAGCATTGGAAACACACTTTTGCCTTCAGCCAGAAACTCCCTTGTGAGAATTCGCTGTGGCAATCATTTCAGTCCTGTGTAAAATCTTTTTTTTTTAATATTAAATCATCAAATCGCAAATAAGTGGAATGAAGGGGGAAATATGTACAGTAGAACCTCTCTATTATGACCATCCGTGGGACGGACCTCAAGGGGTCTCAATAGAGAGATGGACTTTCAATAGAGGTTTATTTTAGTTGCTTTATGAACGGTTGGGAGCAAGAAAAATGTTCCTATTACAGAGGTAATCTCAATATAGAGTTGATCTTAATTGGAGGTTCTACTGTAGTAAAAAATGTATACAATGTTCATTGGATACTGTGGAAAAGACATTGGGTGTGCAATCTCTAGGACTGCAAGCAGTTGTTTCATCCAGTGTCTTTCCTGAAAATATACTTGAGCTACTTTAATATCTTTGTCATTCACTCTGTATCAAAAATTAGTAAAAGCATATGTAGATCTACATGTACCAAACTACCAATTGGCTACTTCTTCAATGCTTTGTGGCAACTATATTGGTCTCGAGATATTGGTGATCAGAGGTGATTATTTCAGTGCTCTGTGGCAACTATTTCAGTGGTCTCCAGCAACTGCAAGAATAGCGAAGTCAGATACGAGAGGGAAGACATAAAATGATGATAAGGACCTATATCGTCTGGGTTTATAGCACTAGTTCATAGTTGTCTTCTATCTACAATACTACATATACAATAAGCGAAATATTGGGCAGCCCACATATCA
Organism: Streblospio benedicti; assembly: GCA_019095985.1. NCBI lineage: Eukaryota > Metazoa > Annelida > Polychaeta > Spionida > Spionidae > Streblospio > Streblospio benedicti. The sequence goes on along the minus strand of CM032664.1, from coordinate 19,939,759 downwards.
TTTCATACAGAAATTCCCTTTGGACTATTCAGTGTATCTCCCGTAAACATCTGGGTTAAGTTGTCTAGATCAAGTTAATGTTCTAAAGGCTTTATATTTTCTGTACGTGTTATTTTCAATGAAGTATTAAGTGCAATATGGCAAGCTTGCGGTGATCTGCAATATGCTCCACTGTTTCAATAATTGCTATCTGTTTCATTTGCTTGACCTCTATCTCTTTAACGTGTAGAACTGTGTCTCTGCATGGACGAAGGATGAATTGGCTCAACACCCATTCATAAAATGCATATTCCAGGTAGATATGTAACATGATTTCCCCTTCATTTCATATTTTTCATACCAACAAAAATACTGCATTTTCAGTCCAATTTTTAGTCCAACATTTACAATTTCCTTAGGGAGATCAATCCATATATATATTCTAATAATAGTTTTATCTTAAGCTTCTATATTGGATAGTTAGCCTTCTGATAATACAGTGGAGACTTGTTGTCTTGGATAACAATAAAATGCTTGAGATTGGCAATAACCAACTTATATCTGTTCATATTGTGATTGAAGGGAAGTGAAACTATCCACAAGATAACAGAAAATTCGAGATAAGCATATCAAGATAACGAGGTTCCGCTGTATAAGTGCCCCAATATTTGTACATATATGTAAGCTCATGGCTACTCCACAATGACTTCAAAAATCGCACTGATTGTCAATAAAATCCAGTCGCAGAATTTTTTCTGATTTCTTTTGTTTGTCAGTATCCATGAGATATTTAAAAAAAATGAAATACATGAAATAAATTTAATAAAGGTGAATTCATAGTATATTCTAAAAAAATCTAACTTACTGCACTATCACGCGAGTATTTCTAATCAGGATTTAATTAACAACTCATTTCAGACTCCAATAGTTTGATACGGATTCATCCAATAACACGGCTGCCACATGATGGAGAAAATAACATTCTTGACTACTTAAAACAGGGTTTATATGGTTTCCACTTTGTCGTCTCATTTTGGATTGACAAGGAACCAATTGGTTTGAATACTTTAAAAAAAGCATTTTGTGGATTATTTATGTATTGGATTCATAATTGCATGGTCCCCAGTAAGAACATGTTTCATGAAATTTTTTACCTTTCTCTGACCAAATTGTATTTTTCATACTAGCAAAAGCCAATGACTTGTTTCAAATTTTAATTCAATGAGATCACATAAGCGATATCTCAAACAACGTTTACTCATTTGATACTTATAGCTGAAGCTATTTGAAACAAATAATTGTTAAAGATAAGACTGTTTTCAAAATTCTGACTTTTCCCTGACTTTTCAATTGATATAGCATTGATGTACATAAGACCAAAAGGAATGAGAAATGACGAAAAGTCGTATAAACACGAAAAATGTCTGGTCTCATCTAGGGTTCATTCTTGAAGGGATCAGAGAGTTTGTGGTCATAACATTCAATAGTTTTCTTCAAAATGTATGACAGATTAAGTCCCTGTACCAGCTTGATACTGGAGCTAGGACTACTTAATTAAGCAGGAGTTAGGTCCACCATGGAAATAAGTTGCTAGATATTTTTTAATATCTTAAACTTTTGGTGTTAACCAAATTCTTTATCATTAGGCATAATTTCACAATTTATCTTTTCTTCATGTTTTTGTATTTGTAATTTTTTCAGCATCACATGTATTTCAATATTGTAGTCCATATTCAGTATTTCCAAAGATTCAGTAGTATTTATATATTTTGTCACCTCTGTATATTGAAACTATAACATTGCTGTTATTTTTAATGTAAGTATAAGCAGATATTTTGTATTATTATTGTTTGCCATAATGATATTGAATAAAATCAATCTCAATCTCAATCTCAACCCTGACTGTTTTACTGTCTGCTTAATCATGGAAAATTTAATACACTTCAAAATCATGACAGAGAACTAATTGTGGCAGGCAATAAAGTATATTCTATGGTGCACTTACAATTTTATGTGGAAATTAATTAATACTATGCCCCTATAAATTTCACATAGCCTGGAATGTGAGAAAACTTATGATTATTTCATAAACAGAAACATGAACTTTTTCATTTTGAGTTATACAGTTGAACAGATGTCCTTCTGTGGACAAATGAATATTAAAGGAATTGGACTTGTGACCAGAAGTCTGTGGGTTCGATTCCCAGTCAGGTCTGGTAGTGGATGTTGAGCAAATGCATCTCTAACAGATTGTACAATGTTAGTGGTACCTACAAGGAAAATAGGTACAGACCAGGTGAGTGACACTGATGTGAACAATAAGCATGTCTGTGCTACAATTGCAATGTGATGTATGCTCCCCAGGGATTTAGATATATAGTGTGCAAGGATGCCAATGACCTGGTAGGTATGTAAAATCACGATATCACAATAACAGTAAATTGCGACTGTATATATACTGAACCTTGAACTTGTCAGCAGTAAAAAAAAAAAAAATCAAGTTATCCGTAATTTTAAGTGATCAGTTATTTGACTACCATAGTTCAAAAAAAGTAAGTACAACTGCTTTAAATATTATCATTTATGTGTCCAAAAAGCTCCTTATATAAAATCACAAACCTTTGGTGCTTCAAAACAGGCCGGACAATTTTCTGCGATGATCGGAAGTTTTTTCTGGAATGAAAAATTTGTTATAAAACATAAGCAATAGAAATTGGAAAAAACTGACCATTCAATCGGCCTTACTTTAAGGTAGTAAGTAATAAATTTTTGTCATTCGAAAATTCGAATTATCAGGGTAATTTCATTGATGTAATGTAATATGACAAAAAATGGCCATTTCTTTGACTTATCCATAAATGTGGTGCAGCATACATGTAGTTTGAGATAAAACTGGTCTAACACATCAGTTAACCAAATCTAAGATATCTACATGTACTAAGAAGTACAGACATGTGGAATATATCATTAAGACAATGGTAAATACATCTAAGATGGTTGATATTTATTCCAAATATGAGAAGTGATAAAAAAAAAGAAATGAACGAAAAAGACATAAAATGTACAGTCTCAATGTATGCATGTTACCAGTTACATATGAGCAAGTTTTGGAAGAAAAAATAAATAAAAAAGAGTTTGCAGACGGTGCATGTGACTAGATACGAAGATGAAGGCCATGAGTAAAGTCAGTTCACTTCAACCCTTTTAGCTGCCGGCAACATCTCTTTACCCATAACACGAAGCAGTCAAGCGTGCAGTTAAACAGGCTATACAAATGCAAGCTTCACATGCAAATAAAGCAGGTTAGGAGAGTGCATTGTCGCGTGGGAGGTGAAAGAAGAGTGCAAAATACCACCAAGGGGGCGTTTTAATCATTAATTTTGATCATAGTCATATTTCACACTGTGCTGTTGCTCTGACAACCATATATTTATAGGCATCCATGTCCCACTAAATTCCTCTTTTTAACACCATGTGAAGTTCACTCCACTTATAACATTTATTGTGTATATGTCATTTCATTCCCACATGTGCTCACTTGCATGACTTGTAACTATATATTAAGGGATCGTTCACAAATGACGCACCTCATTTTTGGCCTTAGTTACTCCCCTCGTCACCTTTCGTCATCTTTGCAGTACACCCTATCCTGGTAAGTGACGTCATCTTTGCCTCCCCCCCCCCACCCCCCCGGACATGTTTTTTTTTAGCGATGACATTTAACATTGATTTAACTGTGCCATTATCTATATGTCCATAATTTAAACATAATTTTACAAAAGTATTTAGGACATAAAGAAAACATGGCAATGTGATTTCAACTAGTAGATATATCACAACTCACTAAACATGTCAGAAAGTAAGTTCAAATACTGTTAAATAACTACAATTTTTTTTTCAAAAGGTGACATCACCTAAGTGCTAGACACACCTTCCCCCTCCTGTCACCTTTCGTCATCTTTTGCTACCCCGCCCCCCACCCCCCTGCTGCATGACATCATTTGTGAACAACCCCTTAGTATTAAAGGTGTTGTGAGTACTATTTGACCTAGTTTTTGGCCTGAAATAGGTCAATTTGGGAAACCGGCATTGTGACGTCACGAACGGGAAGGTGGATTTCGAATAGCGTGTAAACATAGCATATTTTTTATCAAGATTTACTTGTGTTTTTTTGCTGCCAATATGAGTGATTCAGAAAATAGTGTTGACAGTGGCGAGAGTACACGTTTTTCCTCTGACGAAGACACGGAGGAAGCAGTGGGACTAATGGTTGCAGGTAAATATGGATACTTAGTAACTTACTGTCATGCAGTAAGCCAAATCAGTCGGACCGTTGGTGCTGATCGATATAGTCTAATTTTGACTCATGTCCGACCATTGATTCATCATAGTCGGTCCTGATAACCAGGACAAAATCTACACACCCATATTATATATCAAACACCATCTTTTATGCATATTTTCATACTTTCGTCCCCCAAAGACACACCAACAGGGAGAATTTATAATCATTGGCTAGCCTTTAGCGGAAAAAACGATGTTGACGTGGGTAGGGACAAACACTTTTGCGATAAAGCATTTATTGACCAGGTTACGTCTTTTAATGACCAGGTTCCGTCTTTTAATGACCAGGTTACGCCTGACGCTCGACCCAGATATGATAAGTGGGTGAGTGCACGCACAAAAAAGGTACAGACGCACAAAAAAGGTACAAAAGTAAATGCGTTGGTATATTTGCATTATGAATAGTTGATCTGCATAAAGCGGTTATGATGTAGATAAGAGGTTAGGTAATGCATCTCAAACATTTCAAGATGTATGATCAAGTCGTTTTAAAGTTATAGCTGTCTAAATTGCCCCATATTTCAGTGCATTTCTGTCAGTCTGATTGGGAAATACCCCGTTTCTTACGTCACATATCTGGTTTCCGTCAAAGATAACAAAATGATAACAAGAGCACATGGTGCCAAATTTTATTTATTAATCCGGTTTTACTCACAAAATACATTATCTTAATATGTATATGACGTATGTATAGGTCAGAAATGATGAGTTGTTTATTCTGATACTAAAATATACAGAGAAATATTTTTTTTAAAGAAATAGACTGAATAGAGTATAGGACACCTTTAAGTACTACCCCATTTTCCATTTATAAATTTTTCATTTGCTGAAGGATGTGTGTAAGACAAAATATATACTGATGAAAAAAAATGAATCGTTGACTCCAATTTCTCTCTATATTTACACAAATGTAGAAGACAATACTAGGTACTTCAATGATCAGGAGTCAAACCCATAACCTTCTGGTGATGATGCCAACATTCTATCCACCAGGCCATGCAAGCACACTTTGGAATAAAATTAAAGGCTGGGTGGATTAAGTGGCCAACTTGTAACTAGATGATCCTTGTTGGATCATTCATAGATGCTTTCTCTAGAGTATTTACCAATAAATTAGGTAAAAATTCAGGTTGTTGAATGATTCATTTAATGTTTTTTTCAATGTTGTAAAGTGGCTCACACAATATAGTCCAAAAGCAGTTAAGAAAAACAAAAACAATCCTGCATGAAACAGACACCAATGGCCTGTGTTTGATGTAGGTAAAGTTGGTTTACATTTAAAAAATGCAAAAAGGATTCGGCGGGGAAAAATGAGGCAGAGGCCATCTCATGCCTGTAAAATTGTTAGAGCATGGATGGAATTGCAGTGTGTCAAAACCAAGCACGTTAACCAGTAAAAAATTTATTAGTATCTGTTAAGATCTCCGTGGCCGAGTGGATAGGGAGTTGGTCTTGTGACCAGAAGGTTGTGAGTTCGATTCCCCGTTGGGTCTGATGGTGGGTGTTGAGCAAACCTACCTCTAACAGGTTGCACACTGCTCTGTGGTACCTACACGTTAAATAGGTACAGGTCAGCCGAGTGAATGCTAATGTGAGTGATTAGCACGTCTGCGCTACGGTAGTGATATGCTGGGGAGTTGAGAAGGATATAGTGTGACAAGGATGCCAATGACCTGGTGTAAATATGTAAAGTCACTAGAGCATGATAACAATGAATTGGGACTATAAATAACCACATTTACATTTTACATCTCTACTTACCTCCTCAGCAAAGCAGCGCAGTTCTTTTTCCCTGACAAATGCAAACGGTCTGATGACTCGCAAGTCTTGCTGCCTGAAAGTAGAAGTTCAGAAGTTAATTTAAACAGATAAATATACCATATACAGATGAATAGACCACATATATAACAATCTAAGTGCCCATAAGCATTTCCATTTATACTATTACATTATTTAAAATTTTATATCTGAAATTTTAAAAATCATTTGAAATGCTGCAATCGAACTTTTTTATAAAATAAGCCTTCATTTTTCAAAACATCCTCCAGTGAAAGAGCCTTCTGATTGTTCAAATCCAGTGGTAATACGAGTTTCAAAATCCTTGATACAATAATTAATATGGTAACATTGGATCACACAAATCCATAGGAGGACAGCTGCACATATCTTCACTTCACGAGTTTTTCCTCAAGCCATTTTAAATTATTATCTATTTCCTTTACCATTTTAAATTGGATCGCACAAAAAGATGATAGTGGCATTAGTATGTTTTGCTAATCAATTGACTGTACAAAAGAAGTTTTCACTGGGTAAGTCGTATCTTATCTATTGGTCAGTTTAGAAAATAGTATGACAAAATGTAATGCAGGATGCTCAGAATTGGGAAAACCAGTATATGCCATATTTCAGCTAATTCTGAGTTTTAGCCCAAGGCCACAATAAGGAAATACAAATTACATGGATCTGAGCAAAATAAATCGAGATTTCAGCCATGAGCAATCTATTAGAAAACTGTGACTACACTCAAGCATACAACGTTGAACGCACAATTATTGACTTAATGATACACATTATGCGCTCAGTTTGGTAACATAAATGTTCCCTACACAGTACAGCGTCTAAGGGGTTAAATTTCAATACAACTACCTTAGGAATAGCCTAAATTTATTTCTGATTTGGCCTATTTAAAAATTCAATTAAACGATATTTATTTCTAAAAAGCATTTCTTTCTAACTATTTGATATGTATACATGTATTTGTTAGTCAAACAACTATTTAACTATTAAAAGAAATTCATGTCGAGTCAGTGATCATGCCTAATCAATGTACATGTATGTTTATATGATTGATTGTGATCTTCAATAAATTGGTTGTATTTAAGAATATTTTTTAATCAGTTCCATAAAATTTACATGAAATTTCAGAGAAACATTGTAAGGTGTTGATGAGACTGGCCCATTAACCTTTAATGAGTGGGCCATTTTGAAAATGAGGGGATCAAGTAAAAATAACAACAAAACAATCAAACTGGAGGTTCCAAAAAGATAGCTATTGCGTTTTTCAACACAACTTTTTCACATTTGCAGTGCACTTTCAGACAACGGTCAAGTTTCTTATTTTCACCATTATAAATAAAGATATATATCAAGTTCGATTTTAACCATTTTGAGTAGTTGCAGATTCATTTGATAGCTACAGCGAGCGATTTAAAATGTCGTAAATGTCGTAGTATCAGTAGTAATTTCAATTGTAGCTACGTTTTATCGAAGATGTTCAAGAAACACAACATAAACCGCCCATAGATCATACTGATATATTTTTTCTTACAATATCATGCATGATTCATGGAACAAAAACGAGTAGACCTTGACAGATTCTGGCTCCATAATAAGATAAGAATTATGCCATTTGGTATGTATAGTGGCCAAAGGCGCAATGGCACAGCCTAGATTGAACATTTCCCTCTGGCAAAAGAATAACAACACATTTAAAAAATGCTGAACACAAGCCTATAAACGTGTAATGTTTTCCAAACATAAGCCTAAACATAAACATAAGCCTCATTTTCAAAAACATAATTCTTTTCAGAACAGTACTGCTTTTTCTGAGATTATAATTCTTATGCAGGCGTCAGTGAAATAACTGAATAAAACTTACTGGACAGAATAGCTGACTTTCATCGTCCGCAGGAGGCCATTGTGGAAGATAGACATAAGAAAGCTCTCGGCCAAGTCGTCCAAATGCTGCCCCATGGCAAGGACATTGTAGCCTTCTCTACGTGCCGCGTGGTACAGTCGCCCACGTTTCATCCGGCTACAGTATGCGCAGATGGAGGCTACGTCGGGGAGCGCCATGGCAGAGTCCAAAATATCTGTTGATAAAAGACACAACATCTAGATACAATTACGACCATTAAACCTCAAATATTCTTTAACACCTCAAATTGATCAGACTCTAAATGATAATCCTATTGTGCTGACACCAATATTATTCCACTACTTTTTGCCAGATGAAAAAATATTTTACTAAGGGACTTATTTAAAAAAATATTAGAAATGATTTGAAGTAAAATGCTGCATCTACACAATAATGTTTCATGCTTCTAAGTAACCTAGAAAGATATGTACACTTACAGAAATTTCAGCATTTTCAAACTTTAAATTTGCAAATATACACATTTTGACGAGGTAAAGCCAAATAAAAATTTAAGAGCAACAATTAGGACTGCCTCTGACCTAAATCAGTGAAGGAAAGCATAACTTCCATTGGTCAATATGATCCAAATGCATAGGAGATTATACAACACCATTGATGTTTATGCAGTCATTGGATGTGAAATCGTGATCTAATTTAAATATTATTTAAATGTTTCCAAGAACATATAATCAGAGCTGTTACAATCATACATGTAGTCTACATGAAAAGCATCACTCGGGGTGACAAACCAGTGTTTACAGTAAGATCAAAAACAACCACAATGGAACCAAATAGGGACCATTGTGGTCAATATGATACTTCCAATTATTTACCATTAGCATACAAATGAAAAATAATTATCTTTAACTGCAATTATTTTCATATCAAACTGCTTACTTTGTTCTTCGTAGAAGTACGGCAGGTTAAGCTGTTGAAGGTAGCCTTTCAGCGGACTCGGGTCATATGCAGACGTCAATGGGTCGACAGTGACAGCCCCAAGGTCAAAGTGGATTCCCTTCTGCTTGGCATAGAATCTATACTGCCGCAACGAGTGAAGAAGAGACAGTGAATCTTTGCCTGGGAAAAAATATAATTATGTAGTACATTTTAGGCATATGAAATCAATCTTGGTAAATTTTAGTTTATTTTAAGCTTTACTCTAATCTGCAATAGCAGGCGGAAATGACTACCCAGACAGTAAAGGGTTAATATGTGTTTAGTATTACATGTATCTCTATAAAATTACCTCCAGAAAGACACACTAGTACTTTGTCACCATCACAGATCATTTGATATTGTTGAATCGCCTGTGGAACAGAAATAATAGGCAATCCTGACACCAATTATTTTGGCAAACGATGGAGATCAAGTATTTGAAAAGGGTAATATTTAAAATGTAAAGGCAATCAATGTTTTGATGATGGGATATTAAAGTAACATTGCAACTATTTTGAGAAAGTGTAATCGAGATTGACATATCAACTTCTTTTTAATAGTAACATCTTTTTGCAATGTGATTTAGCACACTGCTAATTGTGCAAAGCGACTTTATATTTACACACACCAAGCTCAATTCATACTCCACAGGATTGTTTGAAATCTAAACGAATTACATGAACCACTCTCGTAGGCCATGTGAACAAGGAATATATAATTAAGTTTTATTTAAATGATGATAATAACAAAACAATCTATGGGCGTTTGGAAGAGTGTACATGTATACAGTAAACTATACTATAGCGACTCTACCTCACACATGGGCTTGAAGATATGTTTGGGCGGAGCGTGCCACTTGTGGATCACTGCCACTGGCGGGTCGGTGTCTGCCTTACTTTTATCACGCTTCACAAAACATAATCCATTAGAACATGCAGAAGAATCGTTTTCCATTGAAAGTTCTTTTTTCCCAGTATTTTCGTCATCAGTTTCAATAACATTCACTTCAACATTCTGTGCTGTTGTATTATTATATAGTTGGCACGTATTTTCCTCTCCTTCAGTAATTGAATGACTTGGTATATTGGATTCTGACAGTCCATTATCCTCCTTATCATATTCAGACTTATTTTCAGTACATGTATGATGAATTTTGTTTGTATTTTCATTCTCATTTTCCATCTGATTTGATGTAGTCAATGGTTCATTTGAAGGAGAGCTTTTTGACAGATCATAGTTCAATAACAAAGGCTTATCATACCCTGTTTCCAAACATTTTTTCATTCCATCCTCAAAGTTTTCGATATTGCACAAATCTTTTTTCTTAACCATTGAGTATGTATTTAATGTGTCCAAAGGATACATTTGAGTATCAGTACTATTATGCAGTGATATACTTTTTAAAGGATAAACTACTGGAGAAAATGGTAGTGATTTCTTTTGCACCATTGATGGTTTGTTCAAACATGTTAACGCTTCTGATGGAAGGAGAAACCATCGTAGATGTGCTGCTTCATCAGAAAATATCGCAGACTGGTCACCAATATGCGGCTTTACCTGAAATTGAATAGCTAGTTTTATAAAAACCTGTACTTTTTAAGCTCAAATTTGAAAGCTTTAATCAAATGATACCAACAATATTAGTAGAAAATAGGACGAAAATATATGTTGAGTATATTATTGTTAAGATGGTGTATATTTGTTAAACACGATGACGGAAAATATCAAGCCATTCCGTTTAAATCAGGGTTATCATAAGTCATGTAAAATCCAAACATTATAGACATTTAAATAGATACCTTTTCTGCGAGTTCGAAAAGTTTCACAGCTTCTTCAATACACTCTGCGAACGATCCTGGTAGTTTACTGGCTTTACTGTCCACGGCTGGTTCTTTCACTTTCATCAATCCATCTTTGTAAGAGATGTGACCAAGCCATTTTCTATCTTTAAACACTTGATGATTTCTATGTCTCCACTCCCCAGTTTCAGGGTTAAAGTTATACTGAAATGGAGTTTGACTTATATTTGGTAACATTTAGACCATAATTTTAAAGTGCATACCATATGAGCAATTTGAAATTCAGTTTGTAACTGATGAGGGTTTTGTCATCAATGTTTACTTTCTAAAATAGGGAATAACAATTGTCAATGACCGTAACGGTTTGGTCAGGAGATGCTTGTAATGTAAGAGATAGTGAACTTATAAGTAAACAGTAATTCTTCTAAATGATTTATTCAATCTATAATTAGTACTTTCACATTGATAAATGCATGTCCAATATTTGACCCTCTTGTAAACAAAGATCAAACAAACAATTTTTTATTGCACAAACTTTGTCACTATGAAACTTATCAGTGAGGGCGGACATATCTTCAAGTGTGCAGTATAACATACAACGTACCATGTGATCAAATCACGGTCACTATATTCATATTTCAAACAATTTGATGTCCATAAAAAGAATAGACATAATTCACTCAGTATTAATAAATTAAAGTTGTGTGGGATATAAAAAAGTTGTGCATTGTCTGCTTATTCGCGCAAGGTTATTACCATGGCAACAGCAGCAGGAAAAGATTCTAACCTTTTAGACTTAGTGATATGTGACTTGTGTTTGGAGAAGTATAATGATTCCCACAAAGTACCCAAACTCCTGCACTGCTCTCACACGTTCTGCTTGGCCTGTATACAGAAGTATTACCAGTCCAACCTGAAGACAAAACTGCCATGTCCTAAATGTAGAAAAAACTTCACAATTCCTCGAGGTGGAATTAAGAAGCTTAACACTAACGTTATGGTTGCTAATCTCTTGGATCACCTGACACCATTTACAGAAATAGACACAGATGATGGTGTTCAAATTAGCATTGTTCCCAAAGAAAAGATAACACAGGAATCGAACCCAAAGCTTTGCAGTGTGCATCCAGGAGAAAAGTGCAACTTTTATTGCAATGACTGCGGAGATCCCCTGTGCTCTGACTGCATGGTTTCTCTCAATAAAGGCCCACACAAGTCACATAGCATCAGGAAGTTGGCAGATGTGCTAAACACTTTCAATGCACAAAAGAAAGACACTATTGAAATTGTCATGGACATGAAGAGTGAAGGAAAGAAAAGAACAGAAGAACTGCTAGAAGAACTGATCCTGTCCAGAGATTCTCTAATGAAAGTGGCAAAGTCCAAGCTTAAAAAGGCACATCACGAGGTAGATAGATGGTACCAGAATGTCACAGATGCTGTTTCCCAGATGTATGACAAATTACACACTCAGATTCTTCAATTTTCTTCTAAAGTCGATCTACAAGAATTGCATATTGCTTTGGAAAAGTTAGATTTGCAGCAGATAGATGGGAATTTTAAAGAAACCCAGAACAATCTTGATGAATTACAGAAATCAGTGACAAGTTGGAAAGATTCCACCATTTGGTCTAAAAGGTCCTGGTCTGTTGATACTGGAAATATCACTGACAATTTTACCATTGATTTAGGACGCATCACCAAACCAAAACTTAAGCTGCCAAATGTTCACAGCTTTCCAATGAAAATGGCAGATGGGAGCAATGAGCTAGGCCAGCCAACTGGTAACAAGCAGTCTCCAAAACAACCTGAATTTAAACTATTATCAGATTTAGAAATGAACACTCCATGTTCATCCAATGTTGGGCTGACAACTAATGAAGCTGCTGTGTGTTTTAAAGAACAATGTGCTACCAAAAACATAACGTTCAAAAGTAACAAACTTATCGATTTATACACAAACAAAATTGGGAAATTGGTCTATTATTGCAAAAAATACATCCTTAAAAATAACTATGTACTGTTCAGGGCTATTGATAATGATCTCAGCTACATACTAAATTCCCAGTTGGAGTTAGCCTCGACTATTCAGGAGGACTACAGGAATATCATTGGTGCAGAGAGCACCCAGTGGGTGGCGCATACTAATTATGATGCCACTGTCCGGATCTATGACATGGAGCAGAAGCAGCTACTAAAAACGTTCAAACTACCAGCTGGTGGCAGCTGGTTGGTATAGAGGTCCATCTGGATACACGCAGACTCTCAGGTCACAGCAGTGATTGATCATTACAGCAAAAGTCTGTGTATATACGACAGTGATGGGCGTCAGTTTCACACTGAAAACTGGATTTCCAGCCTGGTACTAGCAACGCCATCTCGTGTAACCAGTGTCACCTGGATGTGATTTTGAAATGATCCAGTCAGTGTGTTTATGTTCACTTGGAGTTGTCAGTTGGTCACCACGCTGGACAAACAGCAGCGTGGGATGAAAGAAAGGGGGGAGAGGAGAGATATTCAACTTAGCTGTTGGTGAAGATCAGTTCACCATCGCAGTGGAGGACAGCCATTACAATAGCGTTAACAGATTTAAAACATTTCAGTGTGTGTAACTTATAAACCAAGGCATATCATACTATGTTCATTGATTGTTGACTACTTAGTATATGTCATGGAGATAAATACACTAAAAATATAGTTGGATCCATTATCGCGAACTGTGTTGATTCAAATTTATGGATAACTTGATTACGCAGGCATTTTCGTCCATGTTACTTTACCTTGTAAATCAATGTGATAACTCAAAATTTCAGATATCTAACTTGATTTTTTAATTTACTCCCTTCAAGTTAAAGTTAAATAGGTTAACAGTATATCTAAATAAATCAATACAAGGCAAATGAACATTTGTATTTAGAGGACAAGTTCTTAGAAAATAATACGGCAATGTTTCTTAGAATCTTAAACTGATGTTAAGGTATGTGTAGTTGGGAACAGCTGGTAGATATCCATTACATGTAGACTGTGGATGTTCTTATGCGTGAGAAGTCTAGCTGCTAGCTGAAAGCGGGTTAAAGTTTAGGGGTTAACGTTTTGGCAGTCATGTCATGCCAATAAACCTATGTTTTAAAAAACACCATATTTTTTTAAAAACTAAAGTAAAAAAATAAATATACATGTATGTATAGAAATATTTATAGACGTTTTGTTAAATAATCAATGTGTACCAATTATGAATATACATGTATGTTTTGTGATGAATAAACAGTTTTTTCTCAACCTTGTTTACAAGCTAGAATTTTGCATAATTTGGCAGAAAAACAACAAGATCCCCCAAAATAGAATAAAGTGATCACCGGCCAGTCAATAAATCAGGAGAGCCAATGTCTAAATGTTTTTAAGAGAGCTTTCTCAAATTTGGGTCAAAGTTTATGAAAATTAAAATCATTGATAATCTCTTGCTCTAAATACAATGTAAGCATATTCAATTTACAAAACTACAGCTACAGTACTGACACCATCAGAAGGATACAGAAACGAAATATAAAGAATTAAGCTACGATTCCTTACGATTCTTTCCCATTTCTTCTAATTATGACCACTGCTATGAACGAAAAACGGTTCTTTTGCTTTCGGAATTTACAGCTTTTTTCTTAACTCGCCTGAAGTTACATTTATGCTGTTTTTCACCCTTGTACATGTATTACGCATTTTACAGAGGTTCCTGTGACAAAAAGAATATTTCTAAAAGTTCATGACCACGCCGGACATTTTAATGTACATGTAATTGTAAGCATCATACTTTCATCAATTGAGCAGTTCCAACAAAACCGTGATAGCCGTAACTTTGTTTCAAATTGTTACGTTTTATTTCGCCAATTCTTCTAATTTCGTTACGATTCTGTATGCTTTTGACGGTGTCAGTAGACTCAGTACTGTATAAGCTTTTTCATACAATGAACCACTTTCTTCGATACAACACTGACAGAAGCAAACCTGTAAGTCTCCCTCCAGCAAGTGGGAGACCAAATAAAGAAGGTTTATAAGGGAAAATTTAAAATTCTGTATGCATGCAGCATGTATACGCAAGCAAAGGCATACATGACATACCAAAATTTTATGGCTGGTATAACAAATATAATTACCTGTGGCAACAATTTCCAGCCATGTTCTGACACTAATTTTACAGCTTCAATGACGAAATTTACATGATCTTGGTCCATGAAGTATGGAATATTCAGCCTGCTGAATCCTGGACGGATAATTTCATTCTGAGAATATTCGTGGTACCTTCGCAAATGAACTCGATCTAGTTGACTACAAAAGAAAAAATAGATTTTTCTTATAGTCTAACTGCATGTTGCAGAACATTATTTTGTTGAAACATTAGATGTTTTATTATTGTTTATGACAGAGTGCATTCACTACCGGTTATCAGTACTGGAGGCAGTTGCAGCATCTTTAGGGAAAGTTTTTAAGCTTGAATTTCCCTGATACTTGTAGGTATGGAGAAAATCTCCTTTTAGTCAAATTACAGCTTCTAATAAAGGCTTCGTTTTGTCGGCTGAATGTATTTTTGCTTATATAAAAATACAAAATAAAAGACCAATAAAAGACCAAAGGTAACTTTCGTTAATATTTTCAATACAAATAATTTGAATGTGTATTCATTAACATAAAAAAAGTAGAAAGAATTTGTCAATTTTCCCACAACCATTATAAAAAGTATCATGTAGTAGATTTATAAATACCTATTTTCTGCAAGGAGATCTTCATATGTCTTTGCTAAAGATTCATCGATGCCAAGAATATCCTAAAGAATAAATGATGAAACAGCATATATAAATAAGAACTTACAATATTCTGCTATGTTTAAGAAAAAAGTAACAATATTTCTGCGTTTCGTCTAAAAAATTTCATTTTACAGTCTAAAGAATAGTTGTGGAATGTACGTACACACAAATTAAATAACTATCAAGTTTTTTCATTATGAAACAAGAATGATACCATCATCATAAGCAGCGAGATGCTAAAAGATTATACAGATAAACTGTTGTCTCAGAAATAGATGTACCGTATACTAACATCCACGCGCCCACCCCGTGGAACTGCCCCCCCCAGTCCCCTTTTCTGTCAATTTTGTTAAGCGCCCTCCTTACACAGAAACACAGGGAAGTCTGATTTCATAGTTTCGGCTGAGTTACCTGAGCATAAGGTCCTGCGCATGCACACCCGCCACGGGCTTGAATGCCAAACAGGTCGTTGAGAAGAGTGCACACAAAGTTATGATGTAACAGTAAGCCTGTCAATGGATGTTTGATAACAAAGGAGAATATGGGGAGTCTGGGGACTGCTGTAGCCCCAAGAAGAACTAGATTGGGACAGGATTGCCAAGCTGAGAGAACATGTCTGAAAAAGGCAAAACTTGTTTGTAAACAAAGATACCAGAAAAAAAACAGTGACTGGCAACTGTATTAAAGAAAATACACTGTAATAGTAATTATTTTTATAGATTCTTTTTTAATGATTTATTAATGAGCATGGATGTCTAAAATATAAATCTAGAATTATATGTACTTGATTTACAGACACGTTTTTATCAGTGTACATACCTACAAATAGCGTTATCTCTGTCCAAAATGAACTCTGATCCTACAGCCTCTTTCAACTGGAAAACTAGTCCAGCTCGTATGGACTCTACAATAGCTGGGGTGCCTCCCTCTTCCCTCGTTTCAATTTCTTGCAGGTACCTATGGGCTTCCCTTCTAACCTATAAAAAAAGTTCATTGATGCATACATGTATTTCATTTTCAGAGAAAAAACAATCAACATACATGTATATGTACCAAAACTATTGTATTCAAAAGAAAACCACACAGTACAAATGATTACATACATGTACATTTCTCATCAATTTCCTACAAAGATAGCATCACAGGCTATTCAAAGAAAATTAATAAGTAAAATTTACTTTTTGTGATAATTGATGAACGAAATATGACATGAAATTAATATGCTCCTCAAATAAGGGATTTATGAATGACTTTTTTTTAAATATCAAAAGATACTGACAAAAAATACTGATCCTCCTCCAGAAACTGATGGGACAGGATTTTTGAAAAGTTTCTTCTTCACAACCAATATTCCTAAAACATAACAGAACTTTACAGATATACAAAAAAGACTATAAATATTGAAAAATTGTAGCAAAAATGGTAAAGTAGGCCTCCAGTGCGCGACTCATTGTAGCGTGGTCGCAGACTATAAACAGCCCCTTAATATAAGTTGCACTGGAGTAGGCTAGATTTCCTTGGCTACACACACCTTGTTAGGCTTATGTTGTTGATTATTATGGCCACTGTAGGATTAGGGAACAGTACTCTATTGTACTGGATATGAGCCGAATAGCGGCAGTTCTCTCTTAGATGCTGGATGGGCAGCAAGCAGGGTTGTCGACCTATTCCTCGGAATAAGCCCACATTCACTTGTTCTTCCAAGGTTGGCCGGTGCCCTTCCTTCCTCTCGTGGTCTAAGTCCCGCGTGACTGTGTGTAGGGGACGCCTGAAGCACTGCGTGTCAGCACTGGTGCGAAGTCCTTCTCGCTAGGAGGCCTCTCGTGAAACCCAGGGATGAACACCGTCTTGGCAGTGGGTAACCGGAACCCAGGCCGGGGCATACGTGGAGAGCATTAGTACACAACGAGGAGTCATCTAGAGAACCACAAGAACAACCCGGGGCCTGGCGTGGGCATTGCCTGCCGCGTCACCCCAGGGACGAAGCTGTCAAGTGGAAGGCGGTGATCGGACAAGGTTGGGTAGTGGCGGACACTGCCAATTTCTTCACAAAATTGATAAAATATATAGCTGATGTCAGACGCATTACACTGTATTTTAGCACACTGTCACTTTTAATATATATTGGAAGGTATAATAGACTAAAATAACTTGAAGAAATTTGTTGTTTTCACAAATATTTCTTTTTCACAAATATACAATATAAGAAGTCAAATATGTATAATAAAATTAACATTCAAAGGACTTCATTACCTGGTGTTTGAACACCACCAACAAATTTGTGTGTAGAGATGAAGACAGCATCTTTCTGTAACAAACCATCCCCACTGGAAATAATGTGTAAACTTTTAGTTGAAAATTACATCACTATATCATAAAAACCCTTACACAAACTTTAGTAACCTAAATGCCCATGGGTACTTGTGTGATGATATACATAAATTATTCTATCTTCTTCTAGACATATCATATGAATTGTAATTGCTTGTATCAGTAAAAATTAACATAAGAGTATTCTTTCTTCAAATGTGTAGGGCTATATATATTTGAAGAAAGAATCCTCTAATATCTATGATCTTCATTATATCACAGAGAAGAATATAGTATTCAATGAAAATCTTTTTCCTACAGAATAAAATTTGAAACACAACAAAATTTAGATGAGAACTATTTGATCAATTTTCTACAGAGTCAAAAGATGTACAAGTATTTAGAAATGTCAAACAGTTACCTAGCAGCTAAAGGATTCATGTCTATCTTCACATAAGGTGCTGCTGTTGCGTAATCCCAAACGGCAAGTGCCCCATATTTGTGCAGACAGGCAGTAATTAAATCCACATCAACCAAAATTCCTGTAACGTTAGAGGCTGCAGAAAAACAGCCGATTACCTGTTTTCCTGATTTGTATTCTTTCTGAAAAAAAAAAAGAAAATAAATAATCATAATAATGGTAATATTCACTCCACTACACTGAAAGATCTTAACAAAATTAGGCGATGGCAGTACTAAATCCTATCAATTGCAATTTGTCAGTGATTTCTTAAATTTTCCAAACGTTAGGTAACAATGGCGAGTTTAAAGATACATGTAATTCATTTTCAAAGTAGGCAGGCAAACATTAAAATGCAAATCTTAGGCATTGATGCACCATATTTTACTTGGCAAACAGTGTGATATTATTTTCTCACAAAACTATAATATTCATTTAAAGTTTTGATTACTTATGTACTTATGTACTTATATTGAGCACAGTTCCAACTGGATTAGCAAAGTAAGAAAGCTTATAATACACAGGGTTGGTCATGAATGACCCACTTGAAAAAGACCCAAAAACCCAATGTTTTTTAGGCCCCTCACCAAATAAAATTTTTTTCAGTGTTTTTTTTTCAAAATGTCTTTTTATTTAATAAGTTTTTTAAGAGTTAGATAAAACAGGTCTATTTATGTAGGCTAAGAAGATATATGTTGACAAATGAGAATTTTGAGAAATTGTTCTGACTTGGCATTGTTCTAACCAGTAGCTCTAAAGGGACTTCAAATTGAACTACTAACAGTTGACACTAACCTGCTGACACTTCAGAGCAATATGCTCAAGCACTTGAAACAATGTTCTAATCAACTTGCAAAGTGAATTCCTAACCCAGTCACTATTGACCTGCACTAATTAGTACAATTATTTTTACAACAATACCTCCAGTAGTGGCTTTATTTGCAGAGCTTGTGCCTTTAACTGGCATGTGCATTTGTAATGTCTTATTGACATTTGGGGTCAAGTTTTTAATTATCTCTATTTGCAAAGTTATTCTGAGGTGACAGGAGTTGATAATTGCCTAAATCAGATGCAGAAAAAAACAATAGAAACATTTCCAAGTTCTCTTCAATTTACAAAGAAGTCAAAACTTAACAACTTGATGCACTAATTACAAGGGCTAACAAAATGCAAGTTGTTATTATTGTTCATTCAAGTAACCAGCCAGCTCCAAGTCTTATCAATATTTTTTTTTTTTTTACTTTATACTGGATATTGTCTGAGCTGTATTGTCAACAAAGAGAGGGTTTGTCAAAATTTAATTCGTTTTCAAAATTAATTTATTAAATTCATAATCTGTTTTAAATGGCAATTAAAACATTATCAAATATACTGAATGAAAGTCATAAAACAAATTATAATAAGTAATGATATGTGTTAAGAGAAATGGAATGTATAAAAGTATAATATTGATCCTGAAATTGAAATAACCCAAAAAACCCAATAAAACCCGGGTTTTTTTTCAAAAAACCCAGGTGGGTTTTTTTTTTAAAAAAACGGGTTTTTCCCCAACCCTGATAATACAAGGAGAGAAAGGCAAGGGAAGACCAAAATAGACTTAGAATGCAGTCTTGAAGAAAAACATGGGTCTATTAGAACCTATTAATGACCAACAGACTTGGAGAGGACAGTTGAGATGTAGAGTGGGCAGCCAGGCCACACAATGTAAATGAGGAATAATTAGGCCCTCACCAAATAAAATTTAGGATTTGATTGATACCTGTAATGTACGATTAAGATGATCAGTATCAATATTTCCATCGCATGACTCTGCGATTCTGATAACTTTTGCTCCTAAATCTCGCCACGGTAGAAGATTACTGTGATGTTCATATGGACCAACTAAAACAATCTGCAAAAGCAAATTAAATTTCTGCACAATAGAACCTGTACTAGAATATTTAAGAATCATTTTCACAGCAAGATCAGTAAACTTGAGAGCAAACATGCCATAAATTCCTAAAATTAGGATTGTGTGAAATGAAAATTTTTCAGTATAACTATATCTAACTTGTGTTTGTTAGTGAGATTAATTGTAGATGCACAATTGTATTATTCCATTCACTCCCTCATTGGTTTGGAACATGAATAAGTTGTCGCCCAGCTGTGATTTACAAAATATATTTACTTTGAAAAATATGGTTCAAAGAATTGACTAATTATCAATTCAATATTTGCAGAGAAACTGAGAGAATTAGATGTAATCTACCTACCGGAGGCTCTTTGAGGTTCAGCCCATGAATAAATTTATGAACAGCACCAGTACATCCGTGACCAACAAAGATGACTGCATCATGTTCACTTGCATTTACAGAGTTTCTTATTATGTCTCTGCAGGAAAGAATTAAACATCTTTAAGTATGAATAGCTATAATCAGCAACCACATATAATAAAATCTTATGAACTTGTCATCTCTTAGAAATAAGCAAGAACAAAAATTAAATCTTATCATTATTGTCTCAAAAATAAAACTACAAGCAAATAATTTTCAGTGAAAATTTTGAAAAATGTAGGACTATGGCGATAAATGAATATGTACTTCTACGTGAAACTTTACCTCGCCTCATGTCTGAATAAAGTTGTTTGCAGTGAAGTAACAGTTGTTGTTGTATGAGTATTTCCATATTCAACAAGGACATTATCCTTAATGTAGTCTTCTATAAACTCGAGTGATCTGTAGAAATTAAAACAATAGAACGTAAAAATAAGATATCAATAGTTTTCATCTTCAATGTTATGTATATGTGACAGTTTTGAGATCATTCTTAACTAAGTAGAGGAAGTGCTAAAGTTATTGGCAGTTTAAGACGTGATAGGATTCTTCTGTAATTTTGTTCATAAATAATAGAAAAATATGAAATATTTCATCAGATTATCAAAATATAATCAATGTTCTATCATTTAATGACACTAAAGTACTAACTTTGTTAAATAAGTACTATAAATTCTTATTTTTGTTTTGGTTGTCGTTTTCACCCGTTTATGTTCAATGTTTAAAGATTGCTCTAATTATTGGCAGGTCACGAAGTGTATTTGTGACTACTGTAAAATGTCTCCCCGATTGCAAACACTACTTAACAGTTTGCCCAAGTCATAGTTAGTGATGTTCAAGAGCAAATATGTGATTATGTAAAACGTGAATTCCTGTGGAGATATATGTAATAATCAGCCCTCATTGGATGTGCCAATAACTCAATTGAACACTGCCAATAACATGAACACAAAAAGTAATCAACAAAATTTAAAATTTACCTTCCCGATGCCGTATAATCACAGTAAATAGCTGAAAAAACAATAAGAACTTATTTACATTGCATATTAGTGCATTTACAAATTTATAAACAGAAATCAGTGTAACATATCCAAGGTTTTCAATGGAATCTGATTCATCCACTTTTCTCCAAAAGAAAAAAAAAGGACGAGCATTAGAGTGACGCACACACATCCCATGAGTTTTTTAGTGCACACTGAGCCCGTGAATGGCATATATAATTCTATTTTATTGATACGAAAATGTTGAATATGAAACATTCGAACCAAACATTATCAATGGTGACAATCATGGTGTTGAAAAATATGTTTAGAGAAGGAGATTGCTTACTAGATATTGATTATTTTTGTTTTAATAAATATGATTCACGGGATGCGTGTGTTCACAAGCTCACTGTGTGCCGCTCTAAATATATGTGATGTCAGTATTCAAAGAATTTATATGCTATACCTCAAAAAGAGAAAAACCATAAACATATAGACAACAAACAATAAAAGAAATCAAGCCTACCAGTGCGTGTTCCATAAGGACCAATAAAAGATTTATCTCTCCCTATTAAATTAAAATTGATGTAGTTGCATAATTTCCCCCCGGACGGATGATTTTCATGCTGCTTGAGATTGTCATGTCCAATGGTAGGAATGTCATAAAATTTTCTGTCTGCGTGAGGCAAATTATTGACATTTTCGTTACAATACATAATGTTGAATACAGATCCACTGCAATGTTTGCATATTATCGCTCAGTATAATATGATTTTATTACATCAAACATCCGTGTACAGAGACACTACAACTTCAGATGATATGATAGGATTATACCATTTAACAGCATGCATCACAATTATAATATACGCACATATCAATTTAACAAGTGACTTTATATTTCAACAAATGTGAACAATCATGAAAACCGGAAACTTATGAGGTGCGCGCGCATGCGTAGCTTATGAAAAATAACTTGAAGAACATGAAGAAAAAGAAGAGAAAATTAGAAGTAAATTAGAATAACATTTTTGTTGTTGTTATATGTGTGTAAGGGAAATACCCAAGTACGTAGACATGGGCATGCAAATTCTGATATTGCATGAAACATTTCGTGATTTCATAAAGAAACGATTAGTATTTGTTCGTCTAATTTTGATCCGACTTATGTAAATCAAGAACATAAACAAAAACCACTTCCTGGTTACTGTCAACAAGGAAGCAGGTGTTTGCTAGTGCTTTCAAAAGAATAAAAATAAAATTACACGTCCAATGAAGAATAACACAACCCAAACGTTTGTAGAATTACTAGAATAAATTTGTTTTAATAAATTTGTATGCAAATGCATCTGTTCACCACCTTTATATATAGATTATTAAGTTCCCATTATATAGCACAGCCAGCAGTACTGGCAGTGCACCCATCAATCATTCTTAGAATTTAAGTAGTGACCTACTTTACTCAAACCGGGTGGTCATATCATAATCGTATCCACCCTGTTAGTGTTATCTATATATGTATGGGTTAACTGTAGTGTAGCGAGCACTAATATTAGACATAGATCATCAATCGCTAAAACCGGCCATGCACATTTAAATCGTGAGTTAATCAGGGTCAGGATTCCGATTAGCCACTCGTCCGCTCGTATTGACTAGTAAAAACTAGTGGAGGACGAGTGCTAATTTTTAGAAACTCGTCCTTTTGACGAGGAGCAATTCTGAATAATTTGTCATACAGATATAGAGTTTTAAGAGTTTGTACAAGGAGCACGAGTACATTTTTTGTAGGACGAGTAGATATTTGAGGGTTACTAGTCCTGCTGATGAGTAACACTTTTCCACCTAATCCTGATCGACCCTGTATATGTATGACGTAAAATTTGGTGACCTCTATAATGGAGGAGTTTACGTCAGACGTAAACTCACGGATTGTGTGAATGGCCGAACTGTGCGATTAATGGTGTGTTCGTATGTACTTCCCTTCTCGTAAGGGTACGAGCTTAATTCCCATGTCGAAAGTACACGCGAACATACGCCAGTTCGTAAGCTCGTAATTACAAGTCGTGCGCTCGGTGTGCGCAAATAGTTAGGAGTTCACGACTCGTAATTACGAGCTTACGAACTGGGAACGTACGTTCGTGTGTACTTTCAACATGGGAATCTCGTATCCTTACGAGGTGGGAAGTACACACGAACGCACCATAATGCTCTAGTGCTCAAAGTATGGGCAGTGTTCAAATTATGGGCACATCCATCCAACAAGAATGATATTACAAGTACTTGTTTTTCTTTTCATTCATTTTATTCATTTAATTTTAGAATGTGGGCTTCATAATTAAGAAAATAAAGGACCATGAATAGTGTTGAGAATTTCCGTGTGAAGTCAGTACCGGTAAGAGATTTCTTTCTTATGATTGATATTTCAAGACATTTATGATTGTATTTAAGGAAACATTGAGAACAAGAGAATTATATCTTTTTCATGGAAATTATTTTTATAGCTAATTACAGTTATCAAATTAAAGTTGTTATACAAAAATAAAATGTTAATTTGACGCAATCAATCAGGTGAAAGCGATAAAAAAAAAACAACTGTGAAAAACAAAACAAAATCATATTACTATATACACAGATGATTTTATCTTTTTTAACATATCCGAATTCATGATAACATATTTTATTTTCAGTTGAAAAAGTAATATCAAAGGTAAATGGATAACAAAGGATAATATGCAAAATAAGATTTAAGAGAATTCTTATTAAGTATTTGTTTAATGGCAACAGTGCCCGATTAAGATTTAGTGGGTTCCTACCTTAGTAGCAAGTACCGGTAAGGCTCTTTGTCTCGAGTCGCAACCTTTATCCCTCTCTTGACATCATTAATGTGTGTATGGGTAAATTTATTCCCAAGATGCTTCAGTGGTTCTGGGGATTAAGATTGTATGCTGCACAGCTGTACGGGTAACCTTTTAGCACATTTTGTCATGAATAAGAACAATATATCTATACACATATAACGGGGGCCTCATCTGATTTGGTGATTTTGCGTAAAAAAATTTATATGTAAAACTTTTGGCAAAATCTTGAGCCGTGTAAAATATTTACCATGGGATCCTTGTTATTTGGGGAGTTTATGTAAATAAATTGATAAATTGCACACATAATTTTTTAGCAAGAGAAGGGGATCCTAAATATTGGAGCCCCTGGCTACAGCCAACTCAGCCCCCTATTTAAAATCGGGCACTGAATGGAGCAAATCATATTTGTATATATATTTGCAATCAAATTTAATGTTAATATTTTTGATGCAATGAGATAATTTAGAAAGAAATGTGAAAGCTAAAATAGCAGTACATGTATGTAAAATATTTTTGAAAACAATTAACATTCTACTTAGATTTCTTGGGGAATATACTATGTAGTTTTGTATAAAAGACCATAGTTACTTTTTTCATTTTCAAAGAGAACTTCATTTTTAAATCGATTCAAACAATTACAATAATAATTGTGCTCATATATAGAATATAGCCATGATGAATGACTTGTATTAGTTTTTGAAAAATTGTAAATACAAATAATTGAAATACAAGTATACCCAAAATTTTCCATAACAATAGATGTTTGACTCTGAGATGTACAAATTTGTGAATTGCTTGTGTTAAGAAATGTGCTAATTCATTTTTATAAACATAGATTTGTTGGACCATATTTGAAGTCTAACTTTTAATTCTATGATTTAGTTAATTATAAAGCCGATGAAAAATAAGGATTTATCAGGATTTGAACTCTTTTCACATGAAATTCTGGTGTGAACGAAAATGCGGCCTTTCATTTTGTTTTAGCAGCACATGGTAATTGACTGTTTTCCCATTTCAATGAGATAGACTCTTGAAAAGGGCCAATAAATAGTCGTCCTTTTAAAACCCATTATGTACATTTGTAGCAAGTCATTCATCAGTCCTTTCCATATATACTAAAAGCTTTGCATAAAATCCCAGGGCATGGTCAAATTCATTTGGATAATGAAATTGGGCTCCTTTGATATTGCAAACCGTATATGTAGTTGAGTAATAGATGCTGATAGGGAAGATGATATGGTAACTGAAAACCCTGGCAATCACTGCAACTTATTGATTTCCCTGAGTTCGTCTTCCTTTGTACATATGCTGTACATGGGCCTACGAAAGAGCAATATGACAATTATGACATGCATGTAATGTTTCAATCAGGGATACATGTTCAAATGTGCATAGCATTGTTTTTATCTATTGAATCCATCAGGTTTTCTGTTAATAAAAAGGCATGTGTTATATTAAAAGGATCGCAATAAAAAATGTTAACGACTTAATTACTTCTAATCATTTTGCAATCTTACTGCTTATTGATCTAATTAATAATGCATTTCTGTTCTCACTAACTGAATTTATGAATGATCAGTTTCTGCATTTCTGTGGGATTTTAGTAAATATTTTGCAAGGAATACGTGAATATATCAGTCATATCTGAAATCGTAATAGCTCTTTTCAATTCTTTTTCTGATGAAAATACATTTTCTACTGTTCTCTATTATTTTGTCAAATATCTTTTGATAATGAAGTAACAATACATAGCTAAAATGATATAGGAAATTAGAAATATATGATTTGGTTCTATTCTTAGTTCTTAAGTTTTCAGATAAATATTGTGTGGGTATTTATTTACTAACCCATGAAAATACAGATACAGATATTTGAAAATACTTGTAGTAAATTATATTGAACATATGCTTCTATGTGGGGAGGGGGGGGAGGGGGCTTCTATATCAGGAGAGTAAACAACAGACTCTGCAATGCTCTGATGTTCCCTAATATTAGTGTGTATAAACAGGTGGCGTTTCAGATCATACAATGTATAAAATCAATGGAAAATCAAAATACTAGAACTAAATAGATACCCGTGAAAAAAAGAAGAAGAAAATTTACATTTATTGTATTTGATGTACAAACTGTACAACCATCTAAAGAAAAAAAACACTTATTGTATTTGATATACAGCCATCTAAAGACTAACCCTAAGTTTTGACCATATCTCATATTCTTGACCATTGAAATTCCTACGTGTATGTAGATACTAATTCATGTGATATGAATTTACGATTCTTTAATGTAAAAGGTCATGGGTGTTTCGATGGTCTATTACAGTATGTTGATAATTAAGTTATATTAGATGTATTGTTGATAATAATGATCTTGATAATGGTTATGATTTATTTATTTTTACAGACCAGTGGCATCGCTGCACCAGTCATCATGGACCGACCATATTCAGCTCACACCGCAGGTGAATGCTTCAATTTCCATTCCTGTGGTATTGGTTTACATTTCATGATCTTGTAAATATATGGGCTTTAATTTGAAAATGCTTATTGTATTGAGATAGGATTAATAATTTTATGCACAATGCATCTTCATATGAATGTTGACACATGATACTGATGAATACATTGTATGTCTATAATTTGACAAAAAAAATTGTATGTGATTAACGTTACACCCGTATTTGTATTTATGTAAGAGACTTTTTACTGTCAATGAGTCAACGTTGGGAGAGCAACATCATGCTCTATGAGCACTTGTTTTTTATTGTAATTCTTTTGAGCTGTATGTCCAGATCAGAAACGTGTTATTTTCTACAATATTTAGTCTATTTTACTAATTTTCATAAAGTTTCTTATAACACTATGGCTATTCTTTTTCACTCCAAAATATAAATACTATAGAATTTAAAATACATATTTTATCTTTTACGCATGGCGCGTAAAAGAAATTGAAATAAGTAACTAAAACTCTAGTGACATTTAGTAATTATTAGATTTTGTTATTTTTGGCTTCGAAAGATTTTATTAGAAATTCCTGTTGTCAAAATAATACATTCATAATTTCTTTTATCATATCTTGGAATAGAATAGAAAATGATTATTATTATTTTTCCAGACTTTCTGAAGGCTAAAAGCACACATGGTGGTCTAGGGGCAATCCGACAGCTGACTTATGTACGTAGATAAGACATATATGACCAGCTTTTGTAGTGTTATACAATTTTCATAGTTCATTGGCATCAAACACCATGACACATTTATACCTGGCACATGGATAAGGGCTGAGTCATTATTTAAGAATAAGATATGGGGGAGTCAGAAGTTTTTTTAGACATCTGTGTTTCTAACTTCTGACCCCCCCACGGGTTTGCAAATCAAACATATGACCCCCCATGGGTTTGTAAATCAAACATATGACCCCCCCCCCACAGATTCGCAAATCAAACATATGACCCCCCCACATCAAAATATATGCCTGAAATATGAACTTCCGACCCCCCCCCCACACACACACTTTAGTATATAACTGACCTAGCATATGACACCCCCATTTCCACATGACCTGTGTATGTATTAGTACAGCATTGTACTGTCATATCTGCTGTACAATGTACATACTTGCAAAAAATATTTAGCTATATGTGTGAAACTATGAATGAATGAAACTAGTTTTTTCCCCAGTTTATTAAATGCAATAAACAAAATGCAATACAAACTCTATATTAACTTGTCATGATATGAAAGGACTGGTGCTATTTAATTGAATTTAGAGAAAGCGATTTAATCTTTAATCTGTTCTTTTGAAAAAAAAGTAAAAGAATTTATTTTGTATTTTCCGAAAATAAAAGTTAGTGGTATCGAAAGACAAATAAACATAATATAATTCAATCTTGATAAAGGGCTTCATATTCCATTTCATAAGTTGCTTGCAGTGGCTCAGACAATTGCTCTAATATAAAAGCCGATGAGCTATTATCAAAAACTGTAGAGTCAATTAATAGCACCAGTCCTTTCATATCATGACAAGTTAACTTTGATATATTTTTAAGCAACACGAATTCTTGGGGAAGGCACTTGTTACTTAAAGAAAAGCTTTCCATCCAAATCACTAAAATTCTCTGTCAAAAGCATTTTGACAAATATTAGCAATTCAATTGCATGTGTTGAGTGTTGACATATTAAACTAGGTACAAAATTACAAGATATTTTGGCTCATTTTATACAGCCAAATCATTGATCACATACCAAAAAAATAGATCAAGACTACCAACATTTATTAAGAAATATGAACGCTTGCTTGCCACAGCCCCTTTCGCTAAATTTACAAAATTTGAACATTTGACCCCCTCAGTAAAATTTAAAGAATCAGAATATTTGACACCCCCCCCCCACACACACACACTCACACACTAACAACTTCCCTTTCAAAGCTTCTGACCCCCTACAACATTCAAATTCAAACTTCTTACGCCCCCCACAACATTGAAATTCAAACATCTGACCCTCCCAGTTTTTTTCCGACCCCCTCACGGCTTAAATAATGACTCAGCCCTAAAACATTTTAGATTTTAAGTTTTAACAACCCATTGTTTTATCTGATATCATAAAACATATATCTAATCTTCATAAAACAATACATATTGATGATGTTCATTTTGTTATGAATAGGGCCAAGGAAAGAGCAAACAGGGTAGAAAGAAGGTGTCCTTACCAGGGGGAAAACTCCAACCACTGTTTAAAAATAATACAGCACCAGCAGGGTAATTTCCTCATAGCACATTTTTATTCTGATTGATTTTCATCCTCTATTGTGGTGGATTTGAAGCAATGTCTGAATGTCTTTAGTTTACTCCTTGAAACCTATATCAATCCACCTTGCTTTCTATTGGTTACAGTATTGCTTCAATCTTTGCTCAATAAACAGTGAAAAGCAATGAGAATAAGATGTTTTAACTTTGGCTGAAAGTGATGAATACATTGACTGCACTTTTTTGTTAAGATTTGTAATAATTTTACACAAACAATATTACTTGTTTATCACTAAAATGGATTGGGAAGGATGCAGGGTAATTTTAGTATTAATATGATTTTTTAGTTCGGTGTCAGTTGATAAGTAACTTGTAGTCAATTAGCTTTTATAAGGCACATGCTGTAAATAATCTCCATACAATTTTCACGATTTTTTCATTAATATACAGTTTTCGTTTTGAAGCATGGTTTATTTTATGATGACAGGCAACTACTGTGAAAGGTATTGAATACTGTATACGATTGTCCAAGTAACCAAGGACTTTTAATTTAAAAAACTATCGTACATACATTGGAATCCGAATAATCTACCGGGTACATTTTGATATGGTCCAAATTGGGGGTGGGCCTCTATGTGAGGGTGAAGTGGGGTGGGGTGGGGTGGGGTGGGGGGGTGGGGTGGGGTGGGGGGATGTCTTGGACGGTTGCATACAATATAATGTTTGTAACAAATGGTTTATGGTATATATTTCAAAATTATTTTACCATAGAAATTTGCGCGGCTCCAATCACTCGATTCTTCCTAATATCAGTAGCGGATCTTCGTCTAAAATCGGTGGAGTGAAGGATTTAATGGGGGGAAAATGTGATGTGTTACCAACTGCGCAGCTGTCCACTGTGAGAGTCTATCTTGCTTCACACCCCACAGGTAATACAATTACATGCTTTTCTTTTCTTAATAAGCTTTATCATTTTCAATTACTTTTTATTAACAGGTCTAGTATATATCAAACAGATCTAAATGACAGAAAAGCTTTAATTGGTTGGTTGCAAAATTTCAAGGCCAGCCTGGCCAAAGGCAACTAAATCATTGGCTTTGAATTAATTAATATATACCTCTACCAAAGCCAACTATGCAGTTGTCTTTGAGCCTGGCCACACCTTCCAATTGAGGAATAATTTACAGCATGCCCAAATGAATATAAATTGTTCTCCCACTTCTGACTGTCTTTATGAATGGGTAAGCCGTAGGATATTTTCTAATATCTTCATAATTTCATACGCCAATCTTTGCATGGATTATGATAATTATAATGAAAAGGGGACTACTTTACTATACTTTACTATAGGTCCATTCATAAAGTTGTAAAGTTATTCTTTTTAAACATCAAATGGCAGCACTGATAATAAAATTGCAATGAAAATTGGACCAGCATATTGATTCATTTTTGTTGTTGTGGACCATGGGACATGTGACTGCAATCAATATAGTTTGTCGCCCACGCTTTGTTGGTTCTTCAGTGTGTGCAGCAACGTAGCACACTAGCTGATAAAGGCTATCTCATTGTACTTTGTACCTTGACCTTACCTGAACTGAACTGAAGTACTTTATTTTAGAAATTGCATAGTTTTAAGTGGTTTCTATGCCTTGTTGCTGAGTATATATACGTGGGTATATACGTGGATAAAAAAGGTAATTATGCGAGTGGGGTAGAGATATTCAGTTGATATCTCACTGAGTGGTTTTGATAACAGCACTCGTTCGCTCCGCTCACTCGTACTGTTATCGAAACCACTCAGTGATCAACTGATATCTCTACCCCACTCGTATAATAACCTCTTAAGGATTTGATTGATTGATTTTTTGGGGAAAATGGAACTCTTGTTACAACTATTTTTGGCTATGGGAAAAAACAGGATTTTTGTGAATGATCATTTACCGGGTATTATTTTCCTTTTTCAGACACTGAATTGGAAAGGAATCATCTAATGAAAAAGGCTGTTCCCAAGATCCAGCAGTTTTGTGCGGAGCATGGACTGATGTTTCAGCTGGTTGATATGCATTGGGGTGTGAATGGAAAGGACCAATGCACTAGAAATGACCAAGGCTTTCATCATGCGGAAATCGAGAAATGTAGACAGCTATCCATTGGACCAAACTTTGTTGTAAGGAATTTAAAGATAATTGTGTTCATTTTTTTTTATCTATTTCATCATTAGACATGTATAATACCAATTTCATTGAAGGGCGATTTGAGTGACCGACCGGCCAACCATTCAGCCATAAGAATTAGAATACCCAATCACATAACAAACAACATAAAATATGAG
Organism: Streblospio benedicti; assembly: GCA_019095985.1. Lineage (NCBI taxonomy): Eukaryota > Metazoa > Annelida > Polychaeta > Spionida > Spionidae > Streblospio > Streblospio benedicti. The sequence goes on along the minus strand of CM032664.1, from coordinate 19,908,209 downwards.
TAAAGCATACTACTTTAAGACTCAATCTCTCAAGAGAAGAATACAACCTAGTCATAGAACTAATACAATTTCTAGAATTTTTGAAATGTGATATCAAGCTTGAGTGATCATCTTCTTTTTTGATGTTTTAGGCTTTGATTGGTAGTGACTATGGAAATAGACTCCTTCCCCAAACCATAGAGTCAGAACTGCTTAAAAAGCTTGAGCTGTTAGCAAACGATTTACAATTGTGGAGTGCAGATTTGGGCTTAATTGGCAAATACTATTTTGCATCGGAAGATGAAGATGCCCTACCACCCGTTTACAAGCTTCAGGTGAATTTTTAATGTTCCACTTTGTACATTTTTGTGACCACTTTCTTGGTCCAATTATTTGTCATCATTTTCAAAGTCTTACAGTCTTACTTTGTAGTGTGTAATTATAGATAAAGGAAGATTCAAATGACACTGAATTGAAAGAACTGAGTGAAGTTTTGCAAGCAGCATCTAAACATCTTGAAAATTCTGAAGATCAGGATCGTCTGAAGACCAAATCAGGTACTTATTTATTTAACGTATTGTGTAGTTCTATATGGGATATGTAGATCTTGTTAATTAGTTAACATTGATTTTTTCCTTTGTTTAAAATCCCATGAAATAGAAGTGCAAATATACTGAAGATGTTAGAAATGTTAGTTACAAAATTAAGCTGCGAGACACTTATTTAAGTAATATTGGTTATTCAGCTCATTCTCCTCTATTTGCGTGTTCTGTACACTATATAGTATTGCTTTGTATTATTTGGCTTAAAGCCTAAGCATGATTTTAATACTACTAGTATCATTCTTTTCTGTATTATTTATGAAATAAGTAAAGCCCTCAAAATTCTTCATTGGAATTATATTTTTTTCAACATTTTTCAGCATTACATGAAGACCTTAATGATGGTATTTTTACAACAACTGATCCTCGCAGTCATTGCTTGTGCTACCACCGAGAATTCACTGGTCTTAGTCAGACTGGTGATGACAATGTTCAGGAACTGACAAAAACTTGTGGCCAGTTGCTTGGTATCAATAACTACAGGCCATATTATATGAAGTGCGAGTCAGGAGAAATGTAAGTATGCAACTTATTTATTTCTAATATCAGACTATGTCATCAACATCTCTATATATAGAGTGAAGACTAGTGACAGTAGGTAGATTCATAATAATAATATACATACCATTCTCTACTGTTGAAACATACAAGGTTTCGCCATGGTAACTACCTACATGGCTTCATCGGATGTTGCACTGTGTTGTTGCACTCCTGCCTCGTTCTGACCCATACAGTGCAACATCCAAAGAAGTGTGCTTCTGTGGCCAAATGTGGCCGAATGTATATAGGGAATTGGACTTGTGACCAGATGGTCGTGGGTTCGATTCCTGGTCAGGTCGGGTGATAAGTGCAGTAATGCTGTATGCAGTCAGTGCTGTATGCTCCCCAGGAGTTGAGAGAGATATAGTGTGACAATGATGCTACTGACCTGGTGTAGATGTAAAGTCGCTAGAAAATGGCAAAAGTTGTTCATTGCGACTATAGACAAGCACATTTACATTTACCATGGCAAAACGTCATGTTTCAACAAAATTAACAGTAGAAAATTATCTTTACATATATTGTTGAAATTAATTATTTTATATAAAACTTCATTTAATACCAGAAATTTCGGCATGACATCTTATGCTTCTTTTTTTATGTTTAAATTAGTTATCAATAAATACATAATTAAAAAGAGACAGAAAGACTAAAAAATACCTATTTTCTTAATATGTTTACCTATAGCAGGTGTTACATAAAATAATTGTTACTGAAGATAATTATTTTCAAACCCACCATACCTGTATTTATTTTTGCATTGCATTCTCTCTAGGCCTCAGAAAAGTAGTGAACTTTACCAGAAATATCTAGAGAAGCTGGTGGAAGATTTTTCTTCTGATGTAATTCATCTCATTCAACAAGGTCTTATGAAGCAAGGAAAGCAACAAAAATTCAACGTTTTCAGTGAAAAATCTATAACCGAGGAAGTTGCATCGCACACAGCACTTGCTAGGAAGAAATGTGCTAACTTTGTTGGTCAAACAAACATACTTAAAAAAGTGAAAGACTTTCTGAAAGATCCAAAACAGTGTATGAAACCATTTGTTGTTTACGGTGCCTCAGGTTGTGGAAAGTCTGCATTATTGGGCCACATAAGCAAATCAATCAGAGATTGGTTCGCCGCAGACTGTATTATTGTAAACCGTGTGCTTGGATCAACCTCAGACTCGTCTGGAATTTATCAAACAGTTATGAGCATAACATTACAAATTTTACTCGCATATGGGCTTCCATTTCCAGATGTACACCAATCATTTTGTACTTTATACAACACATTGAAGACCTTTCGTGATACCATTGAAAAGATTTCACGGGAGCATGCATTTGTGAGGCCATTATTCATCTTATTGGATGGTATAGATCATTTACAACCACATGATGAATCATTGAGGGCTTTGTGGGCTATTGAGGAACTTCCTGCAAATATACATGTCATTATATCAACTGTTCCAAACATCGGGAAAGTCAATTTGTTAACTGCTATGAACACTCTGGTCACAAAAGCATGTGAACCAGTTGACAAACTAACAAAAGATGACGTCAAGAGCATAGTTGGAGCTATTGCTAAGTCTGAAGGACAAAATATAAGAACAGATCTAATAGACTCCATATTGAAGTGTTATACTGAGGATATGTTGCCATTATCAGTTGTATGTATGACTAAACATGTATTGAATATGGGAAATAAGAATAGGGCAGAAGTTAGTCTTCCTAAGGATGCTTCAGATCTATTGAGCATAAAGTTGGATCATCTTGAAGAAAAGTTTGGTTCTAATTTAGTTACTATGTTTGCATCATATGTAACTTGTTTGTCTACTGGAATTCAAGAGAGGGAACTATTAGATCTTTTATCAATGAATAAAGATGTCATGGAAGAAGTTCACCAAACATATAAGAGTGCACCAGAAAATGTTTTACAAGTTCCACCTGGGCTTATTAGTAAAATAACATTTGAGCTTCGTCATTTTCTTGAAGAACATCGGGCTTATGGAAAAATAGTGATGGCGTTTTCAAATAGATTATTCTATGCATGTGTGGCAGATAAATATCAAGTTATATATCCTGGAATAGATGAAGAGCTGATCAATGACGATTCAACGAGTTTTACGTTATTGTTGCATGAATACATGGCCAATATGTATCTGCCAGGGAGTAAGAATTCTACTTTGACTGAAAGTGTGGGTCATGTTGAAGATTCAGTTGATATTGTTAGCCCACAATTATTAATTCCTTCAAATCAGACCTTATTGATGCGAGTTCCAATTCATTTAAAAGTATTGATACCTGTTGAAGGTGTTGAGAGGCTGAAAAATTGCGTGTTGTTCGATTTTGAATGGTTGAAGACCAAGCTACAAACTGTCCCTGTGTTTTATGTAATGCAAGATATCATACAAGCAGTTTTTCTTACGAAACACCTCCAAGGCCAAGGAGTCTTTGAAGAAAATGACCTTCATAAAGATATGGAAATCCTGTTTGAATTTTTTCAACTCGCTTATCCTGCACTCACAAAAAAACCTTCTTATCTTGGTGTAGAAATTCTGGGAAGGTTATCGAACTTAGGTGAAGAATATCCTATAATCAAGAAGTTGGTCAATGATGTGAATGAATCATGTGGTAAAGATGAACATACTGCTCTTTTGAAACCAATTTATCCATGTTTTACGGAACCTGGAGGAGAATGTTGTCATTTGTTAAGTGGACCAACACATGTCATTGACTTCTTGTCTGCGGGAAGTGTTGCAGTGATGTTCAGTCAACAGAATGGATGTGATGTTTGGAAGGTGGCAACGGGTGAATTATTGCACAGGTACATAGTGTAAATATTTGTCAACATAGATATCAAGTAGTATTGCTATTAAACTTAAATCTCAATAGATCTCAACAGTATTCCTCAGTTATTTTGCACAAAATTTCTTATATTTAACTACATTGTAGTCAAACATCATGTATGAGTGATAAAAATTTGTAAATTGAAAACACAATCCGTGTGTGTGTTCCACAAAAAAGTCCAAATAGCATGAAAGAAGCTTTTTGTACTTATTAAAGCACTATTTATCTGAATGCTATGGAAAATGCATTGTCATTTCCTTCATTGTCTTGTACTTTCTTTTCTATATTAACGTCTTTGCTAACAATTTTTTTCAGATATCTTTAGCTCAGAAATGTGCTATATTTGGTTGGCTTATTGATACATGACGTAAAATAATGTCCATTTCAGATTTCCGGTGAACAAAGAGCAGTCAGTGCGAGGTGTGGTTCCCGGTCATCAGAAGGAATTTGTCATGATTGGTCACTATTCTCATTTGAACCACGTTATGGACCTTAGTGTCTGGAGCTCAGAAACAGGTGAACTTATTGATTGAATTTAAGCAAGTTTAGATTAGTGGCATTCATAATATATACATCTTAGTACATTTAAATGTGTGTGTTTTGTTTGATCTCGGCATTTTGCCGGGCAAATAGCTGGCTTCCTCAGGAAACAGTTCAGGAGTTTGCTTTTTCTTTATATATGTGTAATTAATAGTATTGAAATTTGTTGTTATTTACATGTTTATATCACATGTGCATCATCTATTCATTTCAAGCCATCTCTTGAATGTACAATAATATAATTTGTGAGTTATAGTCTCAGTTCAATCAATTGGGCAACATTAGTTTGCAGCTGTTAGTTTGATCAGTAATGGGCGAATTATATCCTTAGTGTGTGAAGTGTAAAGTAGCTAGAAGCCAATATTATCAAGTGTAACATTTAACAAATAAAAACTAATTTTTATTTTTTCAGGTGTTCATCTTATTCAGACCAACTTTCAGTACAAATTTGATGTTTTCGTCTTGACACCAGATGACGACACTATGATATTCGCAACCAACATTGAAACCCCATCTGCTAAGTCACAGAGAGTACTATTAGCAGTTCAAGTTCAAACAAAAGAGGTTAAACATACGCTTCCAGTCAACGATGTTCATAGTGATGGCATAACGGACATAAAATACTTTGAAAATATCGCAGGTGTTTCTCATGGTATTGTCACTGTAGGAGATAGGCTTGGAAAAGACTTAGTTATGTGGGATTTAGACGATGAAGCAATAGTTAGTGTCATTGATTTGAAGTGCTTTCCGAGTATAGTGGCTCTTCATCAGAGCCAGTGTATAGCAGTCTGTGCCAGTCCAGAGTATCATGTAATAGTAGTCGTAGATTTAGCGAATAGAAAGCTGAAGCACACCATCCAAAATGCTGGATTCAGAGAAATGAATGACATGATACTGAATAAAGAAGGGACCTATTGCTTGGTGGCGACCAAGAAAGAAAAGATTGGCATTTATTCATTGGAAGATGGTGGTTTGATGAAGTCCATTGGATATGAAAATGAAGGTGTTTGTCCAGTGCCATCAAAGCTTTTGTTAGACCCACAAGAAAAGTTTCTGTTGGCTGGATATGAGACTGGGGAGATTTATATCTACTTTATGGCAACAGGTCAAATGGTGCATAGTCTTTCGGGACATGAAGGAAGAGTTAATAGTCTGAGAATAGGGATTGAGGGAAAACTTTTCTCAGCAGCTGATGATTGTTTGCCAAGAGTATGGAATGGTGAAAAAATCATGAAAATTTGTCTAGAAAAGGTACACAACTTTTGAAGTTCTACAATTGATTAAGACATGGTCTCCATGTGCTTCTTTTTATAGACATTAGAAATAAATAGGCTGCAAAATATATGAGATTGCAATCCATCACATGGAAGTTGCATTCATGATATTAAATAGCAAGAAACATACATTACTATTAAATTTGAAATTACTGGGTAAAAATATATTTCTATACACAATGTATATGACAAATAATAATGTTTTCAATTTATATGATATTTTGTTTCCTGTGTGACACTAGTAAGTCTTGAAGCATAAATCCAATGTACCAGTAAATGTAATCATTCAATGATTTATGTTCTACGATTTTAAGGTGAAAAACTACAGTCCAGCTGAAGAAATTGATCCATTTGGAGATACAGAAAGTGCAATAGAGCTAGCAGACATTAGTGTGCAAAGAAAATATCCTGGAACACAGGAGGCTGTTAACTGTAGCTTAGTGAACGGGAACCAAATTATCACTGGCGGAAACAGCATCAAACTTTGGTCACTTCATACAGGTATCTTAATATTTCTAAAATGGCGTCATTGGTTTTTGTGTTTTTGTCCACATCAATCATCAACTATGAGCTAAAAAGAAATTCGTTTTGCTTAGAGTCAATGACCTCTCAGTCAACTGTCATCAAAGAAGTTATTTCACCACACAAGGAAAAAATACATATATAGATAAAAATGAAATTACTTATTTTTGCAGGAATACTTGAGCATGAAATAGACAAGGGCTGTGAGGATGGCGTGGTGGACTTGAGTTTGGCCTACAGAGGCAAACTCTTGGTTGGGAATTGTAAAACGTCAGCCACAAATAAATGTTTGCTTTTGCGGGTAAGTAGATGCTACATACAACAAACCGTAAACCATGTTAAAAATACTTTAAAAAAAAGAAATGACTGAATATATTGTAGACGACACCCATTATTGATTTTTTTGTATAAATATTATGAACTTTGAAGTGTTAGATGACGACAGATGAAAAATTCAAAATGACAATAATCTTTCATTTTTAGCAAATTTACTATATATTTATAAATTTGCTTTATTAATTATTTTTCTTTGAAAGATATTCCATTAATTGTGAGCATTTTGCTCTAAAATCATGAACTACTCTGTATATGTTATGCAGACACAAAATCAGTTCGTATTTAGCTTCAAAGATGAAGTTTCATAGAACAAAGTATCCAATTTATAGCCAAAGTGGGTAATTATGTGTAATTTTGGTCAATCTTGTAGGTGTTATGGTCAAAGTGTTAATTAAATGTAATTGAGAAAGAGAGAATCATCTGACTTATTTATTATGTGTACAGAAAAAAAAACTCAATTCCAATAGAGGACACTAATACAAAGAGACCACCTCTATACATTGTAATTTGACAATCTTTTATGGTCTCACACAGTTGTTTGAACCTCTGTAAAAAGACCACCTCTACTGAAACCACTATAGCCCCACCCAAGGATGCTCCTAGTACAGAGATTTTATATGTACTTGTAATTATATGGTCAACTGATAGGTATGGAAACGTGAGAATGGTCAAGTGTTGAGTTTCACGCATGGAGAGGAGAGCATGGACGGGGTGTTAGTCTACTGCTCAATCGTGCTGCCTCAGGGGGACAAGATTCTCATCATTGCACCGAGTCAGGAAGAAGACTCGACCGGTCAGTAAAGATTGTATATTTGCGCCTTGAGCAAGCCAGTATTGTCTTACAAAAATCAATGATGTCCTTCCGTGGCCGAGTGAATCGGGAGTTGGAATCATGATCAGAAGGTTGGGAGTTTGAGGTCCGGTCTTGTGTTAGGTGTCGTGAAAACTCATTCCTAAGTTATCTTAATAGGTTACACACTGCTCTGTGGTTCCTACATGGTAATAGGTTAACAGGTCAGGCCAGTGACCGGCAATCTAAGTGATAAACACCATGAACTATGGTAGCAAGTGTTCTATGCTCCCCAGGGAGTTGAGAAAGGGAGTATACATGTAGAGACAAGGATGCCAATGACCTAATGTGAATGTAATTAAGTTGCTAATTAAGTCACAATAACAGTGAATTGCCACTCTAATAAGATCATTTACATTTATTTACAATTACATGTACTTACCAATGGACCTACATGTATATTGTATCCATCTCGAAGTCTGATAAGTTGAATTTATGGATAACTCAACCAAATAACCATCTCCTTTCATGTTAAATTGTATTATAAATCGTTTTGATAATTCAAAATTGTTGACCAATCAATCCATCCTACTAAGTACATTTATTTGTGCAGGCTCAAATAATTTCTCATCTAAACTGTCCTCTCTAAGCCTTTCAGTCATTATATAGGTTCTCTTATACCCATGTCCAGATGTTCTATATCTTTGATATCTAGTATGTAAGTTCGATTTATATGGTTTTAACTGTACATCCATAGAAATGTATATATTGAAAAACAAAATTTGGACCAAGTGAAGATAGATTTCAGCATAAATTTAACATCTTAATTGCTACGTTAAAGAAGTCAATGTTTTTATGAAGATCAATGTATAGTACATCATAATATTGTGATGTATTGATTTAAAATTTTATATTTATTGCTCATATTGATTGACTACGTTATGTACTTCAAAATATACTCTGGTAGATGAATCTTTGCCATGGGGATACCACAGGAAAAAGGGGAACGCCTCTCAAATAGGAACTCTTTTTCATTCTTGTGGTTACTTGTTTCTTAGAATGTTTCATTAATGGGACATCATGCTAGGGGATTTTTCCCTGCACCAACTAGTGTTCTATGTAAGCTATAACAGCCTACTATCTTCAATATTTTTTCTTCCTTGTTTATTTCTACACAACTTAGATGTTTGCAGATAAGACCATCATGGCGCAAGTCAGCAGATGATGCTACTAGACCAGTCAGTAAGATAATAAATTACAGCTTTGAGCACACCACCATGATGGTAAAAAATCAATTTTACTGGTCAGCCAGGTCATAGATGGTGTTTTTTGCTGACATTTGCTCATGGTTTTGTAGTGGTTTGCAGAGATTTACTGATTTATATTTTTGAGAGACATAAATATGTTGGTTTCATTTTACCGGTACATACGTAACATACTTTTACATGATTGAATAAACTGAAGGGTATGAAATTTGGGAAAATTTGCTGATAGACAACATAGCCGAAAACAAGAAAAAAGTATTTAATGACACCGACAAAAAATGTCGAGTCCTTAATTATAGTCCAAAAAAATAGCCTGCCCATTCGGCCGTGAACTTTTGAAAACCAACTGGCCCTGGCTAATATCAGCCTGCACAGGGCCATCAATATTTTGTACCCTGATATGAATACAATACAACAAAATAAAATACACAACAAATCAGCAAAAGTGGTTTGCACATGTCTCTGGGATACTATCCCCCCATATATCTACTTGTTAGTCACGTCATAAAATGGGGCTTTGAGCAGCAAGCCAGCATTGTTGTTAAACATGACGCATATCTTATATTAATGTAATTGAAGGCATGATACGATTGCAGATACCAAAAAAACATTGTTGCCTCTAGACAATCTAGGATTTGAAATATGTATTACACTAAATATTTGTATTGCTAATCATAACTAGTTTAATTATAGTGTGATAATTAAGATTTCTTTGTTTGTCTATGACTTGTTATAGATGTACAGTTGAATCCAATTATCTTGAACTTAGATAAGATGAATTTATGGATAACAAGCAAAAAAGGCATCTATCCTTTGGATACTATATGAAAAATTACTCCGATATGTAATTTGGATAAGCGGAATTTTTCATTTTAATCCATTCAAATTCAATTAAAATTGTTCCAAATATATTAGCATTCATGACAAAATGTGGGGGTATTGGGCTATTTTGCTGCTACTACCAGGAATAGGATCTCATACTAATAAAGTTATTTACATTTTAGGTCATGATTATCAACTTTCATCATCAGAGACAAGATACAATGTACTTGATTTTTCTGTCCCTAGTCTATGTGATATAGCAACACAATATGATATATGTAAAGTATTCATTCAAATAGAAATGCAATAAGGTTATCATCAAATGTAATTGACATTTCCATTTTAGGCATCAATCTGGCAGTGTATGATCTATTCAACATGGAAATGGTGACCAGTTTACACTGTAACATCTATGGCGACATGGACTGTAGTAATCTCCGTTTTCTTGGGTTTACCACTCGAAAACCTGCCCCGCCTATTCCTGATGAGCTGATTTTACCCGAAGACACCACAATGTTGAAAATTGGTAAGATTATATATGTACAGTAGAGCTTGCAGCCTCTATATATATAGTTTAGAGACACCACCTCTATAATGAGATCCCACACCATCATGAAGAGTCCACCATGAACCTCCATAAAAAGACCACTTCTATTGAGACCACTGGTTGTCATGTATCAGTTTCCTGGATGGTCTGAATAGAGGTTCTACTGTATTCTATTTCCAAGGACTAGGGTTTTAGTATTGCCTATTGCCATTAGAGTAATCTATCTCCAAGTCCAGAAGATTTCATGTCATATCCACTAGCTCGGACTCAAACTTGTGACCAATATTACTGAGAATACTAATGGTGGCTATGACATGCAGCCTTATAGACTTTGAGAAATGCCACATATAGATTATATCAAGAAATACATTTACGTGTAGATATAAGAAATTTGGATAGGATTTTATTAATGGCTGTTGTGTCAAATGAAAGATGATTGAAAATACACAAATGTATAATAGAAATGATTTTATGAATGAACCTTTTTGAGATTTGAAACCTTGATATATTGAAGATAAATTGAAAAAAAACAAAAAAACATGCTGAAACATTGTACTAATACTATGTACCTGACCATTACAATCAGGTTCTTGATCCATGAAAGTAGCTAATGGACCTATTGCAAAGTTTGTTTTTTTTCAATTAGCCAGAGGATGTACAACCTCATTCTTATTCATGGTTTAACTGTTGATATATCTTTTAGTGTTGAAAAGCAAAGTACTGTGTATTTGTTCACCAATGCTACCTTTAAAAAAATACAATTTAGCATGAATGTTATCCTGATGCATGATGCTAATATTGCTGACACAAAAATTATTTTATTTCACTACCGGTATCTTTTCTATTTGGTCAGTAATATATTTTTCTGAATACACTTATTTTTAAAATAATTGTAAAATACCAGATCCACTAATAATGTTTTGTGATTTTATGTACAAATGTAACTTAGCAAAAAATGTATACTTATTTGTACATGCATTTGATCCCGTGATACTCGTATAATGAATGTTGGTATCTTGTTGCCTAAAAACAAATCACTACTCCCAATGTAAAAGCAACTCAAATGCTCACCAAGGGAATTTACCCTTGACTGTAAATATATGATAGACGTAATGGTCAAATTGCATCGAGGTGGTTTGGAAATGTCTTTGTATGACCCAAGCCTATGATTTGATGAGATTATTTCTATTTGCAAATAGGAAAAATCATCATTCATATTTCAGAAAAGAATATGGTGGTGCTCCCCAATCGTGAAAGGCAGCGACAAAAACAACTGGAAGACTTGGACTCTGAAATATATGACTATTTGTACACAGTGCTTGATTACTTTCCCAGTGCAGGAACATCATATTTCTTCTCCTTTGTCATTAGGTAAGGTGTTAATTTTTTGTCTACCGGTAGGCCTATTACATTGAAGTTCTGTTACCCATTAATCGTGGCACATGTATTTCTATAGAAATGGTTAGTTATCATGTTTTTATTACAATATGCATGTACCAAATTCTTTTTAAGCAATGATCAATTTAGGGAAGTGTTTTTATTTAGATTTACTTCACCAGACTTTCATGTAAAATGTTCATTTGCCCACTGTCTATATCTTCAACTTAAAAGTCCATGGGCATTTAACTGTTGGCATACAGAATTTGCATTCACGTCAGCCACAATATTGGTAAATTCACTGGAATCGCAATTTGTCAAGAAATGATTGGATGTTAAGACAGGCGAAACAAACCAGATTACCAATGAAATATTGAAAGTGATAAACACAGAGTAATCCGTCTTATTTTTCTGCATATTTGTCCAGCCCAATTTAGACTTCTTGGAAGGTTTTTGAAATAAGACCATGAAATATTATCTCTATTGCTAAAATAGAAATGAAATTGAGGATTGAAAAAGAATGATGCTTTTGTATGTTTTAAACGATTTTACCACCAAAGATTGATATGAAATTAAAGATTGATAAAGCATTATTCAATGGTACCCTTTCAACACGAAGATGAAAAAAGAAGTAAATAAAAAAGTTGTGTTTTCCAAGATTTTGACTGGTTTATAATCTATTGTACTTATGAGTCATTTGCCCAAGACCCCGTATAACCAGGTGGGACTATGATGCATGAGGAAAATAGCTATTTGCTTGAGTATTCTATAAATTCAAACCATAAGAGTTCGAGATTAACGGGTCCAACTGTGAGTGAATATGTTCAATACAATTTTTGCATGCATGTTTAAATTTCGAACCACAAAAGTAAGCCATGGGGATTGTCGTAATGACTATGCAAATGAAAATTGAAAATGTGTCCTAAACATTTCCGGTTGACGTCATTAGGGTCAGAAGAGTGAGGAAAGAGCAACATTTGAGGTAGCTGCTGAAATGATTGTTTTCTTGTGAGAAAAACATAGAATTTAAGAATACATGTATGCAAGAATTTGTCCAAAGTTAGACTGATTTAGACTGAACTTGAAGTTAGTAAATAGCCATTTAGAGTTTACCGAGACTTTGAGTTATCAGAGGGATTTATAATATATGATATTAAGAATAAAAATGTCTGCCAGATCTATCCATAAATTTTGCTCTTTGAAATTCCAAGATATGCGGTTTCAACTGTGAATGCCAATAAAAAGATTTCTGTATATAATATTATGTACGTTTCCAATATAATATATTTATGTCATGTCTCATATTGGTTGCACCATCAAGTGAAAGAAATCTAATATACATAGCTACAAACAAGATTAATAAAGAGATTACTCTGTCCCATATTTTGCCATTTTCCATTTAGTGGTGAGTCATTTGAGAAGATTAACATGGATCTTTATGAGCCTAAACATCTCGATACGCTTTCCCCACAATGTGCGCTCTTGTTGGATGACGTAAAGTGCATTTCGGGGACGGTCGATGGAAGTGTTGTAGAATGGGACGTTACTGACCAAAAAGTGAGCATTTGTTTCATTTTTTTGTATCTATTTTATCTTAATAACCTTATATGGAGTGATTTTATATTCATAGTTATCGGGTTTCGCAACTCCTAAAAAGTGTGTTCTAGTATTAGTGCCAAGATTCAAATAAGTGCTAGCAATGGAATAAGTCGTGGTGCCACTGTGTTATTCATAGGCACATCGGTAGGAGTAGCCGTTAAAAGAGTCTCAATTACTGAGATGTCCCTATTTGCGGAAGAACCACTTTTAGTAACACCATATAGCTAATGGATGGATGAAAAGGTGTCCCTTAAATTGCAAAGTGGACCTATTATTCAGGTTTCCCCTGTTGAGGTTTAATAGCGTTAAGACAGAATTGCCATCGACGATCCCCACACTGAGCACTATTATTGGACGACGTTAAGTGTGCAGCAGGGACAGTAGATGAAGGCATTGTGAATTCCCAACCGATAGGGCGCCATTTTTATAAATCTTATTATTGAGGCTTGTCAGCGTTCTGAAGGGGTTGGGATAAGAGGCTTCTATTTTTTACAGTTATGGTGGCAAAGTGTTCAGGGGGATAGGGTTGAAGTGTTGGACTTAGAATAGCTTTCTATTTTGGAATGGGATGTTACCAACCAAACAGGGAGCATTTTTAATGAATCTTATTATTATTGAGGCTGTTTGTCAATATTTCGTATGGGGTTAGGGTAGGGGACTTCTTTTTTTCCATAATGATTCTTTTTACTTCTATTTTGAATTTTACATTGATGGTCAAATAATGTTCACGGAGGTACGGTATTTTAAAATGCGTTGGTGTAGTATCCATCAGATGTAGTATCAATGACATCATGTAATGTTCATATTTATAACGATTTTGAATTTGTGTGTGAGTGTGTACAATGAATTCTAAATTTACAGACCACCTGGGACACAAACAGCTAGGAGACAGAAGTTTCCAAAGTGAACATTTTATAATTTATCATTTGCTCATTTGAGTGAGCTGCTTTGCACAGCGTGACTCATGAACTGCCATGTGTAGGCAGGACTATTTGTGGCATATATATACCATAAACAACAGTTCAAGAGCCCACATCCGTCACCGTGTGAAGGCACTCATTGAAATCTAGACCATGTAAAGATTTGGATCACTGAAATTGCAATATAAATATTGTCACGTAAATGTCCACCACCCGAATATACTAATTTATACTGTGTGAAAAATGTGCCTACCTGGTGACAATAAAGACCCCTCTAATAAGGATTAATTCATGCTTTTGCTACAAAAGTAGGATTAGATATACATGTATGCATCAGTTTGCAAATTACCCACAAAAGGTTCTGCAACTTCTGAAGTGAGTGATTGGTCTCTGTGTATCTATATATGGTGGGGTGAAATAGTACCATCTTTAAAATCATATATTTTAGAAGACTGTACATGTACATGTAATTACTGAAATTAGTAATCACTAATTTCAAAGTTGGTGGCTATTAGGGATGTATGATGTTCTCTTGTGACATTTGGCTAAACACGATGTATGATAAGTACATATGCGTTGAAAATTGTCGTATTTGCATGTACGGGTTATGCAATATTATGCCATAATGTGATAAGATAATGTGTTCATATACATGTACGACATGACGTTTTTCATGTCCAGTGTATTATACTGTACATACTTACTACTTACCGAATCAACACGCCCCATAACAATGAGCGTTGTCGACGGAGGCGGCAGTCGCAAGATGAGCAGATCATTCAGGCAGCACTCACTAATGAAGACTAATTAAGTCGAAATCAATGTGGATAATGAGAGAATCAACGAATGAATGAGAGGGCAGGTTTTATAGTCATATGAAAACTTTGTTCAGTGGAATTATTTTCCATATTACATTTTTCTTCTTAGTTTTCTCAATGGCCATGTGTGTTTCGATCTCTAAAACGTCTAATTTGTGAATCTAATAATTTGAGCCTACAACCATTATCTCCCCCATGGCACTCTACATTTGTCACATTTAATACTGTTTTAATAGCTAGGAATTTTGCATAACTCTATTTTAGAAAAAATATTCATTTTAAGATCAAGTTAAGCGGGTCCACCTGCTAATGATTTTCTCTTTTTAATACAGCTTTTTATGTTCAGCATATGGCCACCCATACATTGTACCACTGTTTTGACATATATGTCTAAAGTTTTGCAGATGCGAATAATGAATGGATGAGCAAATTTTCTAAGCTCTTTTTCATTGCTTTTGACAGATAACTGGTTATTTCTTGGACAAGAACATTGGAAATAATGCTGAAAAGCTCAAGTCTAAGCGAAGGGAAGTGAAATCTGGTCCAGCGCATGAAGGGTCCATTTCATGTCTAAGTACTCAAGAGGACACTCTTGCCAGTGGCTCTCAAGATGGTACCGTGAAGGTGTGGAAATTGAAGGATAGAACACTTCTTCGTACATTCAGCACACATTCGCAAATGGTATTTCTTTCATTAATATCCTTTTCATGGTTAATGATTTGTAGTTAAAGGTAAATATTTTTTATTAAATGGATCAATTTTTCTAACACATAATTTTTTTCCCCTTAGACCTTGACAAATAGATACCTTTGAAATCAATCAAAATTAAGTATGAACACCCACCCCCTTCACCCAAAACTATGACCCACCCTGATTATTAAACTGTATCTATATTTTTAGGTAACAGCACTGTCGATGACTCCTGAGTTTGTTGTTTATGGTTCATCAAACACAGTGGCTCTCGCTTCGATGAAATCCAGCACAGTCCTTAGTACATTTTACTCACACAATTGTGTAGCTTCTCTAATAATGTCTGGACACCACATAGTTGTTATTACAGAAGAAAACGAACGTAAGACAATGAAGGTTTTGCAGGCGATTAATGTGACTGACAAAAAGTAATTGGTTTTGAAGAATCAGTAATAGGATGCCATTGAAGTTAATGAACCCCATTAAGCAAATGAGATGTTGTTTGTTTGGAAATATCGCTCACACATGTTATAAGCTATAAGAACAAATACCCGTCATGACTCAGATATATTATTGATAAGGGAGCATTCATTATTTAAGTGTTAGGTGCGGGGGTGGGGGTGGGGTGGGGGGCAGTGAAATCTCAAAATTGTCAGTTCAAAATTCAATGACCCCCTTTATTGTGAAAAGACTCCCGCCCTCTTGGGTCAGGCCTAAGTTTGATGACAACCCTCACCCACCCCCTCTCCATATCCTCAATGATTTAAAGTAGAATGCTGCATCTACACAACAAATTTGTAAAGTTGCTCTGATGTCAAAATGTGATTATTTTGAGTCTCTAATATCCATGAGATGTTCTTATTTTTTTAAACTTTTACTAATACATGTACTAGTACATGTACACGTATTGCTATATTAAATCAAAATGTCAGGTACCGGTTATATCACATGATGATCATAATCCATACTATCAACTCATAGACATTTTTTCTGTTCTGTCATTAATATCTGTGATAAAAACTATATCAGGGACAATTAAATGTTAGTATATTCAACTATACTTGTGATACTTAACTTACTCAACAGTGAAAACTCAAGATTATTGTGTATGTTTTAATGTTTTTTTTCATTTGTTAACATTGATCATGGATATACACGTACATGAACATTTTACTAATTTTAAAATCAGAAAAAAAATGCATTTATACAGGGTCATGGATAGAAGAATCATACTTATCCAATGTATGTGTATCCCCAAAATCTTTCTGGTAGGGTGACAAACATATCCGTCCTAACTAAAATTGACCTCTCCCATTCGATACCCTTTATGTAAATACAATTATCTCTTTAATTTTGAAGTTACTGAGACAACTCATATGAAGACAAACAACACTAATACTGTTCTCAATAACTCTGATCGGCATATCCATAGGCCTGACTTTTATGACAAATTTGTCAAATTAATTGAAATCATGCATGAATTGAAATTGAGTTGTCAAAGCATTTTACAATGAATATGATTAAGTTTAGGATTTAGACAACACATTACATGACTATATAGTGATTTATACAGAATTTGTTATTGTTATATTTTCAATATGTAATGTACTGATCAAATTTACTCTGTTGTATAATGATAAAGTGTTGAATGTTTTATATTTTTTGTTTCGTTCTTGAACTGGTCACAAATGGGCTTCTATAATATGGTCTTTCACTAAATCACCTATTTTTGTGATATTAATTGTTACATGTATAGATCTGTATAAAATTGCTTTAAATCATATTACTAACTTTAAGATAGTAAAAAGCAGATATACAGGGTTATGGATGGAAGAACCATATTTGTCCAATGTATGTGTATCCTTAAAATCTTTCTGGTAGGGTGACAAACTAACAATCCTAACTAAAATTGACCTCTTCCATTCAATATCATTAATGTAAATACTATTCTCTTTATTTTAATGTCACTGAAACAAATGTTAAGACAAACAACACAAATACCAGTCCCCAAACTGATTGGTACATATCCATGGTCCTGATTTTGATGAAAAAATTGTCAAATTAATTGACAGCTTGCATAAAGTAAAGGGTTGCCAATGCATTTTATAATGAATATGACGTTTAAGTTTAAAATGTTCGTAGACAACAAATTACATGACTACATGTATATAGCAATTCATACAGATTTTATCTTTGTTATTTTTTCAATATTGTAATGCATTTATAATTCCATACTTAAAATTATACACTGATTGAATTTACTCATTAAGTTGTATATTTTTGTTTCATTCTTGAACTGGGCACAAATGTGCTTCTATGGTCTTTCACGAAATCACCTACATTGTATTTTTGTAATACTAATTGTTGTAGGTGTGTATAAATTTGTATTGTACAATTTATTTCACAATTTAAAATTTTCTCTTCTTTTTGGTGTTTTATTTTGAAAAGGAGCCTTCAGGATCTCGAAAACGTTAAATAAAAATTGAGATCAAAATTAAACTTTAGAACAAAAACGTTTCATAGTAATAATACAGCCGTAGAAAAGAAAGCAAGACACTATTGACAATATATGGCTTTCATGACCATCCATTACATAGTTTACTGCTTTTTTATGTTTGTTATTAAGTAATTAATTTTTTCATTTTTAAAATTTTTATATTTTTGTATTTTTTTCTATTGTATAATTTACTGTATCCTATTCTGCACATAAATTTTCAAATTGATGTCAATACATGTAAATATCAGTATATTAAGGTAAACCTTGCCTAAGAAATTTTAGGTGAGATGCCATGATATTATTATCCATAATTTTGTTGGATAAAGATTTTTGATCACAATAAAAGTTTTTACCAATATTCATCTAGAGTTTTTGGTTGTTAAATTGGAATCTTTCATTACAGTGCATTAATAATACATAACCAATTACTAAGACTCCTAATTTCATCATCTTCATCTATTTCGAGCTTATTATTCAATTTACAAGTTTTTGAAAATAAACTCTCATACCAACACCGACATTTTTGTGGAACTCTTCACTGCCTCAGGCAATGAAAATATCACAAAATGTTAGGTTAAGCTACGTCAAATGTACGTTCTTAGCCCATGTTCACATGTGCTCTACTCGAAACCCTCTACATAGCACAGCTGATTTTATAAAGACGTATTGATGGGAGTGTTCAGTGTTCACATGCAAAGTGACCGCAACGGGCAGCAGGCTTCATTGACAGCAATTGCGATTTGTACACCCAGGAAGTGGAAAAATCACCTGTCACGGCAATTTTCGTAATAATTGTTACATGAGTAACATATAGACGAGTATATGTCATATAATCATGGTACAAGCATATCAAAATTGGCCAAGAAAATCGCCTGAATGCGAACACCCACGTGGCCTGCAGCTGTAGTATATAACAGGTTGCGCACAAGTAAACATGGGTTAATGTGACCAAGTAAGAAAAATAGGTTATAGATTTTATTCATTATTGGAAGTTTAACCGGCAAATTCTTCGGGTTAAAGTCCATCACCCAACCCACGGGTAGATGTTATAACACTGAATTAAGTCCTGTTTATGAGATTCCCGTGAACTTCATAGACTGTCCGCATATTGTTATCCTCGATCAGCTAGTCTCGTTTAGTACGCACCAACATTGAATTAGGAGACCTAAGCTATTTAAAGGGAAAAAAGACATTTAGAAAGAGCAGAAACATTGTTGTCACTGCTTCCTGACTTAGGTAAGGAAAAATTACCCAGAAAATTTAATTTGTGGACCTTATTGACGGAGTTGGTATTTATTTCATTTTTCAGTTATGGTTTCTGATTATACAGAACAAATAAATGTGCAGCATGAAATATTTGAGTAAAGTTTACTTTGATTGTTG
This sequence comes from Streblospio benedicti, assembly GCA_019095985.1. Taxonomy (NCBI): domain Eukaryota; kingdom Metazoa; phylum Annelida; class Polychaeta; order Spionida; family Spionidae; genus Streblospio; species Streblospio benedicti. Next base: position 19,888,876 of record CM032664.1, on the reverse strand, counting down.
ACAGAATATTGCATATATGTTAAAAAAAACACAATAAAAACAAATTTCAAAATAATTTTAATGAAACATAATAATATACAAATTGCAATGCCAATGTACCAAGTTTAAGTTTGAGCTTTTTTTAGTATCTAGGACTAAATTTTTCAACAAAAAAAAAAAAGACAACACAATAAAAATTGACTCACATTTTTCTCATACCTAAATTACAAGAGCACAAAACCAAAAACCTAAATTACGCAAAATGCATTTTAGAATCTCACAATTTAAATGAAGTCTAAATAATTGGGGGTAAAAACTACTTTTAAAATAATAAAACAAAAATACATACAGTACATTAAACATGGCTTATGATCTCAAAATTATCACATTTGAAAAATATCTAATCTAAATCAATACTATCTAGTCAATAAAAAATGTACATTGTGTAATTGTTATATACATCTATAAATAAAGCACACGTGATCAATGCAATGAATTATGAATATGCGTTAATACAATTCCTTTTCAATTCACATTCCATTTATCAGCACTCACAACTTTCATAGAATTCTATTGTATCATTGATTGAAACCAAATATTCTATATTTGTGCCATCTTCATGTAAAGAATATTATAGTGCACAATTCACAAATGTGTAATCACTGGTTCCACAGAATTTCTAAAGGATTGGTTAAGAGTTTACTGGTAGTTCCATGGACCCTAGCATTGTCGAAGAGTGTATGGTATGCACCTAGCTACATTTGCACACATGTATACTACTATATGATTTACAAACACTATATTATACACATTACTACGATCATATAGAAAATACATATAGTAGCTATGTGTAATGGTAGTGTTTGTAAATCAATGTAGTAAACATACCCCCACCCCTCCCCCAATGATGCTGGGGCCCATGGGTAGTACATGTACTGAGTCATGATAATTAATTAAGTTATTTTCTGTTTGTTTTTCATATAAAAAGCAGACTAATTAGCGGTAACAAGGCTTAAAACCAAATAAAAAAGTTCACTTGGAATCTAGAGTTGAACAACCAAAAAAAGTATTTCTTACAAATGATTGAAGTGCAATTGCACACAGCATTTACAATTAGTAAAGCATATATGGCGCTTTCAGTTATGCCAAAATTCAGCAGATAATTAGAAGCCATCACATTTCATTTTAGTCTGTATATTTATTCCCCTTCTTTGCTTGTACCATTACTTCTAGAGGGAATTGGGCATAAGAGATGCATGATAAAATATGCAAGTGCACACTGTAGAAAAATGTAGACATTGAAAGAAAATCATTACTGATTTTTTTTATTGTTCAAGTTATGTATAAAAATTGACCAGTGATGTCCAACTATTACCGACATTATTACATACATGTATTCTTTTTTTAAATTACATAGTAATATGATTGTTTTGCGTAATTACACAGTAATAACTATTTGAATGCAACTAGAAAGAACACGTGCAAATATTAAATACAATACATTTGTACACACAAAATGTCAAAAAAACTTTTGATTCATGACCTTTTGTTTGCATTGCAATTTTGATGATTCCAGGACCTTTCATCAACCACATATACTCGTGGCAAAATTTTCAAGTGCTTCAAACATATGGACAACTATAGATACAAATACATATATAGGCAAAAAAGATGGGCCCAAAAAAATGCATTATGAAATAATTGTCAATACATGATGTATAATTCATGTTTAATATAAACTCGTGGTATAAACCATTTCATTTCCCTTCTAAATAATTTATCATAATAACTCCTCTGAAAACTTGGAAATTTCTCACAACTTGAAATTTTCTTTCACGGTAACTCATTTCAGCTCTATGAATTGATACACATGAAAAAATCTATTAGTAAGATCATCTATATAATATTAATTTGCTAATACACAACACCTTGAGATCATGTAAAAGTGATAATGGTATATATATTCCATACACGCCCATCCCGAAACCACATGAGTTTTTAGGAAAAATATCCATTTCCATTGAAATTTCATTGGTCTAAACTTTCATCTTATTCAACGTTGGGGATTGGGACTTTGCAAGTGTGGTGAGGCCTTGAATGGTTGTATATGGCAACATATAAATCTAATCTAAACTTTGTGCTATTCGATTTCTTCAAACATCAAATATTCTTTCAAACTAGAAGGCAAGTTGAGTTCATTAATGGGATCAATCTTGAGCAGGTTCAGAGAGCCCAACAGTTTTCTAATTTTCCAACGACAGCAGTGTTTTAGAGGCTTTGGATTCTCCGTTATTCTCATGAGTTCTTTCCACTCTTCCGCTGAATCTAATAGAGGTTCTAACTCGGGGCTCAATGTAACATAACCTGCAAATGCAATCAAACGATGAAGCACTTGTCCAATACTGATGTCGTAATTTTTCATAGTGTATCTTGCAGCTCTGAGCGTTTGAACAAATGGAGTGGGTTTTGATTTGCGTTTTCGCTTCTTTGCTGGGCTAGAATTGCTATTCCTTTCATTGTCACTTGATTCTGGTTCTGTAACTTCTTCGTCATTCAAGTCATCTTCATTTATAAGCATTTTGTCTTTTTGTTTCTGTTGTAAAAATAGTGATTCTACCTCTGCACCACATTTTAACAAGGCATTGAGACCTTTCCACCAGGGTAGAGCAACTATAATACCCATATTCCCAATCACTAAAGGATGATACATGTTCACCACTGCTCCATAGGCAATTAGGAGCTCTGTAAGACCTTGGTTTCTATTGTTAATCGCTGGCAACAACGCTGGAATGTCATACGCAGTCTTAGCATTTGGGTTTGCACCTGCCCGCAACACAATCTCTGCACATGCCATAGGGTTTTTGAAATGTGCCACTGCAGCTATCGCAGAAATTCTACTACTGAACTTTATGCTGTTGAAATATGACAATACTTGGGGGCTAAATGCATCAGATGGCTTGAGGGGTAATCTGACATTTATATTTAATCCGGCGTCAATGAGCTGTTTTATCACTAAGCCCTCTTTCTCCCTTGTAGCAAGATCCCACAGATTCACGTCGCATTTTGTAAGCAGTTGTTGATCAGTGGGGGATAACAATGCATCGATACAATCCGTTCTCGTAAATTGCATTGCCGCGTGTAACGGCAAAGCTACAGGGTCTTTGGTGGTCAGATTTGCGTCTGCTCCATGATTTAACAAAAGTTGTACACAACCGTAATGTCCTTCTTGTGCAGCTAAAAATAGTGGAGAAGCCCCATCCTCTGCGCAAACGTTTACAAGGTGTTGTTGTTTTCTCTCATCTGCCGCTTCAAGCATCAGTTTGAGAGCTTGTTCGCTTCCATACTGCGCCGCTGTAAAAATAGGCGTGATATTAAACTCCTCCCTAACGTCTAAATCAGCACCGTTCTTTAACAACACTTCCACAAACTTCCGTTTCCCAACTGCAGCTGCGTGGTGCAATGGAGTGACACCAACGTATTGTCCACAATTCACGTCTGCCCCATGTTCCAGTAAATATTCAACACACGCAAAATGCTCATGTTTCAGTGCCACGAACAACGGTGCCATCTGTAAATGATCCTTGAGATTAGGATCTGCTTTATGCTCTATCAAAACCTCAATCGCTTTCACATGACCATTTTGAGATGCTAAATAAAGTGGGCTGTATCCTTCGAAGCTTTGCCAATCAACACAAGTTGCCTCTTGTTCCAATAAAAATTTGAGACAGTCAATGAAATTTCTCTCTGCTGCATCATGTATAGGTCTCCAACCACGGTTATCCGCAGCATCCACAGGATGACCTTCTTCCACTAATCGTTTTACTTCCTCCAATCGCCCCTCCCTTGTTGCTTGAGCCACTGTTTTACACTCATTTTCCTCCAAACAAGTATTTGCCTCAGTATTACCAGTCATTGTCATAAAAGTACATCTACCACTATTTGAGCAAAATATCACAGTTTATAATCTCCAATACTAGCTACACTTTCCAATGCACAATAATTCCATCCATCATGGTAAACTGTTGGATATATTCATTGAAAACGTCTATCCACCAAACATTGCACCCACATAATAAGCACACCCCCATTGATTTTTCTTCTCTTACTCAGCAAGCCCAGACTAACTCTACCCTTATTTGGTTACCGCTCAAATAAAGCATTGTAAAATACATACCGAAGCCACAATGACAATGCCCCTCACTAGCAAGCTGACATTATCAAATTATACTTAGGCTGTCTTGCTTGATGAATAAAGTGAGCTTTGACAGCGGTTGTTTTTAAAGAACAAAACATAATGTTCTCAACAGTGGGGTAATTTTTCTCTATTTGTCTAATTATATTACGGTCAACGAAAAGTGCTTGCTCTCATCAATTTCTGTAATGAAACAAGTCTTCCAATTTACAGAGCCATCAATAGTGCGGTTTGATAACATATCTACAGCAATATAGGGACACAAGACTCCGCTGTGTATAGCCTCAGGCAATTCTTTATTTGGGTAGCAGGCCGTAGCACCAAAATGGAATTATTGGGGGCGAGAGTGAGTTTGAGATATTTGATGCAATATTCTTGTACTTAAATTGGAGACAAATTATGGATGATTGGTATAACTGTTTGTCTGGAAAACTCAGATGTTTGAGGTATTTAGTAAGGATTAATTCAGCAATTCAATAGTATAAAAAACTAAAACAAATCAATTTATTACATAGTTTATTTTTGTTTTGTTTTTAATACATTTTGATACCGAGAAGCTATTCTTATTTGCTTTTCATTCCTGTAGAACAATGATCATAACACACATAAGCTGTAGATTCTAATATGACAAAATCCTAATTAAAATTCTACGGAAAATAGATGACAACATGACAAGACATATTAGATGCGGCAAAGATGCCATACTTAATGAAATTGAATTTGCTTGAGCTGATAAATTTACACTATATAGCTTTAATGAAGACAATAGATATGGGGCTTCCGTTCTACATTACAGTCTCAATAAGTCTCTCCTTTGTGAATAAACTCCTCGGTACAAAGTTAAATAGTCTATTTCCTATTGGGGTTGAATGGCGACTTCATTTCAGCTTGGAGAACAATGTCTGGGATACCTACAAAGAGATTGAAGAGAAAAATTATTGAAACTATTGCCTGAACTCGGTCTAGAAAAAAAGAACACTTCCTAAATTAAAAAAAATATCAATGCGAACAGATTGAAGCTCTCTAGAATAGTGAAAATTTATTGCTAAAGGTTTACAATTTGCTATTATGAATTTGCATATATGTATGAACTTGATCAAAACTGACAGTCTGGATTCCTGCACTTTTGAAAAGCATTGACGGGGCACACAATCAATATGCCTTAATAAGGCGTAGGTTTTACAGGAGGATGCCTTATTGTTGCAAAGATTTTCCTTTGTTACATTTATGGATGAGTTGAAACATTTGAATATCCAGAGAATTGCAGCAATCAGCAAAATGTTCTTATCTTCATAATCTGGTTGCTCGTGAGTAAAATCAAAGCTAAAACAAATCTTCATTTTCTGTATACAAAATAGAAACTGTAGATGATTGAATTTAAATGTTAACTGTCTAATCAGAATAGCGATGGAAATTAGTACTTTTCTATGTCAAGAAAATGGCCTGTAGTACTGGCTTCAGTTACGATCTTGATTACCTCATTATAATCAGTTTCACATTTTATTTCTTAATAACCTTGTAAGAGCTATAGTGTGCAAAGACTATCAAAGACTATTGTTGATAGCTGTATTATAGTAGTATGGGTTGGAAAATATCTCAAAATTTAATAATAGTAGGGAGGTGAATAGAAGTAAGGAATGAGAAGTACCTCGAAACAGGGTGTTAAAGTGTCAGTTTAGTGAGTTGTACACTGAACTTCATTTGCACATACTTGTTTCTAAGTTTACTATAGCAATTACCATGCTAATCACATCATGCTGAAGTTACATTCACAAACTGGTGGCCCCAAAGATGTCAAACACAGCAATATGAATCATACAATTTTAAGACAATTTATCAGACTTGGGGTCAATTATAATTGTAATTGGCGTAATTGTAATTATAATTGACTTTTCTACGTATGTTGTAATTGTAATTGATCATAATTATAATTGTTTTGTAATTGAGTTTTAAGTGACTTCCTTATTTAAAATTGCAATTTCAATCCACGTTGATTAATTAAAATCACCAGCTTTTCAGGTAGACTCAATATCTATGACAATCAGTCACAATGCATATACACTGTCCATGTTTACCAGTGCCACCAGGCGTAAAGTTGTGGTCTATCTATGTGGTCTATGACCCGTCTATCAAATCTAATACCTCATTAAAGCATGTATATGCAGCATATCAACATATGCATGATTGTCTGATCGACTGCATTTATCCGTTGTCTATGGCCATGTTTGTCCAGTGTTCTTCAAAGCAGTGTCTTTCAGCTAGACTACAAATTTACTTTGTATCATGATAATAGAATGTTAAATTTAATAAAATTCTTATATGCTTCACTCGTCACCATTGTAACTGAAAATGAAATTGTTAGCGACGTACCGCTATTTCATAGACACAAACCATAGCGTTGAGTTCACATGAGTTTATTCAATATGGTTTCATTTCACATCTGACATCATAAGGTCGTCAATAAGATTCATATTTTATGTTCCATATTCACAAAGTCTATAAATTCATCCAGGATCTCATAAACCATAAACTCTTCTAGATTCTCTCATAATTCTCATAAGATAAACTCGTGAAACTAAAACAAAAAACAATACAACTAGATAAGAATACCTTCAATAATATAGCTAAGGAGTATTTACACATAAAATTGACTTAACAATGCAAGAAAATGATGCATCTATAGTTATTCAAGTTCAGAATTCAATAATCAATAAATAATTGAAGAAAGTTTGTCCTATTCAAATAAAACATGACATAAGGTAATGTATTCTTAAAGATAACAGATGCTAAACTAGCCTACATAAGGACAGTTCACATAAGCGTTTACAGAAATACAGTTCTGTCAATAGTATCATTAACATTTTTACATTCATAAAACATTTGCAGTTTGCAATAAATATCATCCTTGTTCAGTTTATAATATATATTCCAGTAATAGAAATACTGAAAACTCCTATTTACAATAACTTATGAATGTTTCTTTCTAAAACACATATAGTCTTTATGATTACATACATGTCAAATAAAAACAATTTTATTTCAACAACTAACCTCTTTTGGGCTTTGCTAGGCATGTGTCCTATTTAAGTCATCTAATGCCATTACTTTTAATACTGTATGACAATTCTTCCTTCTTAGTAACAACATAGTTAAAAGATATATTTCAAATCAAAATCATTTTGGCAGGTCGCACTGTCCCTTCCTTGTTTCCAATGTAAATAGTCGTCTGTCAAAACGCCCAGTAATACCAAAAAATAGTTATCTGGCCAGGTCAAATCAGTGTTACGTTAAAACAAGCCTTAGATAATAATAACCATAAAATAACAACTTGCAAGATATTAATTTATATGGAAAATAACCTATATTCCCCTGTTTGATGATTATTAATTATGATTTTTAAACCAAAAATCGCTACTACGTCGTTTCGAGCTCACTTCGGTTTAATTACAAAGGTGCGCTTTAGGCACTTCCTATTAACCCAAAATGAACGTTTTCCACCTTTTTAACAATAAAATAACAATAATTAACAGCCCATTTACGATGCATACGATAATAACAGAATCCAATATAACATACAAACATCACATTTGACAGTAAGTAAATGAAGATTATTTATATGGGGGATGGTGCCCAAATATCACAGCTTTAACAAAATATGTTTGCATTTAGAAATTTAATTGAATTCCCCAAGTTGAGATCAAATTTTGCCATTAAATGACTGTAAAAAGTATTATTTAAGTGGGTAAAGGTGAAGGGGGAAGTTTCGGAAGACCAAATCAAATATATGACCCACCCCACATCGAAAATATGCCTGAAATATGAACTTTGACCCCCCCCACTTTAGTATATAACTTATCTAGCATAAGACCCACTTTCCCAAATTTCCAAATGCCCCGTGTATGTATTAGTATAGCATTGTACAGTCAAATCTGCTGTACAAATTTGCAAAAATATTTAGCTATATGAATGAAACTATTAATGAATGAAACTTGTTCTTTCCCCGGTTCATTAAATACATTAAACAAATGCTATACAAACTGTATATATTAACTTGGTCATGATATGAAAGGACTGGTGCTATTTAATTGAATTTACAGAAAGCGATTTAATCTTTAATCTGTTATTTTGAAAAAAAAAGTAAAAGAATTTATATTGTATTTTCCGAAAATAAAAGTTAGTGGTATCAAAAGACAATGAAACATAATATAATTCAATCTTGATAAAGGCTTTCATATTCCATTTCATTAGTTGCTTGCAGTGGCTCAGACAATTGCTCTAATATAAGAGCCGATGAGCTATTATGAAAAACTCTAAATTCAAATAATAGCACCAGTCCTTTCATATCCTGACAAGTTAACTTTGATATATTTTTAAGCAGTACAAATTCTTGGGGAAGGCACTTGTTACTAAAGAAAAGCTTTCCATCCAATCATTAAAATCCTCTGTCAAAAGCATTTTGGCAAATATTCAATCGCATGTGTTGAGTGTTGACATATGAAACTAGACACAAAATTACAAGATATTTTATACCATCAAATGACTGATCACATAGCAAAAAAAAAAAAAAATAGATCAAAACATTCTACCAACATTTATTAAGAAATACAAATGCTCGCCATGGCCCCTTTTAGTAAATTTACATAATTTTAACATCGGACCCCCCCCAGTAAATTTTCAAGAATCAGAATATTTGACCCCCCATATTCTTCCATTTTAAACTTCTGACCCCCACAACATTCAAATACAAACTTCTGACACCCCTCACCATTCAAATTCAAACATCAGACCCCCCCCCAGTTTTTTTCCGACCCCTCCACGGCTTAAATAATGACTCAGCCCTTAGTATCTAACTGCGTTTTTGCAGTAAGATGAAAACTAATAATAGTAGGGACCCGAATAAGCAATGTGGGCATGCAAAATTTGAACCAGTTTTAATAATCATAGGGGTACGATTATTTGGGTCCACATGGTATTGTGCATCAATATTGAATACCAGTGGCAAGAGAACACCTTGTAAAGGAAAACAAAACATAAATCACAATGCAACCCATGGTGCTACTCAAAAGGTAGCTATGAGCAGCAAAGTTTCTCAGACACAATGCATACATACAATCATAGAAAAATGGGCAGGATTTACTTTAATTTCAAAGAATGTCAAGAATGATTAACTAATCTTACACTAGAATGATAGTAGAATATCAGATGTTCCGAATGAATGCAAGTTTTGAACATGCTCCACATAGATAGTTTGAAAATTTCTTTAACTTTGGTACTAAAAGTAATCATGTCAAAATCTTGTCCGCCAGACACGCATCCTTCATAATGCAATATATATAATATCAGGTTCACAAGAACAATCCAGCACCTCTGATTGTATGCATTGTGACAAACGTAATGAACAAAACCAGTCACTCAAAACATTGACGCTTTTAAGACATCTACTTACACAATGGTCGACACAATGAAGAAAATCGTAGAGTTCCTGAGCACACGTTTCTTCCGTGTTTTCGCGGCTTTCAACTCGCTCCTGGCATCTCTCAAACTCTTCCTTGTAGTGGGCACAATGACTGTCTTCTCTACATTGTTCTTTCAGGGTATCTTGGGGGTCCTGAATTTGGAGAAATTGCTCATGGAAAATTGTAGTGAAATAATTTAATAATAAAAGAAATGGAAAATTGTAGTGAAATAATTTAATAATAAAAGAAAAATGTTGGATTGATGTATTTTTATTTAAATACAAATACATGTTCTATGTAAGTAAGCTGATAATTTTGCATCTAAAATTATTATTCAAGAGAACGAAAAATTGTGTAAAAACTACCTTATATAATTATGCTATCAGTATGTGTTTCCCACTGCTTGCATACACATTTTCAATATTTTCTCTCACATCTTTTTAACTAGCATATTTCTAGCATGATATACATAGGTACATGTATGTCTATCATCATAGAAATATGCTTGCTAAAAAGATGTGAGAGGGAGAAGATTAAAAAAATAATTCTAATATTTGTTTCTAATAAATCTATACTTACAACAATGTCTTCTTCCTCTTCCTCCTGCAGAAAAAAAGAAAAGAATTATAAATATATTAACATTAATGATTTCAGCGACACAATCCCCAACCCAAACTTATTTAAATATTTTTCGCTCTGCTAGCATCATGATCTGTAATTGAAAGAACTCATTCTTAAAAGTTTCAAGAACCAACAGTAACAATATGAATCTAATACTAAACTTACATTTGCCAGCCATGCTAATATTTAGTAAGCCATTTTAAGCGCATGCATTTTGGTCACAAAAAATATTCATATTTCATTTGAAAAATTGAAATGCAGTATTCATGTAGACACTCTTGTAAAGCAAAAGAACAAGATGATTACAAATTTGATATAAGGATGCTTTTAAAAAATTAAATTAAAGCTATATATAAAAAGGTTGTCAAATAAAATGGGGAAAAAAACTCAACACCCTTCTCTTTCTCACATCTCACATGAATTTTATAATTC
>CM032664.1:19797331-19873840 GCA_019095985.1 Streblospio benedicti | reverse complement strand
ATACTAAATGCTATAGGAAATACTTCCTCTTCTGGAGTCACGTTGTAAGAATTGTATCCATATCTCTCCTTGAATGTATCACAGTTTTTGGTAACAGAATGAATATAATCATCATCTGTTATTGCATCGTTCCTTGTGCACCATTTGAATTGTTTTGCATAGCTAATTGTCTCTTCATCTCCCTTGAAAGCTGAAGCACAGTCTATTGGAAGCTCAGTTGTACCGTTACCAGAATTTGTATTGAAATGAATATCTGGTGTCCAAATTGGTGGGCATGGTAGCATTTGTACATTGAATTGCGACCCAGGTGGGGAAAAGACCAAATACAAGAGCAAGAGGAACACTATAGGGAGGACAATGTTTGGATGGCACAATTTAAGTAGCCGTCTTGTGCACTGATGCTTCAAATGTAGCATGCGTCTTATCATGACAGAATATGCAAATTTTCAATTTTCCTGGAAGATTGTAGAATGTTTTTCGTTTCGTCTAGTTGAAACAACAATTGAACCATTCATGATAGTATTTCCCTTGAAATGAAAAATAACATAGGATAAATCAAATTAAAGGTTAAAATATCTTTTCTTCGGTGCTTTCAACATACATAATACATTGTAACATTGATTCAATACTTTCATGTCATCAGTTCTAAAATGATGCAGGAACAGAACTTTCAAAGTCAATAAAATTAATGCTATTATCCCCATTTTTTCAACATGATTTTCTAGGTAGGAAAGGATATGTGAAAAAATATATAATCACTTTAGCCTTAGATCATAAAATATATTTAATGAACACCAGATTATATACAGAATTTAACTACAGAAATAAAGTACTTACTTGGCTTTCGTGTATTTAATTTCTCACTAATTATTGCAGACCATTTTTATCAGTTGCATAAACATGTGAACACTCATTTTTACAGCTGAAAAAATAATAACATAATTAAAAAAAACCCACTTTGTTTGTGGAACTAACATATCAATATTTTATATTTGGCTGGTTTCAATATCTCTGAGATCTCTGACACCAACACAGTTTTTAAAACAAAATTTTATGACTTTATATCCTTTTTAGTCATCATTAATATTTTCTGAAAATTCTACATTTTTTTTCTAAAGGGCATGAATACACAGACTGATAATTCCTCATTGTGAAATACAGTGGAACCCTTTCAAACTCCCACTTGGAAAGAGTCAAATTTGGAGCTATCAGAATGAACCTCTTATCTTATTCTGGAATGACATATATATGAAGGATAATCGTAATTCATTCAAGTTATTGATAAACTTGAGATGTCAACTGTACTAGAATCTCATTCCCACATTGTAGTTACTAGAATGGTGCATGTGTCAATAATAGCCTATTGTACATAAGAACTTCATTAGCAGATGTAAATTGCCAATAAAACTATGTAATGCACACGCCCATGTCACAATATAAAGGCAGTATTATATTCATAAATATAGTATGATCATATGGTCTTCCATGATAGGTCAGTAAGTAGATGGAATGATTCTTTATTTACTGACGCAATGTTGTACACCATATAAACGTAAACCATATTATCAATATAATACAGCAGTTATCTTGACAGGGGCCTATGATATTGGTATACACATAAAAAAGGTCCATCCATGAGGTTAAAGCAAAACAGTTATCTGCTACCTGTACGCTATATCACCGAACACTTTCTTCTTTTTTTGTTGAGTAAATGGCAATATATATATAAATGTATAGATATGCAAATATATGACCTATTGTGGACTGCAAGAGCCCTCATTAACAGGCCACAGTGGATAGAATGACTATATGTTCAAAATTGCTCACATGTTTGACACCTGCAGACACACACACAGGACATCCTATTTAATTGTATAATATATATATATATATTGAGACCATATATATAAACAGTGAAGCATTTTACATATATTAAATATTTACTTAAAGATAAAATACATCTATGGACATATATATAAATATATTATATATATATAATATATATAAATATTTTTAAAGGGGCATAAATATATATATGTGGGTATACCTATCCATAATAATAAAACATATATATGAGGTTAAAAAACTAAAGACATTTATCTTGAATGAACTGAAATTCCATGTCTACAACATGGTAAAAATATATTGAAAACTCAATTGTATATTTCCAATTGTATGGAGTAGAAAGTAAACCATTCAAATGAAATTGGCACATTTACCTGTCAAATTACAAACACCGTGAAGTGTTGTTATGTAAAATATGTATGAAATGATCCACTAGGTCTTGCCCAATAGGTCTGTGTTGAGTTAAATATAGTGAGGATGAAGACATTAATATAGAAGGCATATACATCCACTTAGAGATAATTTTTATACACACACATAAGCAATAACATATTACAAATGGTTTTAAAAAATGTTCATGTAATTGTAAAAAGTACAGGTCATATTTTCAGACCCTTTTATAATAATAATACATACATACATATTTGAAGGGTCGGTCCAGTTTTCATCATGTTCATTCTCATAGAGGAAATGTCCTCAGCCCCCGTGAAGACATCTAATAACTTTTTCACAGAAGCTTTTATATAGATAATCAATCTATAAACACACATCTACAGGTCACTGTAGATGATGCTGACCTGAGATACACACAGACACACATGGAAAGTCTACAAGAACACACGACACAGGCACACACACACTGCATGGTAAATCTACCAATGGTAAGTTTACATTTTTTGAGACACACACACACAATTTGAAAGCTATAAAAAAGTACATATGTTCAGACCCAACAGGGCCCTCATACTTGTTAAAAAGGAAGAGATTGGGTTCATACGCTCAGTCATTATATCTAATTTACATCAATTTAGATAATTAATCTCATGGTTATATGGGTACATGCATAATTTCTCTTTTTTATGAAGTATGGAATGAAAAGAATTATATTTTTCAACAGCATCAGTTGGTAAAATATTTTTTGACAGTCTACAATTGTATATTGGAAATATATTTCACTTCATAACATCAATTTGTATGAGATGGTTTCAGGTATACTACTTGAATGAACTTTCAAATTACTCTCATTAAAAGCATCAGTTATACAATTGCTATTGACAAAATGCAGGTCACTGAATTGTATGTTCATTCCGAGTCTTTTCACAACAGAAAATCACATCTACCTACCATTCTGTAAGTCCTAGTGTATGTTATTTTCCTATGAAAAGCTGGTGTAGGGGCTATCAATTAAGTATAGGTCAAGTATTGAGCAATTAGTTAGCGCACAAGACTATGCAAACGTAACATTGAGCAATAGATATTTTCTGTATTCACAATCCACTTAGAGATAATGGACTCTAAACATTATTTTTCATAAAACGTCAGATTGCACATATTACTGATGGTCTGCGTTGATGTAAACATGTAATTGTAAATGTAAGTATTTTTATACCAGGTCATAGGCATCCTTATTACATTAACTGGGTATACATGCATTATCTTTTTCAACTTTCTGGAGAATATAAAGCACGATGGTGCATGTATATATAATTAAAGACATCAAATGCTCATACCATATGTCACTGTCCATTGAAACTTCTGAAGCATCGGATTGAGATTCACATGGAATGACCGTGTCTCAAACCAGCACCTAAAAGATGTGCATAGATTTGCAATTCTTTCTATTAATTAATTAGTCCATCAGGTTTTTAGGGGTGACATAAGAGGAAAAATATACTAATGGGGCATATCGTAAACACAATTGTCATAAATCTCACTCATAATATGCAAATTGATATCAAAATGACAAACACATAACACAATGTTATGATAGGTATGGTATAGGTATAGATACGATTTTTAGTTTTAGAGTAGACACTAATAAGCAAAAATAGATTTAGGAAATAGTATCCCTTAATGTGAACCTGCACTCATGATGTTACATGTGTGACTTTGAGTGACAGTGGCAGAGCCCGGCTGGGTTCCAGGGTAGGGCTAGTGGAACTGGGTGTTGAAGGGTTACAACGCCCTACTTAATCTCCCCGGAGAAAAATGTACTAAAAAAATATTTGGTATTCTGCTTCAACATCCAGCAAAGTTCTCTGCAAAACTGCACTGAAAATCCTTACTTGCAAAAAATCTGACTCCATCAATAACAAATACATTCGGCAATAAGAGCATCAATCGCACTGTTCGGCCATGCACATATAGTCTCTACCACACACGCTTGTGTGTATGCAAGCGTCTGTCAACTATGACTGTAGCTGACTGTATCGTGTGCATTGATTGGTTGAGGTCTCATTTCCTACTGACGTCATTTTACGTTTTGTTTATGTACCGGTAGATTCTATAATTCGGAATATTAAACACTTAACGTAACTGGAATTCATCTATTGTAGTATAAATTAAATAATGTAAACCAACATACACAACTTCTTCTGTAGACAAGAGTGAGTAAGAATTAATTGCAACTACCTGTCTAGCATGTTTTGTTTACGCCGGATGTTTTCAGTGACTACCTTGACGCCTGCGCACTAGAGTAATAATTCTTAATTGTTGGCAGCGCCTCTAGTGGTGTGATTTGGAATAATTGTATGAAATCATACAATTACTCTACAACTGACCGCTAGAGGCGCTGTTTTTTGTATCAACAATGTTTTTAATTGCGAAACAAGCAAACAATGAAAAACCTCGATACTGAGCTTCAGTTCACGTTGACAGACTTACCAGTGCTTGAGAGTTTTGCGCCGAAAGTCAGTGGGCGGTTGTAAGAGACTAATGCACATAATCCGTGCGTTTGTGTATGACGTGACCTCCCTCGTTATAGAGGTCAACAAATTTCACGTCGGACGTAAAATTCACGGTTTATGTGAACGGCCGGTTTTAGCGATTGGTGATCTAAGTAGCACTAGATCTAGTCTAATCTAAATGTAGGTCTAATAATCAAAGTATTAAGCCTAATTCTAATGAAGATTTATCAGAATTCTAACAAATACAGATGGGTTAGCTCCACCACTGTACAAATCCATGGACTACTACCAGTAACGTTTTTGCTACTAGCATTTATCACTGCATATGCCCCAGGGAGTTTAGAGAGGAAACCTGCTAGACTATTATAGACTACAGGGTCCCACTAGTACATGAATCAGCCCAAATCATTTAATGTATCTTTGCAGTTAAAACAATACATTAACTCAGAATGTCACAGTTATTAGACTAGATGTATGTATTGAACCTAGGACTAATTATATATCCAGATCCATATCCAGACTTCAACTATTAATCCAAGATTGAATATTAATATTATGAAAATTCTATCACTTTACAGCATATGATATGAACACTAAATATCGCTGAAAAATGGCGTATCTGTATCTTACAAATTAACATAATACAACCATGCAGTTGTCATAGACCAAATCCTGAGTTATATTATGAAATATGTGAAAAATATTGTCACTAACAAGATAACGATAATACAGGTAATCCATGTTAAAATGTAAAGAGAATTATAATGCAAACTGAACGTTCACGATGGTCATAATGTAAACAGCAAAATTGATCAGGACAGTCTCTGGTTATCAAAATTTATCTGGACAGTGCTGCGTTATTGACACAAATTGATTGATAATTAGTACGGTAGAATCTCAAGATATTTGCAACACATATGAGGGGGGTTGACACAGGGGTCCTGAGTTCCATGTTCCACTATTTTTTTACCCTTATGTTCCATGTTCCACTATCTTTTTGGCCCTGTGTTCCATGTTACACTATAATTTCTCATGTTCCATGTTCCACTATGAAAATGATCCCAAGAAAACAATTTTGAACACATTTATCAGCAATTCTTTATTATATGAGGACCCGAATCAAATATTTTCTATGGAAGTCCTAATATTTAACCAAATAAAATAATCTTCAGTCCTGATAAAGGCAAGATATATGGTGATAACTGCTAAAAATAGAAAAAGAAGAAAAACCAAGCGGATAAAAATATATCACCAAAAGTATACCCCTGGGGTCCGAACGGACCGATAAGGTACTGATTTGTGTTAATTCTTTGATGCATAAATGAGCATTTGTGTGGCTATGTGCAAGTATAGAGAACTATTTTCTAACCTTTTTCGCATTCTTATCTGATGTAGTAGTACTTTTTAGGTACCAGAGAGATCACCTCTACCTCTGTACTACCAGTACCACTTTCAGTAATGATCGATGCTTCTTGTATTGATGAGGCTGTAGTGATTTCTTTTATCATAATCAAGAAAAGGTTCACATTTGCAAGGAAGCATATAGCGACTTGGGTGGAAGGGTGGGGTGGGGGGGGGGGGGGGGGGTGAGGAGATAGCCTTCAGCCTATGGAGAGTCCATGGAACGAAACAAAAACGCGGATTTTTCTTTCAGTTCCATATGATGGGTATGCAGACTGAAATCTGTCAAGAATCTTGCCAATATCCATTTATGGGGTCGATCCAGGTTGTTAGTGAGGTTAGGGTTAAGAAAAGCAAATAATGGTGATAAATGTGTTATGGTAGGCTGGGGGCATGCTCTCCCAGGGAAAGTTTGAAATTTTGTGCGCTAACATGTGCAATACGAGCCATTTTCTGCATCATTTTTTAAATATAAAACTGTCTGTAATTTCAAACATATAAGTCTTTTTAAACACATTGAGGATGCGTCTGAATCCTCAAAGCCTTATTCTACCACCCAGCCCAGATCCTTTGTGCAAAGCCATGATAAATATAGATACTCTGAAATTGGCCTATTGAAGCTCTGGAGTAGGGGTGCAACTGTCTACGAGCACTTACTGAGCGTTCACACTCAGTACTGGAGTGTATACGTGCCAATTTGAGCAGTGTAAAAATGTTGAGGAAAAGGTAACTCTTGCAAACTTTTATAACAGGTTTTAGTCAGGTAGATGTAAATGTAAATGTGGTGGTTCATAGTTGTGATCCAAGTCTTGCTCTCACGACTTTACATTTTACACCAGGTCATTGGCACACTTATGCTAATTACTCACACAATCACTCACTTACTCTTTCAACCCAATGACCTGTACCTAATTAAAGTGTAGGTGCCACAGAGCTGTGTGCAACTATTTAGGTATGAGTTTGCTCAACATCCACAGATAGAGCCGGCTGGCAAGTGAACCCACGACCTTCTGGTCACGAGTCTAACTGCCTATTCACTCAGCCAAAGAAGCACATTTGGTAGATGCTGTAGAAACCAAACAATTGCTGGAGGGTTATGAAGTGTAAAAGATATCATATTGACTGACACCGCAATGGAATATGGTCCTTATTATGGGTTCGAAACCTCTCCTATTTGACAAAAGTAGCATAAAAGTGAGTTAAAACAGTAAAATCGCAACAAAAGTGTGAAACAAATTGAGGGAATTGCCATGTTCCACTATGACTTCCTATGTTCCATGTTCCACTATATTTTACCCCTATGTTCCATGTTCCAATATTTTTTTGACTCCATGTTCCATGTTCCACTATTATTTTGGCCCCATGTTCCATGTTCCACTATCCTGTGTCACCCCCCTCACATATAGTTATCATTACATGCCCTCTCGAGGTTCTCATAATTTTCATGTATAAGTTTAATAATTCTTAAAAGTTAGTATACAAAACAATGTATAAGACTTTCTAGAATGTTAATCAATCCTAATATGCTAAAAAATAAACGAAATGTGAGGTGTCCTCCAAGATAATCTATTTTGCATCCTTGAATTAGATTATATTAGTAATTTATGATCTAACAATTATAATATACCAGTTATACCAATCTGACACAATGGCCATTTTTGTTCAAATTTAGCAAGAACCAAGCGCTACACAATTTAGCTTATCAGTGATAGTGATGAGGAGCATTAGAGTGTTGACGTAAAAGAGTTCTCGACTGACATAGCTTACTACTTAAATTAAGACTGCCATATATGTCATCTTTGGAACGCCATTATCAGTTAATTTAGTCTAAAAATAAGTACAGTTTAAGCAAACCCAAACTAGTTCATTATGAAGCGTACACTGGGTAAGTTTTGATGTTATCTTCTTCAAGCAGTTCTTATCAGAATTTACAATATTTACAAACAAAAGGGGCTTTTGTTAGAATGAATAAGGTTGGTGTTGTTCGTAAATTTGATAAAACTTCAATATCAATCCAATGTCATTGTAGTCGTCGAGGATTGCTACACTTTCAAGAAAAGTAGAATGGTATTAATTGTTGGACAAGGATTAACAACGAAATAACTTCATACACAATCGTGAGTATTCAGAATTCTGTAATATTTTCATAATTGTGTTAGTGGTATACGAACACGTGGCAAATTATTTCACTTTTTGTTTGGGATCATTAAAAGACTAACTTATTACTGGAAAATATCTCGTGTATTACATGGTTGATACTAATTGAAGGAATTTAAGACACACTATTCAGATCTCATTGCTAGAGAATTACATACCCGTCATATTGTTTATTTTAACAAAAGTAATACATGCACAAAACTCTCAGTAAGAATGTATTTAAATTTGTCTTAAACGAGAGAAAATTATGGCTGAAACACTCTTAAGGTTAACAAACGAAGACGAATACAAAGAGAATGAAGATGAACTAATACAGCACAGACATCTGTCTACAAGCCATATTCATCTTCATTACTCTTGAAAAAGGTCTAGTAGAGTAAAACTTCACAACGAGGACATCTGGTTAATAGGGGCACGTTACTCAAATATAATCTATCATTGAAGTTTTTGCACTTTTAAACCACTTACAGCTTACTCGATCTACCAGTTTTTCCTTATGCATGTACATTATGTGAGAAGTATCCCCCCCCCTCCCACATACACAGAGACACACACCTAAATGCAATTCGATGATTACTTAGGGAACTATCATAAATAATGATATCGGGGTGGGGGTGGGTGGGGGTGGGGGTAGGGGGTCGTCCCAAAAAGGTGGTGGTGGTGGTGGAAGGGGGGGGGGGGGTCGTCGAACTTTTCTGATTCCTTGTGGAGGGGTCGCTGAACTTTTTTTTTATCACGCTACGATATATTTTTTCAAATATTTTCTTTTAGCAATGCAATGACTATATAGAGGACTTTTTCTTTAGGGGATGAGGTGTGTGTGTGTGTGTGGGGGGGGGGGGGTCACTCAACTTTTTAAAATGTTTATAGGGGGTCGGTTAACTTTTTCTTTGAGCCAAAAAATGGATGAACCGCCCCCCCCCCCGGTATCGATATTTGTGATCGTTCCCTTAGCACATAATGGTAACAAAAAACAATAAATAATAAAATGCAACGCCAGCTTTCAATTCGGTAAAACCAAGTCTGCCCGAACCCTCCACCCCCCACTCCACGAAATACTACACTGAAAAATGAATATTATTGAATGTTTTCTGAACACCGAACAAGAGAGTTACTTACAATGGATACACCACCGATGAGTGTTAAATTCAACACGCTATTATTATACATTAGGTAAAGAAACATACATGGTGCCTTAATTAACGGAGCTTTCAAAGCCATACATTGCGTGTAAATAGTCTGAGAAGCTCCCATAAAATCAATCCAGCACCACCACATGAATGATGAAATCATTTGTACACAAATAACTGGCGTGACTTTCGTGACCTCTCCCACTTTCAGAGCAATCATGGAGAGCACCCAGCAGGACCTGCGAGATTTATTGAAGGGCACCTGCAGCCCGCACAAGTCCACGCCTGTGGACGTGTTTGTCGAACACGGCAAGAACAAACAGCACAAAGAAGGTACAGTAGAGCCACACATCCTCGACTTTTGTACTCCATAAAAGTACAGTGAATCATAGTTTTTAACCACTCTAACCAGTGCAGCTATATGGTTTGATAATATTAAGCAGGATTGAACCCAACAATAAGTAACTTGTATTTTGCATACCGTAGCGACGTAGAACACAGTTTTGGGCCGAATGTAAAATGCTTCTACGAAGTTGGCTTCAATGCTTTTGGAGTGTCAGACTCTAGCAGCATAACCTGTGTGACTTAGAAACTTGCCAGCAACTCATAGGCAGATCCAGGGATGGGCACAGGGGGCGCCCTTCCCTCTTTTATCACAAAATACTTCATTTTCATAGTTTTTTTTTACACGTGGCCATGGATCGCTCATACAAAGCCTATGAAATCCCTTGAGTGCGCCCCCCACCCTTTCCAACAAACCTGGATCTACCATTGGCGACTTATGATGTGTAGCTAGGTAGAGTGGTCTGTCTCATATACCTTCAAAATTGTGTTTTGTTTTTATCATTGCTTTTAACACGCATTTACAGGTACGCAGTTCTCATGGAACTTAATCTATAGGCCTTGTCCGTGCCCCCATTCTATTTCTATTTATTTTTTATTTTTCTTATATTGGATCAAACTGATGTGTGTCAGTCAGGAAAACAACCAAAACAAACGTTACACTCAAAAGACATTGCAATTCTCTGTGTAACTGTACGTTTTTACTAGAAACCAGTTTTCACGTAACTCAAGTTACCAGAAGGCTCTTTGCCCCTGTGAAGAAGCATTAACGAGTGAAGGGGTGTTGAAGAGGTCACCACAGGCAATTTATTACACTGTGTTTTCTAGCGAGTTTGCAAATGCACTTGTCGCAATCTCGATGATTGATTTGGCAGAGGGAGTCGCGTTTAATTTGCTACGATGTGATGAACAGCCAAGTACAAGGGAAACACACTCACGAGAGGGTCACGAAGGGGCCAGAGAGGGGGTGGGGTGATTGCAGAATTTGTTTGTGCGTTTGTGAGCAGAAGGTCCATTTGTAGTAAGTCTACAAGGTGTTATAAATCTGTCAGCTGTTTTCCTTCACGAGTCCTGTTGATTTGTGTTTTGAATTTATATTTTCTCAATAATTCAATCAATTCTGTGATTATAAGAAATGCCGTTTTATATGCTTTCACATTGCAGCAACAACACGTAACAACATTTTTAGATTTGATTGTCAGAAATCAATGAATTCTGGCGATCCAAAAATTTCATTAAACAGAGCCCCCTTTATCAAGCAATGGAGTTATCATCAAAACAAGTGGCTGCGTGATCAAGTTAAGCAAATAATCTTAATATTGTGACATGTATATATCAAAGAACATGCATGTCGCTCAACTCTCTCGGCTCTTTTATTGTAATTTAACCATTGTTCTTTTACAGCGTGGGTCCCCAAAGTGAAACAGAACCTGGGCTACATCGTCTGCGCCGTGGTTTTCAACAACTACGGTGAAGTTTTGATGATCCAAGAGTCGCAGAAGGAGAAACAAAAGGGCAAGTGGTACTTGCCTGCCGGGAAGGTGGAAGCGGGGGAAAGTTTCGAGGTGTGTACACGGTGCCACTGCTTACGTACATAACGCAGAGTATTCAAATTAGTGTCGTGGTCACATATAGCAGACGGTTTTAGAAAATGGAAATTGTTACCTTAAATGCGATCTTGGTGGAAAATGGTCTCTGTCTTATTTACAGTAACATGCCTCATATTTTTGTACCATAGTCTAAGTGGAGTAAAGTTTTTTTTTTACGAGCACTGATGCTTTTAAAAAGAATCCACGTGGAAGAGAAAATTGTAAGGTAAGATAGGGCGCTATTAAGATGTCATGAACCTGGTGTGAACGTAAAGCTGTTTGAGAAATGTATTACAGTAAAGAAGCACATTTACACACAATACGTAAAATTCCAAGAAAATGTGAGTGCGTGTGCAGTGAAATCTCACCGTTAGAAATACTAGTGAAGGTGTGAAACATTAACGCTATCAGTGAACTGATCACATTAAAGAAAGCGCTTGAGAAATATAAGTTGAAAGTGACACTTCTCAGCCTGCAAAGTGGACACTGCGACAATTAACAACTCCAATGCCAACACTGTGTCGGCTTTAATCACTGGGAACGTGGGACTCTGGCATAAGCAATTAGGGGTGAGGTAGGATATGGTAATGGCACCTTCCATCTGGCAAAGTAGGCATAGGGGAGAGCTTGAAGGTGCCTAGATATTGGCTGAGGAAATGACAGCATAACAAAAATGCACTTGACCTACTCGATAAAGCAATTAGGGATTATGTATGATATGGGAAGAAATAAGTAGGGTACAACCTCTTTATCAATATCATCTTAGAGCTAGTGTCAAGTGGTCGCATCAGAGAGGTGCTCTAAGCGTTGTGGAGGCTCGTGGTCGCTTTATGAAGGGTTGAGACCAAGAAGAACGGTCCTATAATAGAGGTAGTCTTTCTAACGGGGTTGTCTTAATTGAAGACCCTCCTGTATCATGTTCTAGTGGACGATGGTCAAAGGAAAGGCAATAGACTCAGGTGTAAGCTCGAGTGTTGCAACAATGCAGTTGACGGACTCGTGGAGGCCTCTATGACAATAAGACAAAGTCTCGCTTGGCAGTTAACAATGGCAGAAAAAGCAGCAACCCTACGGCTGTGTCGTCTGCAACTCTCAAGAATGTCTGAGCGCACCATTAGTTTAGAAAAATGTCATATGCATGGTATTTGTATTGATATAAATCAAACAAACACGAAATCAGCTATAAAGCAGAGCACATCGAATAACAAGAGAACAAATTGAGTGTAATCATAGCGACCCGCCATTAGAATTCTCTAATGTCAATCTAGTTACAAACAAATGCTTAAAACGTCCCAGCCAATTATCCGTGTGGCGTCGTATTTTACGTTTATTAGCGCAAATCTGGACAGATTATTACCGGTGTCCTACAAACGGGAAACCTGGGCGTAGCTGAAGCCAAAGTATGACCGTCAGGTATGTTAATCTATAGTGGACAATTCAAAGCATAACAAGTAAAGATGGTGCGTGGAAACCTCATATTTGATGAACAAATATTTAACATTTTGAAAAAAGTACATGTATGTTATGAGAAAATGTTAACCCTAAAATCATTGCGATTTTTCAAAAAAGTTACGCACGTGGGTACGACTGTCTGTATGATTATGCTACGTTCCCGCAAACCATGCGGTATAAATGACGGCCCACTTATCATTTACATTTTTGCAATAGCTCTCGGACTAGTGTCTCTTTGGCTAATGATGCAAATCAATTTCACTAGCAAGTCTTGCCCCATTCTGAAGTACAGAGGAACTTGGTACGAAGACCATATATGTCTAACATGGGATTTGACTGATCTTCTGAATGCAGTTTTTGTATGATTATTAAGCAAAACTACTTGAAACGGCTATCTCTCAATTGAGACTAATTTACTCACGAGAAATCCTATTAGGTGGACTTTATCACATCTTCATGGTCAGTTTATATTCTGTATCGTTTAAATCTATTAGTTCCCACTCTAAGAACACACAAGCATCTATCTTAGAAGGTCAACTTAGTATTGCAAAAAGAAAGACACTGGCTACTTTAGGAACTATTCCACAAACATTCTCTCTTTGGGGAGTTGGTTTTCTCAAGAGGCCGTACTGTATTTGGACCATCCTCCGCACAAGTGTATTCCCCTAATAAAACAAATCAATTTCCGCACAGCCCACCCCGCCTCCCCACAAAGAAAAACACGTATTATGCCCCCGCATCATTGCTTATGATGAGGTAGAGGAGAAAATTGTTGTGCGGGTAAATACCCCGCCGGGACATTGTTTTGAATTGCCCTAATATTGCGGAGACAAGAACACAAGAAAAAAGAAGCTACTCGGCTAATTGGGTCCAAAGAATTATAGGCGGATCTGTCACACCGACTCATTGTCCTTAACGAACCGTGACAGCTGCTCGCACAAACGACAGTCACGAGCAGTGATTGGGCAACGAGGCTGTCTTGTAGGGTATTTATTATTTCTGATTGAGTTTTTGCATTAGTTTTATTTCTCTTTGTGTGCTTTCTTTAGGGGTGTGTATAGCATACGTATGCGCACAGTTCGCATCTTTCTGAAAAGCCATTTTTTTCCTGCAGGACCTGCCTTTAGTGAGAATACGTGAACATCTTTTAACACAGATCTTGAAATGTGTCACAACAATTTTATTAATATTATTGATTTTTATTGGACGTGAAACATGGCGATGATAGATACAATGATATATGATTTCATTGAATGAGTATCAGCCGGTGATAATTGTTTGTGACATTACGGGGCAGGTGAATAAAAGTAAAGCTCAACTCAATATTGTGCATACCATTTAAGTAGCCTGGTTACCCGCTTTCTTGTATTGCTTGATTGGGTTCGCTAACGCAAGGGGCCGATGTTTGCATTATTTCATAATTATTTTTATTTAACAACAAGACAAAAAGACAGACAGGTCTTATGCAATCATAGCGGTGTGGACGAGGCATATGCATAACAGAACAACGTTGGAGTATTAGCCCGAAAAAATGTCTACAAATCACTCACACCATTGCCACTGCAAAGAAAAAAAATATGTAGAAGGTACGCCATTGAAAGCTGCCATATGCCCGAGAGAATAATCTAGAAGCCATTTAAATGCAGACACCACCATTATGACACTCGTTAGATGTAGCAGGATGCCACGTTATCGCTCAAAATGGAGATATGTCCAAACCAGTATATTATCACTACAGCAGAACACACGCCCGGGATCAGCTGAATGTAAAGAGGGGTTCATTTTTCTAACGGGAGTTTCTGTTTTTTCTGCTCTTGAGTTAACGTCAAATGGATACTTTTTCGAGGTTTCCCTAAACCTTATTGGAAGGAAATATCCCACTCAAGGGGGTTCGGTTGAACCCTGGAAACTCCACCACCCCATTCCCCTGAGCAAAGGCCTGGAACAGACGCTATTTAGTTTAAGAGTTTTACAGATTTGGTCACTTCAAACAGGTTGTGAGCTGCCAACAAAAGTCTTCTTATGATGGAGGACTCAAAATAGAGATGACATTAACAAGTAGTTCTATTGTAACTGTCAATACAAAGTGAAACGTCGGGCCAATGAAGAGTAAGAGAAGGAAGAAGAAAACAAAAAGACAAATAGGACGAACAAGAAGAAGCATGCCAACTGTTTACTTCTCAAAATGAAATATATTCGCAAAAGTCAAATTATCACCATTACAAAGTGAATTATTTGAGTGAGTACATGGTCTGATGTCACACGCCCAAGAGAATAATCTACAAGTCACTTTGAATCATGAGGGTGCTATGATGGCCGCCTTCAGATTTAGCAGTGTAAAGCTTTACACCTCAAAAATGAAATGTCTGTGAAAACGTCAAATTACCCCCCACTACAAACTGAAAAAGCACCTCGCACGTGTCATGTCATAGACATAAGAGAATAATCTAAAAGTAATTTAAATGTAGAGGATACATAAACTACGTGTACTTCGCACATGGATATTATGGCCAGGAAATGAAAAATCTTATACCAAATCCCAAACAATATGCACGGGTATTTTGTCCTATTTAATAAAGCCCCAGTTTGACAGTTATGAATGGTCAGCTCAAGTCTTTACGGTGGGGTAGGTAAGTACAAAATTATAAACGGAGACGCAGCATTACCCTTCATCAGTATGTGTAAAATTTGTAACAAAACCATGCTTTACTTGTCAGGGTGCAAAAATATCTGACGTATACACTACCTGGTACTACAAAACCATCATTTTAAAGGTATCTATTATCAAAGTAGTTTAATACTGATATGAGCAACTGAATCCACATCAATTCATCCTTTAGGACTTGAGAAAAAAAAAGAAAATACCAACAAATCAATCCTTAACACAAAAGCCTAACCCCCATCCACACATCACCGGCAAGAAAGAAGTGCTCGGCACAACACTTCACAATGTCATACCCACAAGGGAATAATCTACAAACCATTTAAATGCAGGGAACACTACATATTCTTGCAGGAAGCTCTAACGCGTATAACAAGGCGGGAGTCAGGCCTCAAGATCACTCCCTCGACGCTCCTTTCCACGGAGTGCTGCACCGGCCACTGGTACCGTTTCACGTTCACGGGAAAGATAACAGGTAAAGTAGAACTTCTCTATTATGACCACCTGAGGTGGAACGTAAGGTGAGGTTGGTGGTGGGGGCTGTCTTTAAGTGATCTCAATAGAGAGGTAGTGTTATAATTTCACATGCACGGGGCACGGGCACACAGGCACTGTGTCTAATTCACAGGTGAATAACTGGTAAATTAGAACCTCTATCATGACCACTCGGGATGAGGGTGAAGAAGGGGCTGGGGTTTGGGGCTGGCTTCAGGTGGTCGACAACAGGTGGTCATATCATATAAATTGCACCGGACAACTTCATCATATCACTTATGATGGTGGATTCAAAATGTAAAGTCAAGCTATATTTTCATGGATTTTCCCGCAGAATTAATGTATCTTCTGACACCTAATGGTGCTTCTAAAACCCACTATCATCAGCATCAAATATTTCTAATCTGACACCAACAAATGAGCTTTGATAATTCGCCAATAACTCATCTGCTGTGTTGGTTGTTATTTAGGAGGATCGATAAAGGATAAAAAGCATTCTGATAAACATTCCATCATGGCTAAGTGGTTTCCGGTGAAATATGTGGTTCTTCAGCAGGGCATTCAACTCAGGTACGATATGTATAGTAAGATTAAGGTATTTCATTGCCAATACATATTTTTAGAATGCAATTTTGATTAAAGCTAACCGCACGGTTTATTGCAGGGAGCGTGATAACTGTCTACTTGATTGAAGGCACATTATTTGTATAGCCTAGTGCACATTGGTGCATACGTGACGATGCAATTATAGTTCTGTATATAGAAACCATACTAACTGTAACATGTATTTGAAGTTAAGCAAACTCTGTAAGCTGCCTGGGAAGAATCTTGCAGAGTATACGGCTTCAAAATATCATTCAAATACACTTGATACCTAGTACTTATGGATCGTAAGGTGAGGTTGGTGGTGAATGCTATTTTCAAGCCGTATACTCTTCAACATACTTACTGCTATGTGAGAACTACAGTGTACACGACAACCATTGCAGGTCCCCGGACATCCTGATGCTGATCAATCTGGGCCTGGCCCGCACCCAGAGCATCACCACGTTCAGCGAGCTGATGCCGGCCGTCAAGGCGCACCGCGAGCTGCTGTACCGCCTAGTGCTCGTGCAGGTGCAGGACAGGGAGTGAGTGCACGCAATTAGCATATTCTTACCTATAGCTAAACGCTTGAGGGTGGTATCAGACTTGTGCTAGTATAATACAATGCAAATTCAGGAAAGTGGTTATAAGATTTTTCTTCTGCAAAGGCACTTGTATACACACAAAATGGTGTGTGTGTGTGTGTGTGTGTGTGTGTGTGTGTGTGTGTGTGTGTGTGTGTGTGTGTGTGTGTGTGTGTGTGTGTGTGTGTGTGTGTGTGTGTGTGTGTGCGTGTGTGTGTGTGTGTGTGTGTGGAGGAACCAATATGATCTTTCCTAGGAACAGTAGAGAGTCAACCTAACAGGATACTTGACGCGTACCATTTTCCCACAGCAGAAATGACTGAATACTAATCGGGGAGTGTATCTGATATCTTCACTTGTGTAGTTAGGAGGGGCTTGAATAACAACTTCTTTGATAGCGCCCGTGATGTTCTGCATGAAGCAAGACTTGTAGACCTACTATTCCCACCAAGGCAAAGATCACATAATACTCCAAAGGGAGTTTGTGTACTAGGGACTTTTTTTCGTAAACTAGCTACGTTTCCTTTCCAGTCTTGGTGACGCACTGAACGTGTTGGTAAGCAAGACACACGCCACATATCAATCACTTTCCCTAAGTATAGATCACTGAATACTCCGAAGGTAGTGTGTGTATAAATTATCTTGTGGCAATTTTAGATGAGTCACATCTCCCTTCTCTTGCAGCGGAGGTGACGCCCTGCGGGTCCTTGTCAGCAAGAAACAAGACGTGCACCATTTCCCTACGGCAGAGATCAACCCCTATGATTCCTGGGTTCTCATGGCTATGTACAGGATACTGAAGGTAAAAAACACATTGAACATGACTAAGTGGGATTCGGGGAAAAACAAGACCGAAAAGGCACAAAAGGGAGTTTTTTAAATTTCATTTTTTCTATCTATTTATTTGGGGATGGGGATGAGTGGACGAGGGAGAGGGCTGTGGGGTGTGGATGCCAAATAAAGAGGGATGTGTAAGAGAATGGTAGAAGTCTTCTGAACAAGTGTTCGTGTGCTTCTATACGGCACGCTGTAACAATTATGGTTGACGCAGACGATAAACATTTCTTGCACGTAAAAAGACTAGCGTTTTTACGGCCGGCTCAAATGAGACAATTACTTGGCAGAGCAATGTAAGAATATGAAAAACGTTTACTATAAAACATCAATTACGTAGCAAATCCATTTATCGTTGCACAACTGCATGACTAGTTGAATATTCCCCAATAATCTGCCAACCATTTTTCATCACAGCCCAATGACGACGTCACGTAGGATTTGCCTCACAACTGTTGCTTTATAGTACGAGTATTGGCATCCAAATGCTTCTATATACTATACCAATCACGCAAACGTGTATTCAGGACGCGTTCGGGCGGGACGACTTCCACACCAAGACGAACGGGCTGCTGTCCGTGGAGCACTGCGGGGTGCCGTCACACAGGAACGACGGCATTTGCATCACGGGTCAGTAAACACAAGGGCAGATCCAGGTTTTTAAGAAGGTGTGTGTGTGTGGGGGGGGGGGCATTCCAGGGATTTCATGGGTGTCGTTCGATGGCGGATATGTAAAAAAATCCAATGAAAATGAAGTATTTTGGTGGGAAAGGGGGGCGTCCCCTGTGCCCCCTGGATCTGCCTATGAAACATCTTTGTATTTTGTAACTAAACACATGGGAGAGTGCCTTATCGTAAGGGTTCCATGTAACTAGGCTTCCTACTGTCTAAAACAATGGCGGATCGCTGTCACCCCGGCAAAACGTGTGAAATTCAAGATGGCCGCTGTCAGATAAAATATGTTCTATCTCCATCTTGCAATTATTGCAAAATGATGTTGATGATTCGGCACACGCGTGGCCACGCTAGGGTCATTGAAATGAAGGATATATGCTATATGTCTTTTTTGTTGTTATTGAATAGGAGTTATTCTACCCAGGTTTCCGTTCATTCTCGATTCTGATTAGTTGAGAGCCGTAGGAGATCAGGTTATCCCCCTACTTTGTGAACGGTAAACACTATCAAGTTAAATATTTCTGTTAAACTGGGGTAATAAAAAGGATTGTGGTGTCTTAGCCTGCTCTCGTTCACCAATGCTCACTCGAGCA
This sequence comes from Streblospio benedicti, assembly GCA_019095985.1. Taxonomy (NCBI): domain Eukaryota; kingdom Metazoa; phylum Annelida; class Polychaeta; order Spionida; family Spionidae; genus Streblospio; species Streblospio benedicti. Next base: position 19,854,590 of record CM032664.1, on the reverse strand, counting down.
GGCCTAGACCCCACTCGTGCAAGCTAGTGTTATCTCAACACTAAAACAGACCATTACCCTTATAGTATTTCGCAAAATAAAATATTAAGATATACAGTTATTAACATAATCCACATATTTTATTTGACTCAATATCAGTATATAAAAACTGTTCTATTTTCCCATTAGCCTTGGTCACTGTAATGGAGTTCCAGCCACTGGCCACCACAACCGACTACGCGTGGATGGATATAAAGGATACTGAGATGGAGGAAACCCTGAAGGAAAAGATCATTAATGAAAACGCCAACGTGTCTCTCATGGATATCTATTAGATTATTTCGTGTTATATTTTAAGACTGATTGTGGGTAGATATATGTTAGCTAATGGCTCAAAAATCTTTTTTGTCATTGAGACTTGTCAAGTTGGTTGTTCAAGTTCAAGTCGTCTCTGATGGATATTTAATAAAGATAAAACGACTCTGCCCATCAAGACAATGGATGGTATTTTTCAAAGAGAGAGGCTTATTATTATTTTTTTTATATTTTTCTGCTAGTACAAAAGTGTTCGTGCTGAAATTGAAGTATATTAGATGCAAGAGATGTGGTTCAATATGTGAAATGTTGAATTTACAAATACAGTGTACTATACAATGGATTTTGTATGACATTGTAATAAATTTTGCACACGTGGTGAACTATTCTAATTGTATTTTCAGTATATATCAATTATAGTTTTGAACTTGTTCTGACAAAAAATAGAAACTTTTTGAACAGAGAACAAAACATGGTTATAGTTTTAATGTCATTTTTTCGTATTTAGAACAGTATGTACATGGAACTTTTAAACATATGTGTACATGAATCATTACGTTTTGGCCTTGTTCTTGTTTAGAAATATTCGATTTCCATATTCACCAGCTTAAACCCAAAACAATAGATATGTGCAACTAAATTAAGAGACATAATATGCGCACCCACCTTTTTCTCCCACAAAAAGGAATCCTTAGATGAGTTTTTGTTATTGTCTAATACATGAGACAAATGCAGTCATAATAGAATGAAAAAATCACCATTAGTTGACCAATATTGTACAACTGTAGTTGTGTGGAGGCTTGACCAGAAGGTCGTGAGTTTGCGTATCACTCGGGCCTAAAAGTAGGAGCAAATATTGCCACAACATCGAACTGAATCTTAAACAATACTATTGTACTATAATGCTAGGTGAAACAACTCCGACATATAGAATAACATTGGACAGAATCTAAAATATAAGATGCATTACATTGATGAATCTCCACAACGCTGTCATTGAAGCTCTGCATGATGCTCTTCGATTTCCCCCACATCCCAAATAGAAAATGCAGCAGTCGGAAAGAGTCAATCAAAATCGTTACAGTCACAACCCGCATCCCCGCATCTGTAATTTTCTTTCCTTCTTGTAACTGTACAGTACAACATTCAATTAAGACCACTATTGTAGAAATAACCTACTATAATAGCATCATATTTTACTGTACCGAGCCTCTCTAAAGAGACCAAAGTGAAACTCCATAAACAGATCTCCAGAACAAATGATCTTTTTTCAAATGTGACCAGTAGAAGACAATCCCCTGAATGTCCCAACTAGAGAGGTTCTACAGTATCAGATTGGGCCAAGATGGCGAGTTTTCAATTACTCGATCAAATCAAATCAGACAAACGTCAGTTGACACAATCTCAAAGATGGCCTGTGAAAGCCGATTGTGTGTCACAATTCAAAGACTTCCTTCTATTATCGCCAAAGCCATCTTGGTCATTTCATAGCAATTTGTCATCATTTAGAAGCCTTCTGAGATATTTGCCTGATACAATTGCGGACATCAATATTTCAACGCAGCTCTTTGTTTATTTAATGACAACTATCCAATACAGAATTTTATTATATGGTAGTTTATTTTCCCAACTTACTTTGTAAGCATTCGGAAGTAGCCTATGCGTTGCTTTATTTCACCACAGACACAGTTTTATATTTGTTACTAAACATTTCCAATGTTTAACATTTAGAGGCAGAAGTCAACTAAGTATTTTTTTTCAGAATTCTTTATCTTCTGCCTCTACAGTTAGTTCTATGAAGCATAAGTCGGCTATGCGACATGCGCAGAAATCAGCAACATGCTACATTGTATATATGTAAACATTCATCAGATGTGCTCAAACGTGTATCCACCTGGGACTATGGACTTTTACGTGCTAGTTATTTTTCTCCGGTTATTTTGAAAGGTTTTAATGTCCACATTTGTTCTATGCTACTGCAGATATTTAACTAATGATACAAATTTAGCAAATGTCTGTTTGAAATTCCCTGTGAATTGAAAAACACACACATTCTTTTTTATTCTAAGGCATCGACCATTTGATCTCAGGGGGGCGCAGCAAAAATATTGAAAAAAATAACGCAAGGCTGAAAATTGGTGAAAAAAGGTTTCATTTGGCTAGAAAAAAAAATAATTCTCAAATTTTGTGTAGCACCCACTTCATATAAAAATAAAAAACAATTGAGGTTCAGTAATCTAAGAAAAAAATAATTAGATGTCAAATTTCACGAAAAAAATAATTGAAGCTATGGTGAAAATAGCTGGCCACCCCCTGAGATCAATTGGTCGATGCCTAATAGCTGATTGTCCATGTCATTTCACCATGAGGGTTGTGGTGGCTGGGGTGGTGTGTAAAATGTTGTAGGGGGCATGTCAGAAGTCATAAACAGCGGTAGCATGACAAGAGATATAGCATATGTATGTAATTAAGGTAACATACACACACCAATAAGTTTTCACAGGTCTTTTGATTATAATAAAAGCTGGTGAAAATGCCAAGAACTTTCTTATGAAGTCCACCCAACACGCGTAGCTCGGTAATATTTTTTTTATGCAAAACCATATGTAGTTCCTGTAATTTAAGCTTATGAAATCACCAACTTTAATAAATAAAATCTTATGAAATCACGAACTTTAATAAATAAAATCTATGTCTAAAATGACTGAGTTTGATATTCACAAGTGGACCTTCAAATTTCAATACTACGTGTCACATCTTCATACATGACATTTGATATTAAATATTTAGGTGTCAGACCAAGCAATATGAGAAAGAAGTGCCAACGCAAGACAGCTAGGATGCACAGAATATAATATGTTGCAAGTTATTGAAATCATTTGAGAACATTACTGCTTTCAGACTTCAAATGTCAGTTGAAATATGCATTTATGCAGCAGTAGAAGCGTAAAATATAAAAGCACAAAGCTTAAAACAAAATTAGATGTGTTGTCAAAACTAATTAAATAATTTCCTGGGGGAAACAATGTCATACATGTGTGCCAATATAAAATCTTAGTAATTTTATGTAAACAAATTTTTGTCAGTCAAACATCTAAGTTCATGGACATTGCACATTTGAAATTAGCATCAAATGCAACTGGATCAGTGGCTTTGATTTGTACAAATTGAAAAGAGAGAACGATTGGTAATAATCAAGGGATTGACAACAAAGCTACAATAAAATCTTCTAATCCATATTGTTCCATAAATTCAGCTCTTTCAAGATTCCTAGCTCAACACACTAGGCACTGATCACAGACTTTGTAACTCCTAATTTTAAGTGAAATTTACAGCAGTGTTTACATTCCTTAACCTCTTCTTGGGGTTTCCGAAAATAAAAACTAGTGTCTGGCAAACCAACAATACGTCTCAGCCACGCATGCAGGAACTAAAATAAAGAAATATAACAAATAAACCAAACTATCCCAAGTACCTCAAGATCGAGGAATTGACTCAGTCTTTCTCAAACCCAAATTGAGGGTCCCATCTTTCAAATCAGGTAATTTGCAATTTATATGCATTCTAATTTGGAAGGACTGGGACATTTTCAAAACCAACACTTCATGAGCACTCGGTTTTCTTCCTTTCATTCCAATCCCACTCCAAATTTACATCCTATTGGTATTCATTAAGAGACAGGGGCACATCTATTGCCATCGCGTGTAATTTGTTTGATGTAGCAGTTGATCAAATCATTATCTGTTTGTTTGCGAGTATCTTTTTATGTTACATCCTATAGTTAAATGTCTATTGTTGAATCTTAGGCCACATATTGTAATTTTCTGTAGCAATTGATAAAATCACATATGTTTGTGTGTTATATGTTTGTTTAGAACTGTATAAAACGCGAATTTACGTTTAAATGCTCAGTTGTTGGTCCATATGTAATACTTACAATGATTGGAGAATAAAGGAACACAAAAGGAGAAGTCTTAAGGAGAATATCAATATCAATAGAGGCAACAGCAACAATATCAACAACAATTCAAACAAGTGAGCAAACACACACACAAACAAACAAACAAACACACAGACAAACAAACAAACAAACACAGAGACCAAAGCCATAAAAGAATACGAGCGCTCACGAGTAATTGAATACTTGCAAAACGCAGCCACCGAATCATCTGCCTAATTTGGCCTCGCTTCCACAAGAAGATACTGAAACGATAAACGGGATGAACGTTATTTACGGAATCGGGTGCGCGTGTAATCGGAGCATAATGTCGATCGCAGCAATCAGCCCGATAATCTGTCACTGTCACTGATACGAGCGCAGATTATCTCGGGCTCAATGTCTTGCCGGCTATTGGCAAATTGTGAGTTTCTTATTATGAGGTTTGTTTCCTGTAAAGCCCGGGTCACACGTTCACGGTAATTGCATCCGAATCAGCTGTGGCATTGTAGCTGCTGGTCAGCCGACAGTTTCCAATTAATCAAAGCGGTGGCGAGGGGTGGAATGTAATTTTATATAGCCCCGGGCGATAATGCGTGGTGGCCCTGTGAAATGATTGAGCCTCAATCTGTTCATGGATAAACTTTGACTTTGAGTTTTCATGATTGAGTTTGTGAAGAGACACACGATAAAAGGTTAGACGTTTTCATGTGTCGAGGCGTGTTTCTCAAGGCTCTTTGATACACTTTATTGCTTCATGATTGTAGGGATCCCTTCATATTAACTTGGACATGAGGTTGTGGAGATGTAATAGTAGATGTTTGTAAGTGACATTTGGGTATATGCCAAGAAGAAACAAGCTGAAATAAAAACAGAAATATCCCCGCCCACTAGACATGCCTGAGCCTGTATATAGTAGGCTCCTGTACTGTGTGGACTCGCGGTTCTTGCTGAAATACAGGCGTCCTAAACGAGAGGTTTTACTATATTCACGCAGATTTATGTACAATTTGGAGTAGTTTTGCAAACGGTTGAGTAGCATTCGTCCACATCTATAGCTCACCACATCCCTTCATTACAATCTATATATATCGTCTGTTCTAAATCTGGCAAATATATACTACGACGCTTCTATACCTACATTACCACCGTCTAGCATACAGAGCCCAAAACGACCTTGGCACCAAATCTACATACACAATGGCCATTATTCTCATTGTATTAATAGCGTCCCCCTGAGAGGGTTAATTCCTCCTCACTTCGCCCGTGTCAATCAACACTGATCCGGTTAGCAGCCCTCCGGTATTCAAGTTTTGGCGATATGTTGTGCTGCTGAGACCCTAATCCATTACTTTGCTCTTCCTGAAGCAAAGGTCCCCAAATGGGTAAAAATATAGTGTCGTGGCCACATGACCAGTTTAGACATTCAATTCTGGAATATTCAGTATGTTGTACTGGCGCAGCCTAACGGTGCTTGCTGCTCTTGAAACAGAGGTTCCTAAATTGATCAAAGAGTGTGTCGGAGACTCAGAGAAAAGTCAGCTGTTTCAATGTTGTGTTGGTAAGACCTAATCCATTCCTTTGCTCTACTAGAAGCAAAGGTTCCTACATGGGTAAAAAGTGGCATGGTGACATGGCGGTTTTAAGGCTGCGAAATTAAAGATATGCGGTGCTGGAACGAACGCAAATCTATCATATTGCTCTCCCACTGGCCTGGCAGATCCAAATTTTCAGAAAAGGGGGTTGTGCACTAAAGGGATCTCATGGATTTCGTATGTGCAATCGATAGCGAACACGGCAAAAAAACCCATCAAAATAAGGCATTCTGGTGGGAAAATGATCTGCTTATGCTCTTCTCACAACGCGGTAAAAAGAGCAACTTTTCAAACTGGTTTAATATTTCAAATGAGGCACCGTGCACGCCTTGTAGGGTCTTTCAAAGCAAGGACGGATATTCTTCCTAATAACACTATATTCACACGGCCGTAGGAGATGCATCATCGTTCTTTACAGAGACTAGCAGCTTTGTAATTTTGTAGTCTGCTGTAGCCAGACGGAGGAAGGCCATTTAACGCCGGATCATCATTGGCCGTGTGTCATTCTGGGCACATTTCTCCGTTTAACATTGAACAACATGCAAATCTTCTTTTGATCGCTATTTCGTTGACGTTTATGCATTTGGGGGCATCAGTTACTGTTTATTATGCTTCATTTTGGGTCGTCGTCGTTGCTGCTTCTGCTGTTGTTTCTGCTGCTGTTTCTGCTGCTGCTTCTGCTGCTGATTCTGCTTCTGCGTCTGCTGCTTCTGCTTCTGCTTCTTCTTCTTGTTGCTCTTCTTCTTCTTCTTCTTCTTCTTCTTCTTCTTCTTTTTTCTTCTTCTTCTTCTTCTTGTTGTTATGGATTTTTGTTGTTGTTGTTTGTTGTTGTTGTTGTTGTTGTTGTTGTTGTTTGTTGTTGTTGTTGTCGTTGATGTTATTGTTGTTTTTGTTTTTGATTTTATCATTGCTGTTGGAAATAAAAGTATATTTACACTCTACACTAAAAAAACACCATTCTAACATTTGAAATAAAAGGCGTTAATGGATACTCCACGATAACCAATTATTGGTAAAGAAATCTACTTCATTGTGCTGTGCATTATGTCATCCTTATTCCATGTTTTTAGGCAGAGATAGTTTAACAGTAATGCTCTTTGGTCCACTTGAGATGATTAGGCCAGTATATTTTGCAAGTATTCAATTACATCAGTTATTGAGCGGTCATATTTTATGACTTTCTTGGCTTTGTTTTTGGAGGTTTGATCAATTAGTAACTACCGGTGGTGCCATTTATCTCAAACTCTAAAAACACAAATATATTCTTACGAATGAACAGGGTCAATCTTCACTTCGGTCTTCGACGTGAAGCTTTTTGATAGAATCATAGTCATAAGCATGTCTACACCAACACAACTGAGCCCGACGCGACAACGCGTCCCATCGCAGTGGGGACAGTCGCCGCAGTGTGAACTGGGCTTTAGGTGCATGACTAGATCCAATATGTGAAACATCCGGTTATCACTTTTTAATCTCCTTTGAGAAGAAAAAAAAGCCCCAGTACGACAGTCACAGATTTCATCACTGACAATTAATTCACAGTAAAGTAGGCACTGACAAATGCAGGTTTTCATGGGGAGGTGCACTGAAGGGACCTCATCGGCGCCCCACCCCGGATCTGCACATAGGAGGTGATAGAAACTATATGAGGGAGATCATGATTTTGACCCAATACAAAACCAGACAATGTGCCAACTAACAATGACAAGGTCTAGCACACTACGGCAGATTCGGGTTTAATTATCAGCAAATTCTGACTCCAGCATATGCAGTTTGGCGCACTTCGACTGACTTTCAGCATCCACACAGAATCTTCATTTAGATTGAAAACTAACTTCAAAAGACAGGGAACATGATTGAATATCTCAGGCCAGACGTGATGAAGATGAAGTGTTGAAATTGTCCTCCCGTCTCGGCTATTATGCAGTTATGATTCAGTGGAATTTTCCACTGATTGGACGACAAAGAAGGCATACATTACACAAGAACAACAGACAAAATGATGACAAAGAACTCTAAATTGAGCTCAAACTGATTGAAATTTCTCAAATAATACTATAACCAGTAGAAACTTTAATATCACTGGCACGCGTGTCATGAACTAATTGAAAAACAAAGTTATCAATCATTTGTGATTCAGTGAAGTTTACCATTGTAACAAACAACAAGAAATAATGTACACGTGCATAAAAAAACCGACAGAATTATGACAAATGATGATGATTGAGTAAACTTTAAAGTATCATTATGGATGCGCAATTCGAAGGGTCCTTTTTATAAGCATCTTTCCTTCTGTGATGTATTGATGGGAAATTTCCAGTATCGTGTACGACAATGAATCTATACAAGGCACAAGTAACACGACAAAATGATGACAAAGCACTGTAATTGACTGCTAACTGGCCCTCAAATCCCTAACCATGCTCATCACAAACTCAGCACATAATAGGCCTGCTCAAAAATGGCACAATTTATGACATGGAGAACGCGTGATAGGGGATTTAGGGGACGAGAGTGTTCTTTCTTTTGAATGCTGTGAAGGGACTAGCATGTATTTTTTCTCAATCAATGGTGTTCGATAGCATATTGTAAGGGGGTTCTTTAGTCGGTAGTTAACGGGTGATTGGATTGCAATCAAAATCTGAAAAGAAAAAAAAAAGAATGTTTTAAACCCTTAATATAATGCCAAATGCTGCTACTTTGAAAGCCACTGTGTATTATTTTCCTCGCTCTAAAGTTTCATAAAATACGATTTCACGTATCCTAATGTACGGGTTATATATGTCACCTTTTTTCTGATAACTTCTGCTTTTTAAAGTGGGCTGGTGACGCCTGCTCGTGAGTTAAGTGTTTTTACATAAACGTTCTTCTGACTTTAAAATCTGTAAATCAGCAGTCAGCGCATCATCTAGCGGCATTTCCAAAACCACGAGCAAAAAAGGGGGGAAATAGCAGAAAAAAGCTGAGATATATATCTTTTTTATGTGAATAACCAAGCAGCGGCCAAATTGAAGGCTATAGCAGATAACATTACTGCAAGCACATGATGAGTACAATGCAATTTGATTGGATCCCCCCTGTAATCCTCCAAACAATATTCACAAATGGACATTAGCCCCCTTTCAGCACAAAACTATGCCTGCTATTTATGAGTTCACTGCGTCGAGGACGTCAATGTAAAAGCCAGGGTCAAACAGTCTGGAGAATGGAAGCCGAATCAGCCGTGGTGTTGGGGATTGTTGTTATTTGCTAAATTGTCTCTTCGAAGACGTGTGTGTATGGATAGAAGCTAACCATTCCGCATATTTCTTATATCAATACAATTTCGCCTTGAAGAATACATACAGTGTATGTGTCAAAATGCAACATGCCAGTTAAAAATGGTCACAATGATTGATTCAGCATTGATATTCGTGAGGGTCAGACTAGGGCTTTTACCCCCCTCGAGCACAAAACTGTAGCCTCTATTTATGAGTTCACGGCGCAGAGATCGTCCATATCAAGCATGTGTATCCTCAGAGAAGGAAATGTTGGATGCCGGTTGCTCATGAGTTCTGTCATACATCATCAGTCAACGCGTTGTGTGAAATGCAACATGTTTACCCATGTGAATGTGGTGGTAGATCATGCTTTTTGGGGGTGGGAGGTGCGGGAACGGGGGCGCTTATTAGGTTTCGCAGACAATGTAGGCAGATTGCGCAAAATAGTGGTAAAATATTCTCAGGGAGGTAGGTGCGTGGGTGTAGGTGGGTGGGGAGTCACTGGCAGATCCAGGTTTTTAAAAGGGGCAATAGTTGGTGCTTTGGGGTGGAGGGGGTGGGGTGGGGGTGGGGGCGCTCACTCACAAAGGCTTGCGGAGATGAAGAAAACCCATTTTGTTTTGGTTGAAAAATGAGAAGCGCCCCCAAGTTCCCTGGATCTACGCAAGGGTAGTGGGTGAAAGGTGCTGTGGTCTCACCTCACCCTCGTGGGTCCACCACTGTTGAATGAAATATGTTTCTAAAAGACTGGTTAATTTTGTTGCATAATCAAAGCCACCGTACAAAATGCTCATCATCAGATCGCGTTTCTATTGAGACCACGTGAGGCCGGACCCCGATTGATCATTGTAGAGAAGCTATCGTCTAGGCGTTGGGTACGTTTAATGCACACCCACCAACGATTGGGAATCATTTCAAGTAGAAACTAAATGAAAGTGTCAGATACCAATGACATGATGCAAATGTAAATGAGCATGATCCATCTATCTAATGGCATTGTATAAATATTCAAGAAGTACTGCGAAGATACAGCTCTAACCCAGCGAAATTACATTTATGGAAGATTTGCATGCATGTGATTAACCGAAATAGCACTCTAGACGAGTACACCAATATTCATTTACCTTATAATGTAATAATCAAGAAAAACAAGAAAGAAATCTGTAGCCTTTGTGCAAGTGCAAATTGATTCCTACCCTAGATAGGATACAGACCTTGCTTTACTCCATATGCTATCAAACCATATTATCTGATTTTTTGCAGCAACATAGATGCAAATCTATTGCAGGATCATTGGATTACAGGGTCTACTTACTCAACCTTGTCACAAATACTGGTGGTTTGTAAGAGGTAATTTTCAGAGGCGACACTTTTTCCATACTACTGTTTTGCACTCATTGCTTTCATCAGTACTTGAACTTGGTAAATTAATAACTGTATAATGTATATCTCAGAACATACAACTCAAAAGGCAACCGTATCCATGAGATACATTGCAGCATTATCATGAATATCAGCAGTAACAACAGCTGAAACAGCAGCAATGACTAATGGCAGATCCAGTTTTTTTTTTTAAAAAAAGGTGGGGGAGGGGCGCACTTAAGGGATTTCATCGTTTCGAACGAGTAGATCGATGACAGACGTGTAAAAACGCTATGCAAAGGAAGAAGTTTGGTGGGAAAAGAGGGGGGGGCGCCCCCTACGCCCCCTGGATCTGCCTATGATGACAGCAGTACAAATGCAGCAGAATGCTCATCAGTAACAGAAGCAGTAGCACAATAAACATCATCATCATAGCAGCAGCGGCAACAGCAATAAAAACAACTAGAGCATCAGTAGCACCAGCGCTAGCAGCAGCAACAGCAACAACAACAACACCAACACCAACAACAGCAACACAACAACAGCAACAGAAGCATACCAGATCGAACCAAACTATTTGAAACACAATGAAATTATCGTTCTTTCATCATGGAATAATATTCAGAACAAACTGTGCACCGAAATATTTTTCCTGGGGCCATGCACATGCGTACTGTTGTCCAAAATCTAAACCCCTGGCAAAAAATAACACATTTCCCCAAGAGTTTCAATGGCTGTTGTATACTGATGTTGTATGAGGCCCCCGGGACAAAACCAAAGCCCCCTGGACCTTTGGCCTTCCGTGTAAAACTCCAGCCGATCAGACCGGCTGTAGTAACTCATTGAAGCCCCCGAACTAATCAGGTACTGCCATTTAACTCTATCTTCAATGTGCGTACTACTGACTTCTTATATCCCTGCTAGTTTGTGCCGAGGAATTTTTTTGTTCTGTTAAACAGATAGTGATGCACGTTCCAGCCTTTTCTGCTAATTTCCACATTTGTAGCACGTTGCTGTCTTCTGCTCACAATTGTGGTGATTTTGTCGCCCTCACCGTCTCGTCATCGGCAACTAGAACATGCTTTCTGCTAGATTTAGACACCATCATTCTATGAAAGAAAAGAAAAGTTGTTCAAAGAAGAAACGTGGTTAGAAATCAAGACGGGGACCACTGGGAGGGGCTCATGTCAATCCCGCTTCTCCCCAATGGACGCTGTATCTAGAACAGTGATCTGTCAAGATTGGGAGACAAATTTACAGTGCGTGGTAATGTGTAATATGTGGGCCAATCATGGGATTTGAACTGACACGATAAGGTCACGGTGTATGATTAATGTACAATTAATGGGTAGATAGATAGGTGTACAGTTGGACACGTTTATTTCGAAGATGGATAGTTCGAATATGAGATAGACTGTACCAAATATACATTTAGATCGTTTGCTTTGTATTAAACATAGTCTACAACTGAGAGCTCGAAATTTCAGATTACTCAGATCTTTCTACATCGACACCCATGTAGTTACAAATAAATAGTATATAAATACAAATTTTCTATATATTTTACTGCTACATACAGATTATAGTTTAGATTACATTAGTACCAGTGACTTGCAAATCCATTATGTCATCTCTATTTCTATGTCAATTCTGATCACGTCTTCCACATTTGTAGCCTCAAATTGCCATGCGGAAATATAGAACTTGTTCGTGATACTACTGCATGGTGATACTAACACATGGTCAAGATTGAAACAAATCTAATCGTTTATGCATAACCTTGGTCTTGAAATTTTAAGACTAAGTGATTATTAAACTCATAAGTTTAGACAACTGCATTTGTTATTGATGGTTAACAGAAACACTATATTAAATGACCACGTGTATAATGAAACCACCTCCACGAGACTACTTCTCGCAGTCTGAAGCCTTTTGATATAAAAAAGACCACTGTGAACTGCACAAGTGACGAGTCCACCTGTATTGCGACCAGTTGAGGCCAGTAAATACAATATTATATTAGGCTTGTGACCGTGATAAATTGTGTTCTTATACATAGTACAGGTTCTATTGTGTACAAGTATGTGGTTTTGTTGTGCCGATCTCATGTGAGGTGCCTTCACCCACCGGCTACCATTATACCAACGCCCACTCTAGTCTGGATGATCGTCGGGCCTCTATCGATCTAGAGACACACCTTTCCGTGTCGGGACCTATGTCAAGCAGCACTCTCAGGGCCCCTCTAGTGGACTGATTTCACCACATTAGTCTGAATTACTCATGGTTATGAGCTCACTGGGGGCTTATTGCAGGCGGCGGACAGTGACAGGTTTTGTGAATGAGGAAACACGCGGAAGCTAACGAATTGTGAAACAGTTCAAGGGCACTGAGTCCATGGATGGAGTATTTTGTGTGTGGATGGGGAGGGGAAACTATCTAGTATGTTCCAGCTAATAGTTTGTTTTAAATTTCACGTGCGAATTGATTAAACCGTATGATGATGCAAGTTTATAGTTCCATAGGCATGTGGGTGCAAAGTGAGGATGCATAGAATGTTCCAGATGCTGTTACAGTATAACCTCTTTTTAGGCCCACCTATATGAGACAAATGTTGGCGGTCACATCATGTTATTGTTAACTGTTACCCTGCCCGTGAATGACGGTTTGGTATGTAGGCGTGCTCTATATATTGTACTTAATAGAATGATCTTCCACATAGAAAATTATAAGATTATATTCAAACTTCAGTCGAATAAACTATCTTTAAAGTGACAACATCTCCCAAGTGATATATAAGTTGACATCCCATCTCTTGTATGTCATTGTTAACGAAATGTGAGTGGGTCGAAGGGCAGTGGGCCAGACATTATAAGGGTACATCGTGGGCGGACAGTGAACAATTGTAAAACTCGGTCAAGGGTGTCTTATTTTGTGAAAAGGGTGTCACATACCCCGAAATATAGTGTTAGATTTATAGCAATGGCCTTGAGCGCATTTGTGGGCTGTAATTTGTAATGCAAAATGTCACATTGTTCTTCAAAGATTTACACAGGTCTAAATCCACCGCTGCTCACCTCTTTCTTGCTGTCCCTAGCATGTCTTCATAAAGAGGCAACCACAAACCACCCAGCTCCCTTTCAAGAGTTTGAGATCATTTAAAGTCCATCTTGCTACAACAAGCTATCATGTATCATTGTCGTCAAATGATAGAGGTACCCTAGAACATGGGGAGATGCTTGGAGTCAGCACTCGAGTGGCCTTGATAGGGAGGCTCTACTTCAGTAAAATTCGCTCATAGCTGTTTGGTCTGATGCTTTGTGGCATGGCAAGGTACTGTAGGGGGCAAATGATTGAAGCCTTGATCCGATTTCACCCAACAGCTGTTGAACTGATTATGTTACATCTGATTCAACATTTCCCTTGACATTAGGTGAATATGGGACATTCTGCAACAATGGAGAGTTTACAGAACGGTGCTGAATAAATAAAACGTTCTCTCCATTTCAATATTCCAGCCTGATTTCTGATTGGCCCACCTCTATTTTGATTATGCCGTGTAATGTAAAGAGTTAGTAATGCAGAGTTAGGTCTAAGGATGTCGATAGGTATATATGTTAAGACCTAACATATCCAAGACTTTACAGGTATGCTAATGGGATAGAAAGTCCGCAGAGTCCCTCCCTCATACACTCCCCACCCCCACCTACAATCCAGCCATCTGAAAGTACTCCTAATATCACAACAGTCAATGGATTAGTAATTATATGATCAAGTGCTATATAGGATATGAGCAGCTGATTATCAGATGATCCGTATAGACAATCCATAGAGCACTTAATCCCCAAATGGTATATCAATGAGTAAGTAGTAAGCATCCATAGCAAATGGATAGGAAAGTATTCCCAGCGTGCTTGTCTGTCTATAGTGTTTGATTAAGGCATGGTTGATGTATGTTTGGTGATTGTTAATATATAAAAGGGATATGTTTCAGTTATTTCTGCTAACGTTTGCTTACTTTGTAAATTGTTGCTGACAGCTGGGTTATCATTTTACAAGAACTTAATATTTTTCTGAATTCTGTCTTCAGACTTCTATATGTATAAAATAACGCAGAAGTTATCACAAAAAATAGTGAGTATATGTCAGCAAAATGCTACAAAAAGCAGTAGTTAGCAAAAACAGCTGAAATATTTGTTTCTTTTCACCATTGTCCACTGGCAGATCCAGGTTTTCAGAAAACGGGGATGCAATTAAAGGATAGCGCTCTTACGTGCGATTGATAGTGGATTTGCAACCCTCCTGTCCCCCCACCCCCCATAAAAAAGAAATATTTGGTTGGGAAAGGGGTGGGGGTGCCCCCTCTGCCCTGGATCTGCCTATGCCTTGGTGATTAACATATATGTGTAATATGTAATAAAGAAAATATCAAATTGGCTTACATACAGCAGTCAGTTATGGTACCGCTGTTCGAAGACGCTTACAGATATGGGACTTATAAGAAAATGTACACAGGGGAAAGGTGTTCTTATTGTAGTTAATATGCGCTGTACATCTAGTTTCATTTTTCATGACCACATTCTGTATGCAATACCCATGTGCGCTCAAAAGCAATCTTGTCAAGCAGATGTGGCCTGCAATCAAATTCATGATAAACAAACATTGCAAAATGTCACGGTGAACTTGAACCCAAAATAATCAATGTTAATATTAGCAGATATGCACTTTGAAAAAAACCATGATTTACTTCCTTTTAGTAACAAAATTATATAAAACATTGTATTGTAGAACCCAGTAGGCCTGTTATGTATGTGAGGATAAATAACATAATTCAAAATACGGTCTACAATATTTAGCTTGGGAAAAATAACTAATAGGACCCTTCATTCTATCTCATTACATCAACAATATAGTTAGATATAATACGTAAAAATGTCTGTGTAAGTGCGAAAAAATGATTAAATGAAGCCAAAACAATTATAATTATTTATGTGTAGGGTTTATTGGCAAAAAATATCTGACGCAATTTTTGCTAGGTTTACAGTATCAAGTTTGCATTTATTATCAAAATGAACTGATTAAAAGCCTAACAAGTAAGAAGCCCCCTAAAATATTACAGCACCAACCATCTATGTATAATAAGCAAATGGCTCCCCGTGAATTGGAATGCTGGGCCATTAGGCCATAACATGTGTAGTAAACAAGACATGCCAGTAAATGGGGGAGATTTTATTAGCTTGCTTATAGATTTTGGACCTAGTGCTATGTGGATCCATTGTGCATGCTATTCACAGCCTGTGGGGTGGAGGTAGATAGTAACTTCTTTGGTTGCATCATTATATTGATTGATTATGATATAGTGTACATTTAGTGTTATTATAGGGTTTGGGGGAGGGAGAGTGTGTTTTTGTGTTTAGATAGGAACTCAGTGTTATAACTTATCGGTAAATTCGGAGCTTGAGTGAAAGTTACGTGTGCCTGTGTTCTCATGCCATCATATCATCTGATGGAATGTCCACGAAGATAGAGACCAATCTAATGCATGGTACTTATATGGACCTATACAAAAATGCAATACATGTACCTTGATTTTGTTACTAAGTGACAAATTGTAACTTTGGTTGAAATATGATAGCACAATATAATAACTATGAGTATGACAAGCAAATATATATTAGAACGCACATACGTTCTAAAAAGTGGTATTAACATCACGTTCTATTAACACCACTTGACGGCTTCAAGTGTTTTTGGAGAGATGGTCTCTTTATAGACGCTCAGAGCTGTTTCTTCACGATTGATGAATGCTTAGGACTGCGAGAAATGGTCTTATTATAGAGGTGGTCCCTTTCTTGGGGTGGCCTTAACTATATGTTCTACTGTATAAATCATTACCAGACTGCGTCATGCCTTAAAACGTGTGAGTTATCAATACATGTTTATTTTCTACAAGGTATACTAACGCCTTGGTCCGTAATCGATCAATTGCCAAAGTAGAATGCATTCTCAAAGGAATTACATGATTCACTGGACAGTTATTGTCAAATTTCACAAGAAATGCGTACATTATTTTATACAAGACCATTCATTTACCAATAAATAAAACCTTTCCTTGTTACGCTAATATATAACTCAAACAGCATGGAGCAACAACGAGCATAACAGAATTCTGAGTTGACTACCTCAAAAGTAAATTGGCCCAATGAAGCATCTAATCCAGTTTCGCCAATGCCGCAATTTTCTCTCATACTACTCAACTTTACCAATAACTTCGTTTACAGCCATTCACAAGGGCAGACTAGTTTGAAATTCTGGAGTGGAATACAAAATCATTGAGAAGAGGCGCTCGTTATTACGCAAAACGATGTAAATGGACTGGCGCCATTTTGAAATTGGACAGACTGCAGAAAAGAAAGTTTAAACTGTTTCCTTTTTGCTTTGTACAGCATGCATATGCTCCCAATATTAAGACAACCTTTAAAAAGAGCCTATCTTAATTATAAGACCACTGATTGTAGTCCCAAACTTGTGTACACCATACAACTTCATATATATCAATACGCTTCTCTATTGAGACCACCTGAAGCCACTCCCTACAGTCGATCTTGATAACGAGATTATACTGCAAATGCTTATCTATGTGTACAGCTCATGACTGTCATTTAAAAAAAGCTGTTGTCAATGAATAAGAGAACGACAACGGTGCTAGACCAGGCAGTGAGAGCCCCCTTCAGAGCGGCACAGTCACGACTTTTGATTTACCGTGGGGTAGATTAGAAATGAATGTGGGATGATTTTGCTTAAGCCAGGGTTAGAGACTCCCGAATACTGAGGTCGAATCAGTTGTACAGTTGTTGGCATTACCGACCGTTACATTGCCTCGCCAGACGTGTTTTCAAAGTCAAAACTCGTCCATTCCCCCATATTTTTTTGCTGACACTGTTAGCACACAGAAAACAGTCTCATATGAACATTCGAGAACGGGGATTAAACAACTCGCCAGTGACGATACAATTTGACGACTGAGAACGACTACAACACCACGGTAAATTGGGCTCCAATTATTGGTATTGTCTGACCCCCACTACCCTACAATGCACAAGTAGACTTTTGTGGTGCTTAAAAGGGCACCGCGCGCTACTCGTCGCTACCTTTCTCGTAAATGTGCAGCAGACAACAGAGTTGCAATAGTTTGTAGCCCCATTGCATTTGCAGCGAGCTAAGTTATTTGAGACGAAGATTAGCGGTCATTTAGCGTAACCCCCTCGAGATCTAGCAATAGCAGAGCAGATATGAGCAGATATGAGGGGATTATCTATTATCATTAGGATTTGGGCAAGTGATACTGTAATAGGGATTGATACTGAGTGTCAAGGATATGCAATTGTGAGGGTATAATAACTGAGGTACCGTTAGTTTAACAGAGTTAATTTGCCAAGTTGTTAGGGACTTAACACTAGTGACTAGGTACTGTAAGGGAATAACTCATTGCTATTAGATGTAAATTGAAAGCAAAAAGAGTTCGGGCTTCACAACAATCAAGCATAAAACAATGGTCTCTATCACTTTGTATTACTTGGATTATGAGGCTCAGCAAGGCGCCACTGACTGCCCACTCTCATGCCAAGCATAATAACGTGTGTATTCTTCGAGGAATATGAGTTGCAAAGAGATGATTTCCAAGACAGATGAAAGATACCTACTTCTTTCCAACACGGAATAGTGTCATTAATTACTTTGCAAGCTCGCGCAAAACAAGTACTAGAGTCGAGTTTAAAGCCCATGAAACCCTATAAGGGCGGCTGGAGATCTGGTTAGTCCATAGATTTACATGCCAGACGTTTGGAGAGAGGCGTTGTTTTGGAAGGATAGTAGGGTAGACGATGTGGTAAAGCTAGAAAGTTGGATTGAACCTACAATAGACGTAAATATGTGAAAAAAGTTGTCAAAAATTTATAATTGGAAGTGGTTTAAATGTCTATTATCACGAAGGGATCGCTTTTTACAATAGTTCGACTTATCAGAACTCGAGATAAACAGATCTAACTGTATTCTGCTCATTAGTTAGTCAGTGTGCTTATGATTTCTGTCAGTTATACTTTCCATTTGCAGTGGAATTAACAGTTACTTTCACGTGAAAGCAAAATAAAGTAAGTAAATAGGATGTAGAATGAAAAAAAGATCTCTTGATATTGGAGCAATGTGTTGACAGTTTTGTAAGAAACTTTAGTCAGTTAACTTATGATTTCCTGTCAATTTGGCTCTTGTTTCTACAGAAGAGTACAATGTATAGTTTAACGATAAACAGAGTAATCAAGTCTCAGTTCACATAAATTGAAATAATTGGAGAAATGGTTAAATAGTGCGTGAGAACCTTTAATTAGACTGTTAAGTGAAAATAATGTTACAATTCCATGTCAAATTTGCTCTAATGCAAGAGTCCAAAAGTGTACAAAAAGGACAACAGAGTCTAGAGTCTCACATTTAAGACATAAGAACGACCACGTGGCTATAGCTTTCCGGTGTTTGGGTTAGGTTTGTTGCATGATTAGTGCTTCCCCTGGGCGTACTATCACGCAGTTTAAAGCGCTTTCTTGTCGTGAGCGTAACGTTTAACAATCGGGAAATCTTTTATGGGTTCAGTACTAAAACTTTTTCTATGACGTCAATCATGTTTCAGGCGTAGACATGATGTTATCTTAAGACGTGAGGAGATTGTGAATCGAAGCGTATTAAAAAGCGTATTAAAACAATGCCAATTTTGATGGAAGTTTAAACAATCAACGCAAAGTTATATTTCACTTTTTAGAAAAGGTACACCTCTGGATATTTGAATAGCTTTTACACAGTGCCATTAATGTTGCCTGCCTGAAACAGATAAAACGACTTTGGGATATTGTTGCCAAGGATAACGTAACTTTTGACCAGATGATAGGAATCATTTTAGAATCGTAACAACAGAAAAGTGTGTGAAAAATACAATCTATTTTAATCTCCCCAGCAGGTGCACACATCAGTAGTTGTATATCAAAGGAACTGGGGTGCTACATGCCCCTGTCGGCTTGACATGATATGGTAAATAATTCATGCATTGTTGTAGGAGATGAAACTAAAGCAGATGTTCCCATAAGGTACCCAATTCACGAGCAGCTAACTTAATAAGCTCAAATGTGGATAAATGAAACAATTGGTCAAATTAGTCATCAAAGGAATGATGTTCATCACTAAAATGGAGATGGGAATACTTAGACTGATGCTTATTGGAGCGGTGCTTTCAATGGAAAAAGGTAAGACAACGCTTTGGTCATGATTTTAATTAAGTGTATAATATTTCAATTTCGGCGGAGGGTAGAAAAATGGGTTTGTATAAATCATTTAAATGACTGTGTATTGAAATATGAGGATCTTAATCTCCAGGGGGGTCTTAATTTCTGCTTTTATGCACTTGCAGATCTGTATAAGCTAAATTAGAAAGTGTAATTGGTTTTTTAATTGATGGAAGACTTTGTAGGAACGTTGACGCTGATCTATGTCTCTGATTATCACGAGAGTTGCCTTTAATTAATTTATACAATAAAATTGTTTTATTGTGCAGGAATATATCAAATCACTGATACAAATGTTTTTACAAATGTAATGTAACACACATTGAGATTTCTGGGATTTGAGCCCAAGACATTTTTACCATCATTACTGATGTTTTAAGCGCGTACCATACACGTGGGTTGTGTATATATATAAGAAACAGTTGAAATTTTTACATGTTTACATTTTGAATATTAAATCAACTTGCTTGTGTATAGATTCTGCTCACCTATTCTACATTTTATATTTAAATGTAAAAGAGCATAACTTAAATTGCATGTTAAATGCAGAAGCTTGTACATTTCACAATTTATAATACAGTGTCCATTCAAGAGGGTGTGCTGTGTAGGTGATAGAGATAGAGGGAATGTCACACATTGACAAAACATTCTCCAGTCTCTCCATATGTCACCCACCATGTTTTCCCACCCTGACTACATTGTCTCGCTCTGTGTTTGGCATGTATCCTTACTTTGACTCTCTTATGAATGCATTTCTAGTCTACCTTTCATTAATGGATACATGATTCAGTTTTTTCTGCTGACTTCTTTTACATATTGCCGACTTATCCTCATGATATAGAGCCTTGCTGACGTCTGTATTTTTGAATTGTATAAAGTCAAAGTAAGCAAATCATTAAAGCAAAAATACCCAATTCATGAGCAGAAGTCAGTGCCGTTCTGCAAAAAAGGACACCAGTTAACGGGAATTGCTGAATCTTCTACGCCCCTGTGGAATTCCAATGATCCGACTTTTCAGCCTATATCCTCTGATGTATGATGAAGCTCTCTCAGTACACAAACTTAAGGCCTTTATTCATATTTGCATTGGGTCTTGCTTGAGCAACACCTCAGCCGATGTGTAGTGCTCAAGAGAAAACTTTTGCTTCTAATGGACTGTGTTCATTATGTCAAGTCACATTATGTTAGGTGAATTTAAATGGCTTGCTTGTTTGTAGGATCTTTTAAATCATAAAAAGTGTGGGGTGGGTGACCTGTAAGAATTTGTGTGACTTAAGACTAATAGACACAAAAATACGAAGAACTACCTGATGTAGATCTCTAGTCCGACAGCATACTAGTAATTAATGTGCATTTATGAAGCGGTACGATGTGTTACAATATGAGAAATATATCGGGGAAAAGATACTTCTACCCTCTGAAAAGACAATGTGCAAATGAAACAATGTCTATATTATCACGAAGGTTTAGACTCTAACATTCTGAACTGTCTGGCTATTCGTTTTAAGTGCATTTGATTTGAAGGTCTTGTCCGTTGTTATGTCTTTTTTAATTTTAGAAAGCTTGGGATTGGAAGTCTTGCAAAATGCACAGTTTGTGCTCTATCAATGTAAGCCTAATGATAACCCATAAAAAGTCAACATCGAAATGTGGATTTAGTTAATAAAATCTTAGAATCTCCACTTAAAATCATCTAATTCAAGAGAGCACCACTTTGCAACAGCATTTTTGGCAGTCTCACACGCCATAAAGAGGCCAGGATGGACCAGCTGCCACGACCTCCATAAAGAGACCACCTATCTATTGAGACTGCTCGCAGCCAGTTCATCTGGTGGTCTTGATAATGAGGTTATACTGTATTGTGTAGGATATAAGGCCCGCAAGATTTATTTTAAAAATTGAGCCACAAATGCACCCACAGAGAACTATTTGTCAAAACTATCCATTACTGAGTTCTTGCACCTTACAGTCACTGTGGGGCAGGTGTTTAGTGTTGTTATGGAAAACTAGTTTACAAATTGGATAGAGTGCTAGCATCCAGTGCAGAAATATTATTTTAAAAGTGCACACAGTGTAGGTCCAACCATAAACACCCAGTGGTAGTAGTTAGCTTGGCCAGTATTATGGGTAAGCAATATATCTTTGAAAAACGCCTTCTTCCTTTGTCCGCCTCCTGCAGATTGTTAGTAATAAAATTGTCAAAATGAGTAAATGTACCGCCTCGTTCTGATTGGAAAACAAAACTAGATCAAAAGTGCTCATAGAGCACAGCGTCGCTAGAGCAACATTGACCCATGGGCAATAAAGATGTTTGCTTTGCAATCAAAGCAGAAAAAAAGTCTTACTTGATGCTTGACTCGTCCTACATCTATGTTCTTGGCATTGGATTGCAGGCACTTTCTAAACATGGCTAAAGTATATATCTGTTGCCCATGAGTCGACATTAATATGGTAATGCTGTGCTCTCTGAGCACTTTTATTCCGATATAACCACTATGTCAATTCGATGGTCATGTTGCGAACAGTATTGAAGCTATAGTGGAAAAATAGAAATAGATATAATTAAAATGGCACTCTGAAGGGTAAACTCTAATTGGCAAAGTGCCAAAATTGAATACATTTAATGTTCAGTAGGCATGTAAGCATTGTACAAAGTTTGAATGCTTTCTCACATGCATCAACAAAACTAATGCAGCAGATGTTGAAAATGGATCCAAAATGGCACTATGGAAAGCACACTTTAATTGACAAAGTGCCCAAAATTGAATCACTTTGATGTCGTGTCATACCAAATAGTTGCGTAAAGTTTGAACGAAATAGGGCGAAGCGTAAAAGCTCTAGCTTGTCCGGAGACAAACATACATGCATAGATACATGCATACATAGTTACAAACGAACGGAATACAAGGCTTTTGCTTCAGCTGCTGAAGCGACGCAAAACAAACACAAACAAAAAAAAGAAACAAAAACAACAACAACCGCAACAACAACACAAAAACAAACAACATCAACAAGTACAATTCCTAAGATCAGATCTCTATCTACGATTATTATCATGATGCTGCGTTTTGGGACACTGACCTACATTACACGACCCTGGGCCTATTCACAAAACTAAACTCTTACAACTTGTATGGCTAAAATCGCTTAAAAGGTTCTGCTAATTGGTAAAACGGCCATAGCCGTTTGTAGCTGTATTAGATAAAGACCTAATATATATGATGTAATTTGTTGGAAAGAAAATTCTAACAAATTTGATATATGTTTGTCATCTCTTTCCTTTTATAAAAAATATTGTCTGAATCATGAGCACGTGCATCAGATTAAATTGCTCTATATAACCAGTCTTTATTGTGCATACTTTAACGTATGGATAATTAGTGAAAGAAGTTTTATATAGTTTCCTAATGATATAAATATATGATAGAGTAAAACCTCTGTAATAAGACCACAGGGGAGCTGACCGTGTTGTTCCAAGTGAAGTTCACGGTGGTCTCTAGGACTATAAAATGGTCCTACTGGGCGGTGTCTTAATTGAAGTTTCTACTCCATACTGCTTTCGCATTTGCTCTAAGCTCTCTTTTATTATGTTTTTTGCAGGGATGAAAAATATGAAGTGTTGTCTGTGTCTGGGTGGGAGTTTACATTAACAATTCACATCAGTTGGGCAATTGCTGCAGCCCTAATGTTTTCAACCATCGACATGCGATTGAAATGCCATGTAATTTTTTTCATTTGTCTTGGGAACTGCATTTTACCCCGAGAATACAGATGGCGTCATCATCTTATCACGCCTCTCAAAGCTGATGATAAAATTTCTTGGAGTTTCCTCTCATATACATGTACAGTAGAGCCGCCAATGATGACCTTTAATAAGAGACCACCTCTTTTAGGCATCTCCTTGTTATTTATTCCCACGGGTGTTAGCCTATCAGAGTGTTATATGTTTAATGAAGCAGATCATTTTAAGGTATTAACCTCCATATAGAGACCATCACTTCATTGTGACAACTATAGTTCTCTTTATAAGAACGGTCAGCAACGCTTGAAAAATGTCCATCTCTACGATGTGATCATTTTTCTTCGTTTCAGCTGCTGCAGTAAAGCAATGTGTTTCATTCGTTTGTAACCAACCAACCAACCAACCAACCAACCAACCAACCAACCAACCAACCAACCAACCACCCTACCAACCAACCAACCAGCCAGCCAACCAACCAACCAACCAGCCAACCAACCAACCAACCAACCAACCAACCAACCAACCAACCAACCAACCAACCAACCAACCAACCAACCAACCAACCAACATACCAACCAACCAACCAGCCAACCAATCAACCAACCAACCAAACAACTAACTAACTATGTGTGTGTGTTTGTGTGTGTTGGTTTGTGTGTGCGTGTGTGTGTGCGTGCGTGGGTGTGTGTGTGTATGTCTCCAAACAAGCTAGCGGCTTTACCAAAGAACTAATTTCATTCAAAATTTACACAACTATGAGGTATGAGGCGACACAGAAGTGATTCGATTTTGGGCAGCCAATTAAACTGTGCTTTTAACAGAGCCATTTATGGTCCATGTTGACATTCTTATTCATTATTGAATGCACAATTACTGATCAATATTTTATCAGCTGGCACGGTCTACTTGGTGCTGTTTGCTATATGCTGCTACAGGATCATTCTTATAGCAGACGAAGCCAATATTAGACTGGCATATTATTTGTGGCTGATTAGATACCGGTACATTGTACTTGTGTACTTTTTAATCATGATTTCCAAAACATTTTAGTAAACAACTTTATTGCCCATACGTCAACATTGTTCTAAAGATTCTTTGCTCTCTGAGAACTTTTTGATCTAGTTAGTATATGCGTACCTCGTGACTATCTTTTCGTGTGCATGGTTTTCTGTTAAGCTGTTGTTAAAACAGAGAACACTATCCACCAATGGTTGAAATTTGTGACGGAATCGGGAAAGTATTTTTTGGTATGTAGTACATAAACACTGGGGGTTCTTGTCATTTTGGCGGCCATGTGATAACAAGCCTCTCTTTCATTTCTCATTCACATTCGCAGTGGTCCTCAGTAGCTCAGTCGTTAGCGCGTACGACTTGAAAACAGGAATTGCATGCGTCGCAAGTTCGCGGCCCGGTCATGGCAGACACAGTGTCGCCAAAACCGATACTTCGTACGTCTGCCACTGAGTTGCTGATTTCCACACAGCACGTCGCCACCGTACAGTGTTACTACTAGACGGTGGCGACGCCAAGTGGAGGTTCGGAAGCCTCGTTAAAAGGCGTGTCCCGTGTAGAGGAGAGCCACACCCCTGCACGTAAAAGAACTCACCTAGTTTGAAAACTATAGCTAGTGTGATACTCCCACCCTTGAGGCTCAGTTGGCTACCTAGCCTGCCTCTGGAGAGGTACATGTACAAACACCACGTGGCCTCCCATTCATAAGAGGAGGCCAGTCTCTCTCATTCGAGATTGGCTTACTTGTGAATTACATATCCAGATCCAGGTCTAGATGCGTGAAAAGAGTTTTTGGCTGTAAGGCATAATTAGGGTAATGAACTGGTGCACGCTACCATTTGCTCTTTGATGAAGTCACTTTCAAGAGGTGGTTGTCTTACGATTCTGTACTAAATATCTGGCCTTTTTGCCAAGTTCCTAATTTGAGCTGCAGCATGACCTCTCATATCAAATAAGTTTTACTACTTATATTTTTGCTGTTTAATAAATGTCAAAACAAATGTCAAAAAGTAAAACATATAATTATAACATTTTAACATTTTGCATTAACAATGTCCTCACAAGAAAATTATTTTCTATAAAGAACCTTATCATCTCATAAATAATGTCAAACTCAAGATGATATACGCAATAGAATTAGTCATAAACAAGCAATAACATTCTATTTTATTTTTTACCCTTTCAGCATCTTAATAAAACCACAATCTCATGCATTATGAGTATATTATAAGCCTAAACGCATATATGTGTTGTGTTTTTTTTTGTTTGGGCGCGGGGGGAGGGGGGGGCAAATTTTTACTCACGGCCCCAGATGCACACACCTTTTTAAAAACCAAAAACACATTAAAAAACAACAACAATAACAGAAAAAAACTGCGTTTGCCTGTCGTTTACAGTAATGTTCCTGATGGAAAATCCATTTGCACCAATGTGCGTGGGTGGGAAAATAGACAAATGTGTGTGTGTGGGCCACGGGACTGATGTCTGTAAGTACATCTTAGTCAGGGGCAGCTTTAAAGTGGTTGGAACTGTGCAAAGCCAATTATAGGTTCACGACCACTGGGAACAAATAGCCTTCACAGTGACCTATAGAATTAGAAGGTGGGTATGAAGTGTGAGGTGGTGGATATGGTCCCGGGTTGTGTGTATGAGGTAGAGGGTTTGATCCTTATATTTGTCTCAGAAAGGATTTTTGAGCAAGGTCGTCTCTTTATAGAGGTAATCACTTTACATATGTGGTCTCTGTATAGATGTGGTCTTTTTAAAGAGATGGTCTCTTCAAAGGGGTGGCCTCCTTACAAAGGTGATCTTAATAGAATTGGTCTCTTTAACAAGGTCATATTTTTAACGAGGTAGTCTCGTTTTGAAGGTGGTCTCTTTGTACATGTGGTCTAAATATAGATGTGGTCTCTTTATGGAGGTGTTATAGAGGTAATCTCTTTATAGAGATGGTCTCTTTATAGATGTGTTCTCATCATGGATGTGGACCCTATAGAACCCAAATAGCACAGATCTGAAAACTCACATGAGAATCCACACTGGGGAGAAAAATATCATTGTAGAGTGTGTGAGAAGTAATTCAGACATAATATGAGGTAGATGTGACAAGACATATGAGAATCCACACTGGTGAGAAACCTTATGAGTGTAGTGAATGTGTCAAGTTTTTTTAGTGACACTGGTACCTTAAACAAATACATGAGAATTCACAGTGGGGATAAAGAATATCAGTGTACAGTGTGTGAGAAATCATTCAGTCAAAGTGGAAATCTGAAATCGCACATGAGAATCCACACTGGGGAGAAAGAACATCAGTGCATATTGTGTGAGAAATCATTCGGTCAAAAGGGAGATTTGACAACGCATATGAGAATCCACACTGATGAGAAACCTTATGGTTTAGTCAATGTGGCAAGTATTTTAGTGACAAGAGCTCCTTATCCAAACACATGAGAATCCACACAGGAGAGAAACAATACCAGTGTACATTGTGTGACAAATCATTCAATCACAGTGGAAATTTGAAAACCCACACGAAAATTCATACTGGGGATAAATCTTATGCATGTGGAGTTTGTGAAAAATGTTTCTCTCAAAGGTCTGCTGTTGTTAGTCATATGAGGACTCACACGGGAGAGAAACCATACAAATGTGATCAGTGTGGCAAATATTTTATTACAAGTTCTCAACTAAAGATCCACAAGCGCATTCACAGCCGAGAGAAGCCATTTAATTGCCATTTTTGTCACACTCATTTACACAAGGAGGCAACTTGGAAAGGCACCATATGACTGTACATGCCAAAAAATGAACTGTTATTACTCAACGTCGACGTTTCTAAAATTCTGATTGGATACTTCGATAATCTGGATATTTTCTACCTCTTTGACAAATTCAACAATCAACATGTAAAGCACTTCTGAACCAATCAATTAAAGACTTCCTTTTGAAAATCTAAATAACTAGACTGTAACTTTATCATGGAGCAATGAATTGCTATAATCTCTTGTGTTCATTTTTCATCATACCTAATGAATGGTAATTATTTAATAGACCTGTTTTACATTCTGCGGATATTCTACAATGAACCGGCGCACTGCAGACCTTCATCAGTGTCATTTTGAACATAATGTGTGTCATAAAATGAAAATAATTGTGAAATTCATTATTTCTTCTGTTCACTTAAAACTCTTTGTGGAGAATAGAATATTAAAACAAAACAATAACAAAGAAAAGAAAAAAAGGTTCATGCTAAATGAAATACCTTGAACTCACTGCACAATACATTGGTCATCTAAACTATAGGCCTATATCATGAGTCGACTGCAATGTGAAGTACTTATAAAGGTGTAAAATTGTTGATGGCTATTTGAACGAACAAAATAACACCACCAAGCACACAAATAAGCAAAGGAATATAACAATTAAAACACAAACCTTTTTTTACATTTTTATTTAATAGTAGTCAAAATAATGAGACTTCTTTATATCTGCTTTAATGTTCCAAATGTCCAAAATGCTCCAAAATACATATAAAAAACATTAGTTCAACGTTTCGACGATTAATTAAGAAAGAGGACCTGCTGCAGCTCAAAGCATAAATCTAGCAAACATTTTAATGAATAAAAACTAAAAGTGTCAAACATTTCAGACAGCATCACTTAAGCAGACAGAAAAACAAACACACAGTTTTGTTGTTTTAAACGCAGTGTAAGCACAGAATAGAAATGTCAGTCCAGTTTCAAAATGTTCCAAGAAAGCTGGTAAACTGCCCTAATGGGAAGAGGCATGTTTCACCGTCTGTTGCTGTTGTGTGAGCTAATTCCCTGCTCTAGTGCTGAAATCTGTAAACAAAACGGACATTTTCACGCACATGATTGAGTTAGTGCTCAAAATGATGAAACATGTGGCTGAAAGTGTGACCGTGCAAGGCGGTTGGAGGGTGGAGTTTACCCCATGTCCCTGTATCTGCCTATGGCAGCATAATCAGAAGCCCACACGGTATCATGATGATAGCGTGTTATAGTGTGCGAGGTGTGAACCCAAATAGCACACGCTTGTCAATTACACGTTACTCTGCAATGGAAACCGCATGTTTTTGTGGGTTCTCAATTGTATAGGTGATGTGCTTGGTTAAGCACGTTTCCCTTATAGCATTATTGGCAGAACTGGAGCTTTCATTGTTGTTCAATGGCAGGTAGTGAACTGGATACATATGACACGTGTGTATTGTTTTGAGTACAATGAAAATGTGTAGATTGGAGAACGTACAGTGCATTTGTAAATAAAAAAGGTATCGAGGTGTAGTATTAAAGTGATATATCCTCAGAGGAAGACCAACTCTAAAATCTCCACAACAAGATCATTTTAGCAATCTCGCGCCTTCATTAAGGACCAGTGTGGACCGTCCTAAAGACACAGCCTTTATTGTGACCAGGAGTTCCATTTTGTCATAATTGAAATGTTAAGTTATGCGTAGAACAAAGTGATTGTAATCTCAGATTAGTTTGATTTCTTGCATGTTGTAAAGTCCAAAATCTAGACTATAAGGCATTTTAACCCCATCTCAACATTGCCCACTTGCACCATGTCTCATGCAACTCCTTTTGCCTTTTTATGCCACAAATTAAATGCACACACGTGTGCGCCTACCAGAACCCCTGTTTACAGAGGTTTTCATGTTTTCAAAGCATTCACCGTGCTTTCTTTTCAGTGACTCCATCCCTTTTGTCGAGTAGCCTTGTAAAGTTACCAGGGGAGTTTTTCAATTTCTTGTCGCTTAGATGCTTTCGCAAATTGCGCAAGACGGCCCCTACATCAGGTAAGAAGAAAAAATTACATGGACCCGACCGGATTTTAAACTGTGCAAGCCAACACACTTAGGTTGTAAACCCTTCTCTCAAAATATTGCATATGGTTGGTATTCATCTGATCAAATTATCAATCATATTCTCTCGGTGTAAAAGCTGTCCAGCTATTGAACAATCCACATGAGAAGAAAACCCATTGACAGTGACTCAGTCGATTTTAGACTTTCTTTAAGTTTGCAGGGCTCAAACCCACTTCAGAATCGTATATAAAATGTTGGATAATTTGATGCTGATCCAAATTATGCATCTGTGCGCATTGAATAGTAGAATATTCAAATATGTGCATGCTTAGAAATATAAACTCAATGAATTCAGAGAAGACTTTAAAAAATAAATAAACGTGATGGATTTTATTTTGTGCATCTCTTTCATAGTAACAATATAATGATAGAAAATGATGCAATATTAGCTTTAGCATCCGTAGAGCGCATGGGACTGCTATAGTCTTTGTATATTTACTGTTCATGTCTCACTTATCCCGTGTTGTAAGGGATCGGTCAAACCCACGTTGGGACCAGTGGAAGAACATTTCATCTAGACACTAGTAGATCCAGGTATGAAGGTAATAGGTATACACATCTTGTGTGATCTCATGCCAACAGTTATACCACACAGGACATGTTCTAAAAACCTGGCCCTGATAGATAATGAAAAGAAAATACAGATTTTGTATTTTTGTGACAAAACACAGGATGTAGAGAGGGACAATTGTGGTGGTGATACTATGATTTTAATAGGTTAAAAAGACCACGCATCCCATTTTGTTGTGTTGGCCACATTCCACACCATATCAGCGATATGCAGGTCGAAGAGGGCGAGCGTCCCACATTTTCCATGGCAAAGATTTCATTTTCATTTGTCTTGGGGGTATAACTGCAATACTTTACGCGTACAAAACCCGTGAAATGCTGTGGGTGCCCCCCTTCCCGCGGACACTTTCTAAAAACCTGAGTCTGAATCTGCCAGTGATAGCTTTTTTGCCAATATTTCACTAACAGGGGAGCACACACTCACACTCCTTTTCTTTCAGCCTTTTCTCCACACCACACTTTCTTCTAATCCTCACCATATACATTACTTATGTTGAACCCCATGCAGTGGAGGCAAGAGTTGGTTGGAGTCCACCACCATTCTGGCGTACATGATTATAGTGTCCCCGTGCAGATGTTTTATGTGGGTCACGTTTTCCATTACACAGTGATTATATCTTCCCATTTGCACAATACCATGGATGGAACAGGCATCGGAAAGCAATGGGGGTGTAGGCGTATTTTTATGTGTGGTGTCTGGCTGAGTGTCTGTGTTGTATGAGTGCATGTCTGAGTAACTGCATGTGTTTGGGTGACCGTCTGGCTGAATGCATTTTCGTTGAGTGAGTGCATGTCCAGCCATCCGCCTGTATGCCTAATGAACAGTGTGGTAAATTGGTTGATCGGGTCTGTCCAGGTGACGTTATGTCTAAATATATTTTCGTTAGTGAATGGATATTTGTATGGCAGTGGATGCCGGTGTATGTCTTACTGAGAATGGGAGATTGTTTTTTTCTGAATGCATCTTTGTTAGTGACTGAATATATGTCTGTGAGTTTATGTCTCATTGAGTGATTGAAAATATGACCCCTGTCCAAGAGTGAGGTGAGTGTCAGTGCAGCTAGTAGCATATTCAGGCACTCTCTACGAGAGGTCGACTTTAAAAAAAAATATTTGTGTGAATTATACTTTGTATGATTATAGTTTATCATTTATTTTGATGGATGTGATGTATATTGGTTGTAATACAATGAGAATTTAATATTTAATATTTTTTCTGAAGGATGCTTTTTCCAACTGGGAGAATGATCATACATGAGAACGTTATGATATAACTTATTTATTATAAAAACGAAGCAGACACTTGTTGAGTGTGATATTCAGGGTAGTCGTTGGCGTCTTCTAAAGCCGCTGGGTGATTGTCTGGGTGTGTTTTGTATGCAGTATTTGGAGGGGTCCCCACCACAGCTTTTCCATAAATCATAGTAACTGTTCTGCCACTGGTCGCTGTTTATGATGTGATTATAATGAAGCGCCAAAGAGTAATATGTAACTTCTTCAAATACAACAGTTGTGCATTAACATTGTATTGGCGAAATGATTAGCGTGGATAGTAACAGCCCTACATTTACATGTAACCTAACTATTTGTCATCTCCAACTCACATTGATAAGTCTACCATCAACATCAGTACAGCTTTTGTTCCCATCAGCATCAATCTAAGAACAAATCGAGTAAAACTGTCAACGTAAAACTCCAACTACAATGAAATAGTGTGTCAACAAAACAGTCCAACAAAACCGGAAAAGACGGAATATTACACATCCGGTTCAATTCGTCATGTGCTCTTTGAAAATCTAGACTGTGGCCCGGAGTGAAAGACAGAGTCTGTGGGTATTTTCCATCCATAATACATCAAAGTATGACGGATTTTGACTGCTTTATGTTACCCAATATGAAATCTTCTTAAGCTAACGGGCAGCCTTTTTGTACAGTCTGTTCATATGTGTTATTACTGTTAGATCTGTGAGCTGGCGTGTGAAAGAAAATGATGCGAGTCAAGTTTACATTTCTGCTGAAGTTAATAGCCATGTACACTGATGTGGTAGCACTGACATGGCGACATGACCATTTTTGTATGCATCTGCCGGCTGTACTATCTAAACATTGTCATCTATTTCGTGCTTATGATTCAGATCACAAGTTATTGGAAATAAGCTACTGTACCACTGAATACATGTGCAGGGTAGGAGAGAGATTCTCTTGCAAGACGACGATGTAGCGAAAACGACGCAATTTCAACATCATCATTGACTATCATTGCCATGCACACAATAACGGAAGGAATGGGTGAACATGAACCCCACTTTTGGAAGAAACCAAGACGGCAATGAAATATTAATATACTGTACTCCAAGAAATAAGACCACCTCTGTTGCTATTTTAGGCCCCAATTCAAAATGTGTTGAGGTTTCGAATGTGTCTACTCATTTTGAACAACGTGGTGATTACGTAACATAACTATACCAGCAGTATTTTAATGCATTTACATCTGTTATATTGTGCAATTTGTATTTGTTTGCTCAGACTCTCATGTGAGCGATGATTTGCGACTTATATATTATGCACAAAGCTAATTTCCAGGTGCTAAAATTATTTATGCTGCTCATAAGTTTCTTTCAGTCAGAACTTTGAAGACTTGAAATGTCTCAATCTTTTTTTCTTCATCGCAAACCCCGGGAATGTAGGTGTAGGAATGGTAAACGACTTAGTTTAGAAAATTTAATCACTCAAGTCAAGTAAATTCAAAATTGTATTTTTATTTATCATTCTGTTTACATTGCAGGTTTCATGCGTGTGTGTGTGTTTTGTACCTTACATATATATCTTGTTTGTGTATCTGTTTTGCGGTTTCATTTATTTTGCATATCCACCCCCTTTTG
Source organism: Streblospio benedicti (assembly GCA_019095985.1). Taxonomy (NCBI): domain Eukaryota; kingdom Metazoa; phylum Annelida; class Polychaeta; order Spionida; family Spionidae; genus Streblospio; species Streblospio benedicti. The sequence goes on along the minus strand of CM032664.1, from coordinate 19,821,723 downwards.
ATATAGACGAATTACCCTGCAGTCTACAATGTACATATACGACCGGTAGGAGTGAGTTAAGCTTAACCCTAGCTAGCCCAAGGGTTGATAATATCATGATCAGTTTCACCTCAACGAAAACAAACAAACAAACAAACAAACAAACAATTTACATTAATATCATCGATTGTAATTATCTCTACCATATTTACACCCAGTAATAAATCAAGTCATAAATAAAGCCATGAAATTAACGTTTATATGTTGCTGAATATACATTAAATGTGAAAGATATCAGTAGCAGAATAAGAAATTCCTACTAGAGGCATTGGCCAGCCGGATGCAAGGCCAAAGTTAAATACAATTCGGCATCTTCATTGCTCAAGATATCGGTCTTCATTTTCCAAACTAACTTACAGAGTACATTATGTTCAAGGCTGTTACGATGAGAACAATATCGTGTTTTATAGACTTAGTTTAAACTATAGAAGTCACTGAGCATGTTAACCTATATTGGAAATATGTAAATGTATATGTAGGCCTACATGCTCATGTAAGAACTTTCTGACTTTGTTCAAACTATATGCTAAACATAGCGTTTGGTTACTATGAAACTAAACTTCACCGCTGCTACATTAGTCTTTTTCAGACCATGTATCGTATTTTAACAGTATGTATAATTGTATATCCATATATGCATGCACTTTAGATATTAGATAGAAACGGTAGTATAACATCCTGACGATCCTGCCCAAGTAACTTACATCTATATACAATGGAATTGAATTAAATCAACATTAATGGTCATGTTTTAGTAGAATTGAATGAAATGAAATGAACAGTAATATTGAAGAAATATGTCATGGTTTTGGGCAATTTGCATGAATCAATGCCCGAATTTGGTGAATATTGCCCGAGTTTGCGAGGGCAATATTAAAAAAAAAACATGACATATTCATTATACCACGATTAACCTTCACAAACAGGTTTCATTAGATGGGGAAAGCTCTCCATTGGACACACTGAATGACGAGTCATATTACCTTCTACTGGTTTTGCACACATCATTAGCATTGTCCGGCATTTAACATTTCTTTAAGCAATTAAAATCACTGAAACTAATAACACTAGGTTTATCACATTTCAAAGCATCGTTTTTACTTAAAAATCATTTCTGAACAATCAAAAGATTCGTTCAAATATGATTAATTTCAATATAGCGATACTAGTCTAAACAGTTCACGGTTGGCTGCATCAAATGCTGAGCTCATTATGGTCCCTGTTAATCCGCTTTAAATTTAACTATTAGTACTAGAAATATGGGTGATTATATTGTCATGCCTTTTTCTCTAACTGTGCGTATCTAAACCTGCGTGGCAACGTAAATATAGTTGATTATTTGTTTTAATCGACGGCTTATAAATGGCGGACGCTTCTACTGTCATAGGGCAATATCCACCCATGGTTCATTGAGTAATTATCCCCCGGCTGATTTTGGATGTCAGCCAATCACAGAAAAGTATTCAAGGGTGTGTCCTCGATAGAGTGGTATAATTAAGTTTTTTTTCTTTATCTTCATGGGCATTTGTGCGTACTAATTCCTTAATTTCCATGGATTGTGTCCTGCCACCTCTCCAGAAGCTTAAATCTGCCAGCAGTGCTCGATTAAAGTTTAGTAGGGGCTGTGAGTCAACGTGGGGCCCTTTGACCCGTGATGCGACATTTTGGCGCGAATCGTGACATTTCATGGGGCCCCCGAAAATATATATACTTGGGGCTTCTGTTTTGGTACTTTCGCATAAAAAAGTAATATGTGTAAAATGTTGGCAAAATATTGGGCCCCATGATTATGTTTATTAGGACCCCTTGTTATTTGAGGCTTTGGGTGGTTTATCAGCTTTCACATAACTTGGGGCCCCTGAATATATATACTTGAGGCTTCTTCTGTTTTTGTGCTTTTGTATAAAGGAAGTACAAGGAAAAATGTCGACTAAATCTGGGGCCCCATAGTAACTTTCATTACAGTCTCTTATTATCAGAGGCTTTTGCATAAAAAATTGCGCGCGTAAAATTTTGGCAAAATCTGAAGCCTGCTCAGCCACCCCCCCCCCCCAATCGGGTACTGTCTGCCATCGACACATTCCATGTTATACCTAAACACACCGACTTGCTGTAGGATTAAATACAACCTTACCCCATCACCACTCATTATTGTGGGTTACAAGCATATTAGATTTAGATAGTACATGCCAAAGTAAGGCACTGAAAGTTGCATGATCATGTTTTTCAATTTCCTGTTTCGAGGAAGTGAATTTTCACCCTGCCTATAGGTCTGCATAATCCATACAGAACTGAGGTGTTCAAAGTAACTGTGCGGTGACATTATCTTGTATATGTGTTTTCAAACTTCTTGCCATAACTTTTAATAGGGGATTGTAATCATTTTCTCCATATAATTGTCAATTCCTCCCCCGAGAACTACGAAATTTCCCTACAGAAAAAAGTATTTTGCTTATTATACAGTTACCAATATAAATTTAATATAAAATTGAATTTGTTCCTTTTATGCTTACATTTGTGACGGATTTGTCAAGCATACTGACAAAATGTCAAATTCATTTTTTAACCCCACTATTCAAATTTATACAAGAGCCCCAAAACACAAAGAAATGCTTATACGCCGAGGAAATCCTCCAAAACTATTGCCTATTTGTCCAGTATGTTAGATCACACAGCACTCTCCTTCCAGAAAATCCTGGATCTGCCACTAGATTGTAAAGAGCACACGTGGTTACCACGTGACGAAGATGTGCATGTTTATCATGCAACTGCACCCACCACAATGCACCCGTCACCTACACCCACCAACCCTACCAATCATTCTCTCCCTTATTAATCTTACTTAAGTTATATAAACTTACATTACATAATTTGAAATAAAAAACAAAACTGTCTGCCATATATAAACTGTGTGGGAGGAAAAGATAAATCTGTGAATGTCACTGATGTGTTTTAATGGAGACGCATGCAGCACGAATTGTGTGAGAAACCCCAGTTGTGTTTCTTCAACTTTGTCTTGTTTGTGTTTTGTTTATGTGGGTGAGTTCACTTGTATTTGTGTGTGTTTTTTCTTCGCTTGTGTCTATTGCTGCTTTAACACCTGTGCCTCGTCCTTGTATGTGTCTATAAAGCACCTGTCATTAAACATTAAGACCCAGGTCGTGTTACTTTTTTTACCTGGCGTGGAAATTGCTTTTTTTCAAGATAATCAAAGATGATCATTAAAATCTATTTTTCGAACTAAACATTTTAAGTATAACTTGATGGAAATTGCGATCTACAGTTTTTGCTCTGTGACATTTCCTATTAAAAAACCAGGACCATGCACTATCAATGAAATGACGGACCCCTTATGAATAACTGATGCGAACACAGCCTAAGCTTAAGAATCAGCATTCTCAACTGCTAGATCATGACAGTAATGCACAAACATTGCCTCTTGGGGATTTACTCTGTCTTCATTTCACTCATAAATTCAATGGAATCGAGGGTACTGTAATCAAAGGTTCTCCTTACCACACAAACTGAATAAGCAGTAACAATACAAGTTTTCAACACAATACTCCACTGCTACTTGGCTGCTGATGAGCACAGGGGAAAACGGGAGAATCACTTGGGGGTTTATTTGGGGAAATTTCATCAAGGCCAAACACAATCAATACATTTGTCTTTTTGTTGTTGAACGAAACCTTTGCTCGAAACCAGGGACTGTAAAGGGGGTAGGGTTGTAAAGAAATGAAGTGGGAAAATGGAAGAGAAATCCAGAGAAGTGGGGAATACATACATGGGTGTTGGATCTCCACGTAAGAGATCCGGGGGGGGGGGCGCCCCCCTTTTCCTACCCAAATACTTCATTTTCATAGGGTTTTTCATGAAATCCTGTAAGTGCGCAACCCCCCCCCTTCCTGACGTGCGCCCCTCCCCTTTTTCAAAACCATGGATCTGCCTATGGAGTAGACGCATTCAAGTGAAAATGTCAATAAAAGGGATGTAGAAAAGAGAGGCGAGGGATGCAGGCTCTCATTATCTCATATGATGTCCATACCCATCGTCGGTTTACGGGAATCTCAGCCAATGTTTCAATAACTTATGAATTGACAATTACAATAAGCTTGACATATGTGAGAATCCCCCAACACTTCAAGAAGCGCCCGACGTCCAAATGCCTTTCCTTCTGCTGCCAGCATTATACCCAAAAATGCATTGTGCCTGGAGTGACAAATGGAAATGCTGGACAAAGAAAAGGCCAGGGAGAAGGTAGATTAGAAGGAAATATGTGGCTGTAATGATGATTTGCGGTGGGCCGTGTCACCGACTGTCTTGACTGAGCGGAATTGACATCGATGGTGTAGTTGTCGTCTGTGTCGTAAATGAATGTGACGGTGAAATCACGACAATGGGTCGGGTAAACAGAGCCGATTGTTGGCCTAATCCAATTGAGTTCATTAAAGGTGGTACTTGGGTGATTGGTAAGTGTTTGTTGTTGGTGGGGACTCGGACCTTAAGTGTATGTTTGAATTGGGGTTTCTTTTGTTGAGTTGGAGTTGTCTTGCTATTTATAGAAACATTTTCCCTGTACTTTTAAAAAATGCTGCCAGGCTCATAAAGCGGACATTGCTATTCTCGACACGTGTCGCGATGCCCTTCAAATTACATCAGTATCAAATAATTTCTTTATCATAATTATCAATATCAATTTGTAGATAACATATTGCTTTTACATGTAAATAATCATAACGTATCAAGAATGATTTCAGATATTTTTTTATAGATCATTTCATTTCTTTTGGTGTACAATATTTATTTTCTTACAACAATAAAGCACTACATTGTAATTTTAAGGCTAAACTTGTATACCTATGACCACTTCTGTCACAGCTGTTTAGAAAAAATCTTCTATATTTCTATCAGCTACACTGCACGTTAATGGGATTAATTGGATTGTTTGTGCTTTCTTATCATGTGCGCCATTTTGTTTACTGATGTCATCATTCACCCGTTACGTCACTGATTTAAAATGGTGGATGTTAAAAATTACAAGATTTAAATTTTAATGTGTTTAGAAAAAGAAATGTTAGATAAGAGGAATAGATGAATACACGATTAAAAAACCCAGATACTGGCGTCAATCATTATTACAGAATGTTCCATCATCGTCTGGTAAGGAGATGTTTGGAACCATTATGCTCATGAGCCTTTAAAGGCAGTGTCGGTTGAAAATAAGGGGATATAGTCAATACATGGACCCAATGATGATTTATGTCAATTGATACCAAAATAATAGGAATGAATTTTAGCCATGATTATACTAAGTTGCAGCAATGAACTTTGATGATATTGAAATTTGTTAAAGTTGGTTCACTTTAATTGAATTTTGTGTTTACTGTAATGCAAATATCAGGGGTAAAGATTAATTGTGCATGTAAGCATATGCTGTTGAAATGTCATTTAGTGAAACAATTTGAAAATCAATAGAATGGCACAATGGTTTGCCGTATACACGCCAACTACTGTAATGGCAATATGATATCTGGAAAAGCAAATAACATTGCATGCATGAATGACATGAGAACAAATAGGCACATTAAATTGAAGTTTGTACACAATTATCGCCCCATTCAAGATCAATGATGAGAACTGAAATATTGTTTATTCAATATTAATTTCTATTGGAAAACAATTGTAATGCCGGTTCATAGTCTAGCAGTGATATATTAGCTATAAAAGAAAATGCAGTCATTAGATAATATGTAATAATGTAAATTGGTAGCCTTAGACAGTTTTAACTTCTAAATATTTGCACTTGGACAAGTAAAATGTTGACAAATATTCAAACTAGGAACACTGAAATTGTTGTAGATGCCATCCCTGTTGAATTTTAGACGCTAAAATCAATTCTAATATCCTTCCTTTTCAAATAAAGTCTACTGTCATCTTATGCCTTGCTACATGCACCTGAGCAAGTTCTTAAAATTGCAACACAACGTGCAGCATGCATTAGTCATAGTCTATCCCATTGTCGATGCATCATGTTTAGAAAGAAAGTCCCTACAGCATGGATGTCTTTTTTTCTTCATTGGGTGCAGTAGAGACTTTTAATTGTTTCTTTTAAATATTACACATTTATTCTTCCAATGGGGTTAAATGCAGGCTGTGTTTAGAGGTTTTTTGTGGTATTGTTATGAAATCTTGGTAGGTCCTACTTCCACACAGAATTGTCCTTTTTAAGAGAATATTTTCTCTCTAGTGGTTGTCTGAATTGGGAGCTATGCTGTATGGCTTTGGAATGACAAAACTAGATGTTAGATGTTATTTCTTTAGCACGATTACAGTCCAACCTGCAACTACGATCACCTCCATGAATAGACCCCAAAATCCAAAAAAGGAGCAGGAGCATTCATGAAAACCCCCCACACCCATCAAACAATTTGATACACCGTAACATGGACCGATCGGTTTAAAGCAATATCTTAATTGTCAAGTGGTCTCAATAGACAGGTAGTCTCTTAATAAAAGCTCTTCGTCTTTCTCTAAGCAGGTTTGTGAGCGCGTGAAATTGGCTTATTGTAGTGGTAGTCTTTTTACAGAGATTGTCTTAATTATAGGTGTTAACTGAACATTGCATGGATCAGCAAGTTCAATGAATGCATTGTCATTTTCACTGCACATTGTGTGGGTGAGCTTCACCGAGGAAGGTGGCTTATTGGGTACAACACACTGCAAGCTGCAGCAGGCAATCAAAGCAAGTTTCCCGCCCTCTGTCACACACACAGCCTGATCAAACAGCCCAGTTATAAGCAAAATCTACTTATTTATTCTTCAACCTGCAATGGGATAAAACTGACATAGCGACAATGCCGTTTCTTGTCCTTTGTCGGTCGACACAGTTGTTACTTTACCTCTCTATGAAGCCGACGCAGTTTGAAAGCCTTAGCCATGACACGCGTAGAATTTTGAAACATAATGTAAAAACACATTTGTATTTTTTGTATTCAAGAAACTCTTCAAAACAGGCTCCAACTGTGGGAGGGTTGATGGTTGGTGGTGGCGGTCTAAGTGTGTGAGAGGGGGTTGACGACGTACAAGGACATGTTTCTCACCCTCTCAGACACTTAAACCAACGACTCGAACCTCTCGATTATTACATACACCTTCATAGCCAGAGACTCCTACACCACTTGAGTGCCCACTAAAACACCATACCGAGTGTTTGAGAGTCTATACTATAAGAATTCCTATGGAGACACCCATGATTGAACCTGTGTCTACTTGTAGCGCTTTTGAGGTAAAACTAAGGACCATACGTATGTGCAAAACGAACTGTGTGGTCGACACTGATGTTGTTTCTAACTCATGAAAAAAACTAGATTCACATTGAAAATCCTTATCTATGGCACCGAATGTCCAATTGTCTTTCATATCATGTATAGATATCTTTCTAAATTTGAAGAGTATTTCTGGAGCGTTAGACTATAGCAGTTGTATGCGGACCCCATGTATAGTAGTACGGACATGAAACACTTTACCCTTGTTCAAATACACTTAGGAATTGCCTTGTGAAAGTAGGACAAAAGTAGAGATCAAATGTACCTGTTTACTTGAATATTTATGAGGGCGTCTTCAAGCTAGTACAGTCATTTTTCTTTAGATGACTTACCATGGCAGCAGATCAGGATTTCTTGGAAGGTAGAAAAATGAATATGTCTACTCCATGAATATTTCAATGTAAAATCTATATAATGAATATGACATATTACCGGCTTGTGTAAGTTGGGCTGCTCAGCTGTCGTGAAGCTGGGTTCCTTTGAAATTAGGACTGACCTAAAAAGTGAAAATATAATTTGACTTCTGTAGATGTTATGAACGAATCAGTATGCACGGGAGTCTTTGCTGACCATTACTTATTGCTGTTAAAATGTTAACCATGGTCCAATATATCATTGTGTTATCGTAGCTTTCTGTCATGATTATAGATATGATTATAGATATGAAAATAGACGTCTACTGGACTACAGAATGTATGTGAATGAAATGGTTTCAGTGTATGTCTATAAACGTGTATGCCTACTACTATCTGTGAAAGTTTCATATTATTGGGCAAGTATTTCCTAAGTTTTCCACATAGCCCAATATTAAAATCCTGACATTGCGCCTTAGATATGTGTTTACTCTTGAACAAAGTATAGGAAATTGCATAAAAATATGTCCGATCTTCATAAAATCATAAAGATTTCACACCCCTAGGCGTAATACTGACAAGATTTCATCAAAATACATTTAATACTTTTGGAGATAATTCCATATCCCGATTCTCTCCATAATCCGTGAAATCTATGAAAATGACAACACCATTTATTATGAAACAGACTTTACTACAGTTCCAATGCATTACATTTCAACATGGCCTCTTAACCCACTTTCTCGAATGGACCATGCAACAGATAAAAGGAAAAGTTAAAAGAAAGGATAATGATTTCTTTGAAACCATAGCATGGATTTGTCTACACTAAGATATCTCCCTTAAATAAGAAAAAAACATGATTATATATACGACCTGTCTGGCATTAGCTACATGAATCATTCTGACAAGTTTCACTTCATCTTGGACTAGTAAAAGTAAAACAAAGACCGACATTCCTTTTACCGGAAGACAGATTACTAAGTATATATTGTCTACAAAATGAAAGAGTACCTGTTTCGTATTTGTGTGAAAAAGCTGAACGGGTCACTTGAATTTAATAGATACATTCTGACATGTTTGAAGTCTCATTACAAGACTGAAAACGACGAAATGGTAAAAGGAAAGATAGTCATTTCTGTTAAGTGATATAAAAGTGAAATGAATGTGTCTACAATATGACCGGTTTGGACTAAATTAGATCAGAACCAGTAAATTGACACTGTCTTACATGGAGGATTCTGCCATGTTTCATTCGTCAACTTAGGACTTGTTAAGGAACTGTTAGAAAAGAAGTCTGGCGTTTTTTAATGTGTCATGAGTGAGGAGTTTGATATGTGTGGGTAGATAGGGGGTGGAATTCTCACCAACGGGGACAAGCTGGTGTTTTTGTGTCTGAGTCTGTTGAAGGACTTGAATTTTTTACCATTGGAAGGGCGAAAATCCATAGATTTGCACAACAGCCGCGCGGCAGCCGCCTGTTGAACCTACCAAGCGGTTTCAAAACTCATACCTTCAAGGTTATCGTGCGACTTCACACGGCTGTATCTTGATTTCTGTAAGAAAATAGAATATAAATTTTTAATGGGTTTTACACTTAACAGAAAACTCACTAAGAAAATAAAGGCGGTTTTGTGGGTTGTATTCGTGTGAATTGCTCCTTGAGGTGATTCCAAAGTCAGTTGCGCAACAAAAATGGGACAATCGGCTTCATCTCATTTTAAATACATTGAGACGGTGGAAGCGAATTTTCATAGAACACCCCTGCAATGAGACCACTTGAGGTCCGTCTCTCATGTGGTAGCAATATAAAGCCTCTGCTGCACTGTATAACTAACATGAACAAACATGCTCCAATTTACATAATTCATTTTAAGACCCAGCCCAAATTGATAATGCATTGCACACTTCCTCGAGTTAAATGCACTATAATGGTTGTCTCAACAAAGAATCAATGGCGACATCATATATTTTCCACGGCACCGACTCACTCTATCGGGGATCATGAAACCTGACACGCTGGGATTTTCCTGCCATCTCTATAACACGTAAAACCACCACCTCTCAAGTGTTATCGATAATCCAAAATGTGTAGTACAGCCAGTGGTGCCAGTTCTTATGATCAGTTGGGCAGCAAGATCTGGAATTCGAGTCATACCGCATTCGACGTTACCAGGGGCTGTTAGTCATGAAGTGTATTGCTAATTCTAGAGTTAGCCATAAAATCCAGTTATCAAAGTAGACAAAGTTCGATTTAATAGATTCTGGATTCTGGAATTGTCCCTCTTCTAGATCCATCACTGTCACATGGGCACATTTTTGTGTGTGGTATGTAGGGTCGGAAGTCCCAAGTGGTTGCATGAACATGTTGCACTGTATTTTAGTATAACACCCAGTTAAGACCACCTTTAAAAAGAGACCATCTCCATAATAAGACTAATTTGTGTGGCCTCAAATCTAAACAAATCACTTCTATAACAAGACCACGAGCAAAGTATGTGTATATTCACTGCTACATGGGTATCGACACACTTAAACATAATTTCCCCCCACACACTTGTTTATTTTAATTTTGATTCTATAGACTCCCCATCACAAATCCCATACACCCAATATATACACACAATAATAATACTACAATATCGCTACATTATGCTAACTCACACCTTCATAAAATCATCTACATCACCTGCAGATCCAGATTTTTGGGAGTGTGTGTGTGATTGGGGCGGGGGGGGGGGGTGTTCCTTGAATTAAGGGATCTCGTGGGGTTATCGATAGCGGGCATACCAAAAATAAATATTTTGGCGGGGGAAAGGGGGCTTGCTCCCGGATCTGCTTATGTTCATTTAGGCCATTGGAAGGCCAGTATCAGAACAATCTTAATAGAGAGGTTCTATGGTATGATACTTTATCTAAACCAAATTATAACCACACACCAACTAAAATCCAGCAAATTACTTTAAAGCGGATTATTGAAAATGTTCATTAAATCGCGAGAGAAATTTAATGCAAAGAAAACACTCGTTTATTTAGGAGTACAGTATATCTTTGGAATCTATCTCTCCTTCAGCCTTTATGTTACTGGAAGAAATATTGCCTCGTTGGAAACCTTTGAAACTTGTAGAACTCCAGCTGCAAATGCTACTGTGTATTGCATTTCTTTATTTGATCAAGAATACATTTTATGTGGTAAATCATGTTGGTTTAAGGATAATTGGTTTTGTTAATATTCTATTCTTGTACTGCTCTTACTCACACTATAAACGTGAAAGATCATTTAGAATGGTACTGCACCCCAGTATTTGTGAGTCAAAACTACATGGTCATGATATTTCTGTCATGTGAATCGAAACATAATGGTTTTATTTAGAGACTACATAACTAGCTGACAATATCATGATCTCGTGCATTGTAATGATTGCAGCATCTAGTTATTTCAATTATAGCTCTTTGTCACAACACACGCGCCTATATATCCTACTTGTGATAGCCGTTTCTTTTTTAATTTCTTTTTATTTCTAGCATTTGTACATGTACATGTTCATATCGTATTGTATCGTATCGTGTCATGGGAAACAGACGTGGAAAAAGTTTTTATGAAACTGTTACTAGGTGCTGCAATATCCTTAAGATTTGCTGTTTGATACAAGAAAATTGCTGACAGAGCACGATCTTCCTCCGTGATGGAGTAGTGCGTCAGTAGTTTCGTCTTATAACAATGGATATGAAAGATATGGATACAGTAGAGCATCTTTTAAGTCACACAGCGGACTGTCTTCGAGTGGTGCCAATGAAAAAGTGATCTCTCTATGCTATTGATCTGGGGAGTCCCTAGTTATGATATTTTTAAGGGGTGTTCGTTTTAAGGTACATGTATGCATGAGAGGAGCTCTAATTGGCTTCAGACAGCTGTATCATTATGGATTTGTCTTTGGCATTGATAACTGGCACAACCTGGCTGACCCATCGTCATCTCATGATACGCAGTATTATGGACTGGTAAAGACAGTCTGAAGTATACAAATGTGAAACCAATGACAGGGGTGACCTAGACCAAACAACACAGAATATGGAAAAACAAGTCCAAGAAATTCAGGAAGGTAGAAATCGGCCAAAGAATTATGGAAAAGTGGCAAGCTTTTGACCTGATATATGCCCACTTTGATCATGTGTATTGATAAAACTTCCTCAGTGGAATTTGAACTTGGACCAGACACCTTATGAAATGCTCAAATATGCATTAAGATGTCTGTGACCTATTGCACTGGTTCAAATCCTATGATAACGGAAACGTGTCTACGGCTGGAAAGTGGGATATAGTATACCATCCAATGAAGACCACCCCTTTAAAGTGACATCCTCTGTAATAAAATCAAGTTAGTATTAGAAATATTTTTATACGTGTGTTATTTATTGGAGGTTCTTCTTTAACAACGTACTGAAGAAAAAAAAGAAGAAAATCTGTGAGGTAAAAAGAAAGAGTGCACTCCAGCCTAGCCCAGGAGGTCTTTACCTTTTCAATACATTTTACATTCTGGAAAACAGACATCATGAATAATAACTAAGTTGATTTTTGCCATTTTTTCTGCGTTTGGATGTACTCAAAGAGCAGCTAAAATGTCGTTTGGAATCATTTCCCGTGAAAAATGAACACTCAGCCTCGCCATTTCATGTGCAGAACAACTTTTCTTATTGCATTTGTCTCCTTAATGGACACTGGCAACATGATTAGGGGTCTTAAGATGCTTACGATCACGTGAAACGACCTCTTTACTTGTGAATTAAAACTAGGTGGCAACATTTCTGTCATTTGAAGAGCCATTTAAACCTCGTAAGTTGTTTTATGATCTGGTTAACTTGTATCTTTGTGTGTATATCGGATCGGTTGGATAGTTATAAGGATTGGCATGCAAGAGGAAAGGCTGGACAATGTGGGGGCAAAGGGTGTGGTGGTAAAAGGTAAAAAAATGTGTGATTATGTGGGGCGGGGAGCTGTTTCCAGTTAGTGGTACGAGGCGACGCGTGCGGGACTGCTCAAATAGTGAACTTATTTTGATGTGAGATGGAAAAGGCAAAATAGTTGGATGTATATTCATTTGTCATGACTATTTTGCAACTAATTCAATGAAGAAAATTTGCAATGTTTTATTTTGGCAAATTTATCAACTATTTATATTTATAATCAAAGGGTAACACTTGAACGTAATTCATAGTGTTACCAATCAACTACAAAATTACACTATCGTCATCTAAATCTTAACCTTTCGCTATATATATGGATATACTGTATCCCTTTTGGGCCTTCATACCCAAAAAGAATCTGCAAATGATAAAGTCACGTTTACCATATACAGAAAACTGACAAATATGCAATTCCAGAATAGCTGCAAGTCCTTTGCTCAACACGTTTTCTGCAAAGTGATTTGCCATAATAGACGATTCTTTAGGATAAATAATGTGAAAAAGGAAATATCACCTTTCAACCTGATGAAGTGTTCTGTGTGTCCAGCTTTTGTTATGTTGCAGAAAAAGGACTCTTGCGTGACTCAATTTCTTTGGACTATTGTATTATCGCTTTAAGTTCATTGGCTTGTAATAATATATTATGCACGTTCAAAGTATTTAAACAGAGTAAATATATTATTTGATCCATGGTACAGCAAATAGGTTCCACTACTAATTGTGTTGCTGGAATTAAGTTAAATGCAACATGGTAAATGTCTTGGAGGTTTGGTTTTATTCCTGCCTTATTTAATGCTATGAAATCCTCCAAAGGCCCCATGGGTGTATTTAAGTTAGTGTATAGAATATCTGTGGCGTTTAGAGTTTTGAGATGTAAACCACAACAACAGGGCTATATATAGGCAGTTGGTAGGGTTGCCAGGAACGTGTGCTTTTGACTCTTAGTCGTTTTTTCTATTGATGGTTGTTAAGCAAACCCATTCCTACCTGGTTGCTAACCGACTGCGACGCACCCATGCTTTTAACAGTACAGATCTGGCAAGGTAAGCATGTGTAAATGGTTAATAGTGTAGCGCCAGTGCTCACCTGGAACTACACACTGAACTCTCCCTAGTGAGTTTGGAATGGACACGACTGCTGATAGAGATCTGGGGCGAATGCTGTAAATTGCCCGAACAGCCGAGAAGACTGCAACCCAAAAAGACTCCTATATTTTGGTGTTTATATTTCCTTTCTACAACATAAATGTATGACCTCCGTTTAAAATGATGCTTCTTCAAAGAAATTGTGTATAAAACCCCGCCCACCTACCTGAAAAACAATATCCGAAAAATAGGGGACTAAAACACACACATGGTAATTATATTGTGATTACTTCGTTATTTAGTTACTCTATGTTAACAAATTCTATTGCACATGTTTAGAGGAAATCCTGGTATTCAAGGCGTTTTACAAGACGACATTTACGCAAACAAGGTAAACTTTCACGTTTAAATGTGACGGAAATGCTAGAATTAATTAAATTACTTTATTAAAGTATAATATAATTGCGTTATGAAAGGTCAAATGTAGTAAGTTTTTCTAAAGCTTCAGTCAGACAGTGTAACAAATGTCCACCCACGACAATTAACAGTTCATTAGGAGAAGAGCAATATGTATATTAAATATTATTCTTTCTGTAAACAATACATCGAGGGGATGACGATATAATTTGACAAATGACACTGACTGCAATATAAAGGAGATTTCAATAATCAGGATTGTCTGACCCGAGCAAAATGCCATGGAACTCACTTAAAGTGCTTAAAAGACCGTTTACTGTTAATGTGATTGTCGTAAATATGTTTCGTAATGAAGTGCCTTCACAAGAATAAATTTAATTTGTGCTAAAGGTAATACATTTTTGTGGCTGGGCTGCTTAATTCTGAAACACTCACCCAACTGTCTTGGTGCAGTTGAAGAGTGCAGCCCCGGTCTGATAGTCACCAATCTGCATTCCCGAATGTTTACGCATGGGAGATGTACAAGGGGTAAATCATGATTATGCTTTTTTAATATCAGGTGGGTATAGGGGCGGGGGGCTTAGACGGACGACGTGATAGCTGTAAAACATGCAATCAAAAATATCTATATTGTCAACAGAATAATGCCATTACACCACGGAAACACTCAGAGGACGTGCTAATTGCAAAAAATGTAACTTCTCCATAAATACGGGCCCTTAGCGGATGCAAAACCATGGTCGTACACTCAGCATACTGCTAAGCCCCACAATTTCTATCAAAGAAAGAGACAATTAAAACATCTATATTGTCATCAGAATAATGCTACAACTTCCTTTCACGCATTCTCGGCTCGAACTATGCAAATACAATGCAGCCCATAGAAAATATTGATACTGATAACACTTCAAACAACTCACCATTTGACAGTCCAGGTTCTAGTAGTGATGTTCAATACCAGTAGTTATCACGGACACTTTGATCTTGTATAAGAATGCTCAGGTATTTTCACAAGTTATGGATGAATGTATTTTCTCTGCAACTACAATAAGAACTGGGTGGATCAAGGATTACTTCTTAACAATGTCATGATTAACATGATTCTGGTCAATAGAGATATGCTAGCAAGCGTTACATTCAGCAATAACAGTGATAATAACGCAATAATCGAGGATAATATGATTTACTATGTAATGATTCAGTTTATGGTGTCCATAAAGAAACAGACAATACTAAAACGGCAGCCGGCATTGGTAATTCTGGACGCTCGGATTTGACTGATTACGCTCGTTAGCTTATGATATCAGGTTACTGCTCATAAATAGAACGTCTTTTCCCCACCTAAGGCTCAGCAGTCACATCGCTGTGTTCTGTGTAACACCTAACCTTAGATGCATAAGCATCACTTTTAACTGTCATCTAAAAAATGAGTTCCGATGATGCAAAATTGTATACCCACTATTATGGTTCTCTCATGTGTGAATTACCATGTGCTTGGGCATGTGCCTCTTCCAATCTATACTACAAGCATATGGTTTCTGGTGAGTCATCATATGGGTATTTAGATTTCTCGTCTGGCTGAATGATACTTGCACAAAATGTGCACTGATAAGGTTTCTCTCCAGTGTTGCTTCTCAAGTGAAGTGTCAAGTTGTTAAAACTCTTTCCACTTTCCCGACAGCCATACTGTTTCGTTCTAAAGGACTCGAAGAAAACGTGTTTACTATGCTCAATCGTTCTCTCAAGCCCCACACTGCGTGGGAGATGAGACCCCCCCCTCTACCTCCACACATGCAATGCATGTATGTGAACTACAAGGAAATGTAGTACTTAAGAATTCTGATTGGGCCGTCTACTTCACACAGTTGTCATACTTTATGATCCATATTAAGTTTTGGTGAGAGGTTGAAGAAAGTAATCTTTTGAGGCAGGGCACCATCAATAATTCAGAGCAGAGGATCTGTTTGAGTGTTATTGGAATTATCTGCAGCCTTGTTTCATAGTGTTTGGCCGCATTGTAGTACTAGATAATTGTCTTTTAGAGGTCAGAATTACCTGATTATCCTAATGTGTGAACTTAGTTGTTCAACCAGTGGTCGGCTGTTTAAGGTATGGGGAAAGGCATATATGTTTGTTAGAACCATTATGAACTCCCTGACAAAGCAACGAACCCACTAAAATACCACTCCCTTCTCTATGTATAATTTGTGACATGATAAATATATCTACTTGCTATTCGTGTAGCATTGTGTAATTCACTATCCTTACCAACATGGAATACATTCCTGTTGTGTGCTCTGTCCGAATCAGGGATCATATCCATCATACTGTGCCACTGTGGTCTCAATGTTGAAAACGTTCATTACTATGTAAAGACTGGAGAGAACTATTATCGACTGAATAGCCATGCACCCTCATAGTAGGCAGGGTATCAAATAAGAACTGCTTGCCGGCCCTGTCCTACCTGATATTACACAGGGCTAGCCTTTCAAAAGTTCACGGCCCAAGGTGCCATGCCATCGTGATTAAGCATTGGTCACTGTTAATATTGTGGTTGACAGTGCAGTTTTTGCGTTGTTTTGAGTAGGGACTGATGGAAACTGTCCATGTATTCACACACTCAGACTTCAAGCATACGCATGTGTAGCTGTAGGAAGGGTTAAGGCGGTAAGGCCATGGCCTGACCAATAATTTGTGTGGGGAAAATAATGCAATATTTCAATCATGGCCTGACCAATCATGTGTGAAAAAAATCCACAATTATAGATCACAACTTTTTAAATGGTCTTACCAATCTCTGGGACTTGCAAACTTTGAAATGATGCATACAACCATCATAGTTTGCACATAAATTTATACGGACTGTAACATGTCTGTAAGCACATTGTAAGCAAAAACTACTGATCACTTTCAGAGATTGCCCTAATTGTATGAAACTGTCACATCTGAGTGATGCTAATCTACAATTTGTGATCGTAATTTCACATTTACAATGTTTGGAATATAGGGGCCTAATTATGCCCTTGCCAATATCTCTTGGGGAAATACACGAAAACAATTATTTTAATCAATTTGACATGTAAATAAGCAATAGTCCAATCAAATTTACATGCAAGTTGCTCATGTTTTATGTGTTTGTTTCAAATAAACTTAAAATCTCGTTTTGCTTCCTACGGGCCTGACTGTGTACTATCATCCTTCAGGTTGCACAAAGTACATTTTGCTATTTCCACATATACTACCAACATTCTCTCCATAATAAAGGTGGCCTTTAGGTGTAGGTAAATTACAAAACGAACGTGAAGAGTAGGAGAGTTGAGAAGTGATAAGCGTGTATGCATAGCATGATTATCCTTGCAAGAGCGTAAAGCAATGTACGCTATGATTTTTCACATGGGCTGTCACCTATTACCCGGGCCGGCTATGTTCATAGTTCCCCACCATGAGAACATTCGCATGCCTTTCTTAGCCTCCCTGCCGCCCCCGTCATCAACCTTCTAGTTATTTCAGCATGACATGGGGCATTTTTCGTGCCAGACAATTAAACTTGATGCTAGCGGCTTTGACGTGTCTGATGTTCGTTCATTTGACGTATAACAGTGTTTTCAGAAATAGTTGTGAAACCTGAATAGAAAGACATCGTCTAGAATGTTCTACGTTTTTCATAGCATACAGCCGAAAACATGTTACAGGAAAGACAGTCTATTAGAAAGAGGAAGTAGAACGCCCAAACATGCACTGCCATAATGCATTGGGACACCGAATTTATATCTACCATCACTTTCGCCTAGCAATGCGGTTTGCCTGTCAGAGTATATTCACATAGCTGCTAAAATATATTGGAGAAATAACTAACACAAGCAGAGTGAATTGTTGAGTGTAAGGAGAGGTTTAAAGACACTAGCAGTCGAATGTAACTTTCGTTTTGCACTCTAGATCTGTCTCATGTAATGCACAATGAAGCCTCGCTATTTTAGAGATACCAGCGGTGGTAGAGGGGAAAGGCGTATGCGTTATTGAGATGTCCTTTATCTATTCTATTCTATCAAATGGAATCATAACAATTAGAGAATGTTACAAAGTCCACAATTGCTCGGTGTCCCTAATTTTAGGGTTTAAAAACTCTGCTCTAGTTTAATTACATTATTGTCCTCTCGGCCTCATGAAGCAAAAGTGTATTCTTTATTTGATAACCAATTACAACGTGGACTTGCCATACATAACATCCAATAACAATAACAGCCTCCTTCACAAACCCACATTCAATAAACTTGCAACCCCCTCACTCTCACCAACTGACAAAAGCAAAGGGCCAATTTGTGCGTTTCCATGTCTGGCGTGAGGCCTAAAACCACGGATTTTGACAGGTGCGTGCTTGAGGCTGAATGGACAGACGATTCTGGGTGTGAAGTTATTGATTACGGTAAAAAGCCCCTGCCTAACAGTCACGGAAGTTCACCCCCGAATTGTGACAGAACTTTAGGAGGCTAGAAATACGTTTACATTGACCAGAAGATGATCTTGTTTCCAAAGAACACACGTGACGAGACTATTAGCAATACAGTTACCGACGAATAGGAGTCGGCGGCAGGCTGATGAAAACTAGAGCAGAGTTGAAAGCTTTCTGAGGTAGTTTCAAATTATTGCCTTGTCACTTGAATTTGCCACCAGAAAGTCTTGGGCTCGAGTACCGGATGGGTCTGGTGCAGTGTGTTAGACAAAACTCAAACATATAACCAGACACATGCTGCTCTTTGGTACATACATGTACACGTCAAATATGTACCGGTATGTTACAGTTGCAATGGTATGCACGCGCCCTAGGGCATGGAGAAAGAAGAAAATGCCAATGGAAACACATTGTGTACAAACTCAACGTTTCGAATCATCGATGGAGAACGCCCATCCCTAATATGAAACAAGGTCACAGCCGGGTATTAAAGAATGTTTATGGGAATCTGGGAGCAAGCTAGGACAAAAAAAGTTAAAAACAAAAACAAAAACCAGAAGGATGTCCAAGCCAATGAACAATGAATGCAACTGAGCGTCGGCTTCAATTATCGCCCACATTGATTACCCAGGATTTTGAAACAGGTGGAGCGCAACCAGGGACATAGAAAAAAATGAGTTGTTCATTGAAAATGCATTGAGATCAATGAGACAATGCAAACACACAGAAAAACAGGTAATATTTACGAGAGAAGGGGGTGGACGTGGGCGAATGCACTCCCTGGATCTGCCAGTGCAGCAGGAGAACATCTATAGAATTATCATGGTGTGTTGTACTCAGTAAAGCCTCTTTATCATGGTCACCCGGGGGAATGGCCTCCAGTGGTATCTGCACGGAGGTTCAGAGGAGTGGGCTCTTTCTAGATGTGATTTTAATTGGGGGTTGTACAGTAGAACATCTCCATTAAGAAAATAAAAGTGCTCTCATCTAGTAGGTGAGGGATTCTCATTGGCATGTTTCTCACGGCTTGGATCGATGAGAAATAGTCGTATTATAGTGGTGGTCCATTTAAAGAGGTTGTCTTAATTGGGAGTTGTACTGTTCCCACTCATCCAGATGCAGTCTACTGCCTGACAGGGGTAGTTGATGCATTATTGTTTGCAAAGCTGCTGCCGCGACAATCTTCTGCAGACTTGTAGCCGTGGCTTGCGCACATTCATTATAATTTCATGACTGTCTGTGGTTATCAATCATAGTAAACACCTAAGCTTTTCGTTGATGCGATTGTTGTTAACTGGATGGAAGGGGTATAGAGAGGTGGGACTGTGGGGAAAGGGTAAAGAAAAGAAAAGAGTGCTGTGTAAAATATGTTTTGTGGGATATGTGAAAAGGCTTAGAAAATAGTGTTATGTTTTGAAGAGCGCTACACAAAAGAAGAGGGGTGGTAACATATTTGAATGCAGGCAGAAATGCTAAACAATGAGGGATATACATGGGGTGCGGGGGCGATTTCTAAGAGGGATGTGCCCTACCCAGTTAGTGGGGTGCAGCAAAGAAAGGCTGTAATGAGATGTGGGAAACACAGGAGAGCACAAAGGAATATGGGATTGCATGACCCCTTAGAACCTCACTCCCATTTCAGGATTCGGGCTGTGTTATCAATCATTGTAAACACCTGTTGAATTTATGTCTTTCTCAGTAACTACTGTTGTCAGGAGCTGATAGTGTAGCGTGTTTTGGGGAAGAAGCAATTCATCAAACAAATATGAAGAGAGGTGAAGGTTATTATGCTTGGGTATAGTCCTCTATTGTGGACGTGAAGTTACGATTGTTAGATTTGTAGTTTTCTCAGTTTGTAGTAGTTTGATTGGAAAAAAGAGCAAAAATAAATAATGAAATAAATCTGAAAGAGCTTCATATAATAACTGTAATGACCTTCTCGAACAATGGAGATGTTGTTAGCGGAGAAATGAATTATATGGGCTATTGGTCTGTACAAGAATTTGTGACTTGTGCAATGCTTGTCCATTCTTAGTGTATTTTTTACCCAATTCACAGCTCACCAACAATGAAAAAGTAACATTCTAGACAAGGACGAAAACCTACCTAAAGCCAAGGGCACAACTGGCAGTACTGCTTCCCTACTGTCTCTCTACTGCATGAACCCCATGGAAACCGTGGGGGTCTTTCAAGTGTGTGTGTCCAGTGCGGTGAATTTGGGGGCAGTACCGAGACAGTAGCAAAAGTGTCACTATATATACAGTTCTACGAGTTTTCAACCGTGGTTAAGCTGTACCGAGCCGTATGTTATCACCTCACGTAGACACCAAATGTCAAAATGTCCACAATGCCGGTTGTACCCTTATAATTAGCTTATACATACGAAAATTATCGGGGTTGATGGAAGCACACCCACTTTTAAAATGTAATTTCTTAATGAAACCAAATTCAGTGAACGAAAACAATCCTAAACTCAGAACATAAATTACTTTCCCTGACACTTGACTGGCATCAAAGGGTTCCCCTGCTTTAGGTCTATACCCCACGGAACGGGCGGCTTCCTACAACGTAGGCAATGACTGAGCAGTGATTGGTATTTTACTGAAACAATCATCCTATTCGAAGTGCAAAAAGGGTAAAGTTTGAAAAAGGCTGTCAAATGTAAGCATGGCGAAAGACCAACGTACTGACCCCTGTCAATTTAGGAACTAGAACAGTCTGACATAAATAAAATGTAAATGTTTGCTTTTCCGGGAATATGATTTAGCACCCAAAATGAAACTGCGGTTCTCTGTCTATATCCGTCTGAGTCGCACTGTATCTCTCTCCACCTCTGTCTCTGAATTTGACCTCATTCCTTCTCGTAAAATTTAAAAGTATATGGACCTTTAACATTTCTATTCGACCACATGGCGACTTGTTTCAAGTGGTCTCTAGTAGGAGGTGGTGTGTCAATAGATGTTAGCGGTAGTCTTTTTCTATCAAGGCTATTACGGAGTTGGTTTTGTTATTGAAATGGTTTTAATCGGAGGTTTCACTGTATATTGAGGGTTCCCAAATGTTGACACACTCTTCCCCTCTATGATGAAAGATTCGTGGAAGTCGGAGTTGTTCATCATTTACCAAGCAGGAAGTGTATATACACCGGGAGCCTGGTGTCTCCAGGAGGTAATGAATAGGGACAGTGATGCATTCTGTTACACCATGGTATAAGTAATGAAACAGAAACACTTGTGTACGTTTTTTTAAAGTTTTTCTTTCCATTGTTGTCTTGCTCAGAACAGTTTTGATTGTGGGCTACAGCACCATGGGACTGGGTGTGTGTGGTATGTATACTAATATGAATTACAAACGCTATACAGGTGTACCGTGCACATTACTACTAATATAGATGGGCTTCTAATATGCAGAGACATGGGAGCCAGGACATCCGTCATAGGCTTGCTTTATACTCTAGTATATATTCTATCACTTCACATTATTGAAATAAGCTGACATACTCCTATGCAATTACAATTTGAATATTTCCACCAATATTCCATAGCAGTAAGTTAATCAGGAAGTTGTTTTTGATTGACTGGATTAAAATTGGACTTGAGCGGCCAGTTAAGGTTGTATTAGCATGCAGGCTATATCAGACGTTGTTTAGTATTTGTAAAGGTTACTGATAGAGTCTGCATATCATCTACTAATATGCTACTCATATTATTTGGTATAACATACCACAGTTATAAACAAATCAAATTAAATCAAATAGAATATGATCCATCATGCAAACCAATATTAATCCATCCAATCAAAAACAACTCCCTGATTAACTTACTGCAGAATGAAGCTATTGAATATTGGTACACCAAGTAATACACTAGAAATCCCTTTCACATCAATTCACTAAATAGTATATAGTTTGTTGTGCAACTCATTAGAGGGCAGTGTAACGAAGTAACTTTGTTTTTGTCATACATGTACCTGTAATTCATGTAGAAATAGAAGTTAGACGAGCTTCTCATTGAATTACAGGATGAATTACAGGAAAACAAATATTCAAGGTTTGTAATTCCACCAACAGGATGTGTGTACAGTTCTAGAGTGACTATGTTAAAGAGACATGCACAGGTGTATTTCATGTCACATCAACCTTTTATGCCACATAAATAGTACTTGCTGAGCCATTTAAATATACATGTACATGTATACATTTTTATCTTTGTGTAATTTTCCATTTCTTCAAAATTAATCATTACTCTAAACTGGTTTCATGAAATGTACCCAAGAATCCTATCTGTCAATATTTACATTGTGTCAGCCTTAATAAATATTTCTGATAAGCTGTTTGTGGCTGTCTGCGCACGGGTGATCGAGGCTGTAAGATAATGCAGTGCTCCTTTTTCCAGGGGAGCCTGCATTTTATGGGTATTGACATTTTTTTCAAAACGCATACTAATAATTGTAAAAAAAATAAGTTATTAGGAGCAACATGTCAAGTGTATTAAGAAACAAAATATTTAATTCAATTTATCAAAGGAGGCAGTTGCTGTGGATGTCCCTTTAAGGGATGCTTCTTAGAAGTATTTATCTAGGTGTCCATTTAAGATTAGGTTTGCATTGAATATACAATACACATGATGGTCACACATATTGATGTTCAGATGCATACAATGGCTTACGAGGAGTGACTTATTCATTATATCGCCTATTACAACGTTTGCGGACACGTTTTTCTCTCTCTCGTACCATTGTTAACCAGGATGACGTAAGTTACAGTATTACACTTCATTGTCTTTTGATATTTGATCTTCCATTTTCTGCTTGACTACACTCGACTGTCCCAACAGCCTGCCAGGTGCAGAAATGTGACTTTAAAAAATAAATCATCAGACATTTCGGAAAGTGAATCCGAACGACCCGTGGAACTGCAATTATTGCTATCTTCCTAATTGTGTCATAAAGAGGCTTGTTGTTGTCAAGTGACAGAATCAACCATATCATTATTGTTTCATCTACTGCACTGTAACATTTCTTTAAAAAGTCGCGACAGTCTGCCTCAAGCCTTGATTACAAAACCCCACGAACTTGCTGTACTTGTAAAACTGGGTTTGCATATGAAGTCAAACGAAACTTGTTTCCTCACCAAGTTTGACATCGTGGTGCATGTAAAATGTGGTAAATTGATTCTGACATTTGGACTGGTCAGACGAAGGGCGGGAGGTGGCAGAAAAATGCATGGGAATCTAAAACAGTGGCGTAGGCAGGATTTATAGTATGTACTATGGTATGATATGCATTACATTATAGTCTGCACAAACATTGCAACATGTAACATTGCAACATGCCCTTTTGAAAATAGGCTTAGAGCACTCTTACTATACATGCTAATTTTGACATATATAAAATAATTTTAAACATGTTAAATATATACAATCCAAGTAAAATACATATAAAAAATATAATGCACTATGAATTTTTACTAATCACTTCTTGCATTTTAAATGGTAAATAATTGTTGGCTCACAAAAAATATATTAAATGTCTAGTTTACGCAACTACTTGAAGTATCAAAGTCATTTTGCATGCCGTACATGTATCTATCTGGTGGTCTTGATAGTCTGCCGAACGTGTCCTTTATTTCCATGTCGCTAGGATTTGTTCTATTGGTGATGGCGGTCCCACCTTCGTTTCTGGTGATAATTCACAACTGGGTAAAAAACACTTTTTCCCCCTTTTTATGGCAGATTTGAGAGGACCCTTACTTGAGTCA
>CM032664.1:19751141-19797231 GCA_019095985.1 Streblospio benedicti | reverse complement strand
TACTACTAGAAATTCTGAGCCTTCAGGGAACTCGGCCAATTTGTACAATTCTATAACTCTACTATAGAATCTCGTCGTATTTTTCATCAGGTGATTGTTTCAGTTTATAGAATTCTTCACGGGCCTCCCTGTAGAATGTCTTGTGTGTTAGACATTGGCTTAGACAATTAAGTAACTGTTCCACGTTCTCTATCTTAAGAGATGCATCTTCTGCTTGGCGGGCTTCCACCATTGTTTCAGCATAGGCACCTGCCCAAATGTATGTGGTGTTAAGTTTTATGGAATCACTGTCTTTTGCCATTGGACCATTTATGATTCGCTCTACCTCTTTCCTCCATAATCTAAATTGTTGGTATGCATCATTAGCTGACCAATTTACTTTAGTTTGGGGCACATATCTATTGCCGTCTGCCATTTCTGTACTGAACTTTAATTTACTAGATAAAATAAGTTCTTATGCACTTCTATATTGCGTTTCAGAGAACGTGTACCTGTACTTCATGGTATGATCCATCAATTTATGTCCTTATTGCTGTTGCAGGTCCATACATTTCATTTTAATAGTAGTCAGTTTTAATTAATTTGAAAATCACGTCGTGGTCGCCATGTTTTAGTTTTGCTTGCTTTATTATAACTGAACATATTTACATGAATAAGAATACTTGATAGTATGTACTATGGTATGATATGCATTACATTATAGTCTGCACAAACATTGCAACATGTAACATTGCAACAGGCACAGAAGCTCATCGGGGGGTGGGGGTGGGGGTGGGGGGGGTGGGGGGCTTCTAAATTCTGCCAGAAATGTTTTGAAACTTGGAAAAATGTTGCATTTTGGGCAATCTGTTGATCAAAAAAGATCTATATAGCTTGCTATTGGTAGATCCATATTGTTTTCTATAAGGAAAACAACCACCATAAATATAGTCTTTTGGCTGCCATGTCAGTTACTATCTGTCGTACACTTGTGTAATTAGTATTGGTCAATCAGCGGTTATATGTGTTCCATCCATACATATCATTGTATATACTGGTTAATTTTACGGACACACTTTAATTTACCTGTATCAGAAAGCACGTGGCCCTCGCATCTATCATATGCTTTGTGACGGCAAACGTACACACGTATGCTCAAGCTTTTTACTCAATGCTGTTTATTGAAACTGTGTTAAGGTTTATCAGATTGGACAACAGATAACTTTAATTTTTTCACGCCAGTGATAGTGAATGCAGTTTTACGCGAACCATGCGTCATTTTAGGGTAGAAAATCAATAAATCAATGTGTACGCACTGCGTTGTGTGCGTTACAGTGGCTACGCCACTGCTAAATATACCATAAATATATGACATATTGGTTTCTTTTTAATATTTATATTGTCAAAATCTTTAAAGATACCTGGGTCTGCTGCACGGTAATTACTTTTGTTGGTACAAACAGTTTTAGGATGATCTTTAACTGCATCACCAACACACGCGATAGGTGATTCATTTTTAAGAACTGTAGAACTTTCTCATAATACCAGCTGTGGGACTAACCACAAGTGGTCTCAATCAGAGGTGGGCTCTAGTATCAGGGAAGATGGTTCTTCGTGGTCTCAATAGAGAGACGGTCTCTCTGTAAGGAGGTTTCTTTCTGTTTGATTTCAGCTTATGCTTTTATAGATGTTCGGGACGGCTAGAAATGGTCTTATTATAGAGGTGGTCTCTTTACACAGATGGTCTAAATTGAAGGTGCTACTGAATTGGACAATGATCACGCTGCACGTATGCAATAAATCATATGGTACTTTCTTAACTCAACTTAAGACCACATATGCAGTGAACTTTTGCCTCTCAAGATTTCATAAAGAGACCAGAGTGAGTCGCCATAAAAAGACCACATTTCTATTGCGACCACTTGAAGTATGTGCTCACGCGGTTGACCCGTCTTCAACATAACGTTCAATATCGTATATTAATATCATTACCCCTATGTTGAGATACACGCTGGAATGAGTTGGGTGAGAACATGAACACAACTTCCAATGAGTGAGTCAATAGCAAGGGAAAATATACACAGGGCAATGGGAAACACGATGGTTCATCCGGGAGTTTCCTCAACCGAGCGCCCGCATCGTTGGTTTACGGGAATCTCCTTTACCCTGCAGAATATTGTATCCAGTGGTACGATAACTTATGATTCAAATGTGAATTATAAGGCCGCTATAGATGAGGATGTGCGTCCCTGGATTCAACTGCGCACAGAAGCGACAAACTTCACAATTGCCATGTGGACTACCCGGTCTTATGGTTCGATTGATGAAGGTTTTGACCAGAAAGAGGCTGAGGAGGTGTAGTATCACATGAACATTTTATGCACCTATCAGTCTAAATCATAGAGACATTTTGAAAAGATCACTGAATACACATTTATTCAAAATTGCATATGATTAATAACTATATTTTGTTCAGAAATCCAGTTTTATCTTACAGTACCAGTGAGCTATTGGATACCGGCACTTTCAATATTTTCATCATTATTATTATTATTATCATTATCTTAGTATAAAATCCAAACATCACTTCTCTATTATAATGAACCTCCCTAAAAGCACATTTCTACAGAGGGTATCTTCTTTATTGTGACAACTTGATCAAGTCCCAAGGTGTCTCTTGTATACCTGTGGCAGGTATGATGGAGTAAGGGTAACGCAGCGAACAACTTCTCGCGAACTGACGTGGAGTCTATATTAAACGACACCAGAGTAAAGAAAAAATACACAAAAAACCCAGCAACAAATAAAAAAATATGATAATATAAAATATATGCTTGCTCTATATACGTGGTAGTCTAAATTACGTAACGTTTTCAGCATTAGTAGGTAACATGGGGAACAAACAACTTCTCACGAGCTGACATGGAGTCAATATCAAGGGCCTTCATAACAGGGAGCGATGTGAAAAGGAAGGATGTGCTATGGATTTTTCAATGAACCATTTCTATGTGTGTGGAATGATCCTGTGGGTTGAATTACACATGGTGTAATGGACTTAAATTATTTTCAGTTTTGTAGAGGTTTTGTTGATAAAGGATTTGGTGGTAAGCATTGAGGTGGCATTTATTAACGCAATTAAAATTGATGATAATAATGGACTAGTTTCCGGTGGGGTGCATTATGTTATGTTTGTTATTCCTATTTATAGTTTTTTACCATTTGTAGTCTGAAGTCAGCGACTATAAGAGAACTACTGTTTTACCCGCGCTTTTATTATTCCTTACACATTGCAATATTAGAGACTGTCTACTGCGGACTTTTAAATGCAGACTTGCGGTTTGTGTGCATTCGTGGTCTACTTTTTTAAATTCCTAGAAATATTTTACGGATAGATTACAGTTCATCGAATCGTTTCTAAGTGAGCAAATGCATTTATGTGTGTTAGATTACATGGTGTAATGAAGTTGAATAATTTGTTTGAAAGTTGGATCTGTCAAGAAGCCTGACGTGTCATTATTAATGCATAATGTAATTTTCAAAGGGTGTCTGTCTAGACGGGTTTGTAAATGGATTTCATTTCCGGTTTGGGTGCATTATGTTTGTGATTTTTACTTCCTTCATAAAGTGTATGTGGGGATGAGGTTTCCATTATAATTAGTTCTACAAATGTTAGACATTGAGTTATGACGGAAAAGTCTAATATGTATGATATTTCATTAATAAACGAGAGCTTATTTTCTACTGCAATGCCTTGCGATGTGTTTTCTTTCTCAGGAACTTCCAGGGGAGTACTTTGTGCTTTCTGACAACTATTTCGGAGCTCCATCTTTATCCATGCTGTAGTTTGACATAATAATGATAATAAGTGTTCTAAGGCGCTTAGAAAAATAAAATAAATAAATTCTTTGTATACAAGAATCAATATCACAGTACAATTATAGGATTAGAACATAAGTTAAAACAACACATGAATGATCTATAAAAGAATTATGCCTATAGTATGCATAAATCACACAATTATATGTAAATAAATATGACATGTTAAGATATAAATATACAACCTATAAGTAAACGATAAACAGATCAGAAGACACAGTACCACCACATGTTCCACGAGCATAGCACAAATGATCAAGAATTAGTTTCCTCCACAATGACCCCCTTTTCAAAACTGGGTACTAAACACAAGACCTCCTGGTTACTAGTCAGAGACCTCATCCAGAAGGCCATAAAGAAGCATTGCTGTGCCTTGGCCGCCTTTCATCATTCACCATTTATGTGTATGCCTCTTTTCGGCTTTAAACTATGTTTTAAACCTATTATGTCGGTAGTTCATGTGCTCTGTATTAATTTATCATCATTTGAGCAGACGCTGTACTTAATGAGAGTACCAGAGCCTAAAAGATTGTATAACAAGAGCATTTCTTATCGGGGCAGCTTTCCTCATGTATATATGTTAGGATTTTGTTTTAATCATGACCTATCAAATTATCACGAGTGTGTTGTATTCCTGCAATTTATCATATGAGTAGCAATCTGAAAAATCGTGACAATTTTCTTTTCAACTATTCATACATCCTCATCTATTTTGGGCTTATCAATTTAAAAATTATTAAGAATAACTCCCCGTATGGAGGGGTTGTTTTACGTGGAACATTTGCAAAGCCCTCTTATATGCCTCAATGCCTTGTAATCTTGTCGCGACTGTTAGACTGTGGCGCACCAAGAAATTCGCCGTATAACATCTCTGCGTGGCTGCAAAGAAAGAACGAGCGAGTGCAAAGCCAGGCCACGAACATTCGTGTTGACACGTGCCTATTTGCGTCACTTGTAGCATATGATCTAATGATTAGAATGGAGACTCCACTCCTTTCATGCACCTATTAATAGAGAGAGGGTCCGCGCACGATTTTAGCTCAGCCTGTATCCAGGGGTTCAGAAATGGGAGTGGGGTGGGGGCACACTTATCAATCGCATGCCATGATAAAATCCCTTCGTTTGCGCATTATATTCCATATAAAAATATTTCAAATACTAAAGGAATGCATGCATGACATATGTCAGATACAAAAGGGATACATGTCTGTAGCTCTGTACGAGAAACAGTGTTCAACTATTTCTATACAACTTTGACAGTTAGTTGTTGGGGAACGGATTGGAAAAACGATAGACACAATTTCATTGGAATTAACGTATTACCATTAAAACCACTTCAAACGGATCTGGCCTCCATTTATTTACAAACATTAGAATTTAAAAATGCATTTATATTGCCTTATGTTTTCCAGGTGAGTAGAGAGCAGTGATTTTGTTCCAACAAACTGTAAGTTACTACATACGCTGATATTCCCGTGTTGAACTCAACCCGAACATTGTAGATTTTATACAACCATCTGAACAACCAGGAGCTATAATAAAAGAGCATATGGATCGTTCACAAATGACGTCACCTGATTTTCGGCCTTTTTTTACCCCCTCCCCCCTTGTCACCTTTCGTCATTTTTGCAGCACCCCCCCTCCTGGTAAGTGACGTCATCTTTGCCTCCCCCCCCACCCCGTGCGACAAGGTTTCGCGATGACATTTAACAATGATTAAACGGTTCCATAATATAAATAAATTTGAATATATAAATGTCCATAATTTAGACATAATTTTACAAACGTATTGAGGACATAAAGCGAACGAGGCAATGTGGTAGATAGTACACAACTCACTTAACATGTCAGAAATTAAGTTCAAATACTGTTAAATAACTAGAACTTTTTTTTTAAAGGTGACATCATCCAAGTGCTAGACCCCCCCCGTCACCTTTGGTCATCTTTTGCTACCCCCCTTGCCGGATGACGTCATTTGTGAATGATCCCATACAGTTATACAGCTCCAGTCCTACAGTTACGACTGAACACCACCTAACTAGGGTATATGCGTCGCGGTGAGAGATCAGAAAATCGCGAACCGAGTGTGGAATTCGACAGACAGACAGCATCGCCACCTCGACGTGAACTTGAAGAGAACTCGTTCATTGCGCTCACTCGTTCTGTCAAACTCTAATCTCACTTTTAAGTTTTCAACTTTGTAGGGATGGATATCATTTTCACTCCGCATCTGAGCCAATCAGAATGGAATATTTTCAGCAAATATGTGAGAAATATATGGAGGGATGATACTAATGGTAAAAATACCAATGGTGCTATAATTTGGTTCCAAGATTGTGGACTGAGTGACCATAACTTCAACTTGCAGTGCCTCCAGTTTAGGTCCGTTTCACTATGAATACATTGTGAAAATGGCCACTAATGCTATGGTCAGACAATAGGCGGGTTGTGCAAATCTGGGACGCACTTATAGCCTGGTGGTTGGGACGGAAACATTAAAATATGCAAACAATGTTTTGAGTGTGTGTGTGTGTGTGTGTGTGTGTGTGTGTGTGTGTGTGTGTGTGTGTGTGTGTGTGTGTGTGTGTGTGTGTGTGTGTGTGTGTGTGTGTGTGTGTTGGGGGGGCGCTTGAAAACAACACCATATTGGTATCATGATGTCATACCCCGTTGTCATAATGAATGGTAGCCGCTAAGTGAACAAAACTGCTGTCCCCTATGTAGTTCAGACATAGTCGCTATCACATTTCTATTCTTCATGCTCATTTTGCTATATAGGCTACCTAACACACCTTCATTATAACTGAACAGTTCTCCGTCGCCTCGACAATATAGGTGTGTATGGCGACAATAAGGAGATAATATGTATCACTAAGGGTGTGAAATTTTATTAGCAACTATGTGCAGCCTGTCTCCCATGTATTTCTCGTCCATCATACTGAACATTGTCAGAGGTTTGGATTCGTTACTGTCAGGTTGGGACTCATAAATTCTTCTTTCATGGACACAACAGCATTTTAAAAGTGACGTGGTCACTGCCTAACGAAGCTGTCCTTTCCTGATATGTTTATTAAATAAGAATGTTGTAGTAAGAAAGTCAAAACTACCCACAAATCACCCAATAAATCCATAGAAAAAAATCCTCCCACGCACGCTCAGCCTGATGATGTATATTATGTATGTTGTCTCGATATAAATATTACATGGACTTACAGCCGAGGGAAGAACAAATATAAATCATCACCTCAGAGTTATGACTCGGAATACATGAGTACGTTGTGGCATTTACGGGATTTACGCCCCAGGAAAATTGATTGTTTTTTCAGGCTCGGATTTGTGGGGGTGAGATATTGAATATAGGTGAGATAGGGCGATGGAGATTTTCTCAAAGGTTAGAGGTGCCAGTTTCATGTTTGGGTGAGTATTTGAACGGAGGATTATGGTTTTATTGATACCGTACGGACAAAGGGAATACATTGATCAGCTAATTATACTACATTCAGCATTTGTTTATCATACTGCGGACCATTGTTGATGGTTTTTGTAATAGTGCAGAGAGATTTGATATTACTTCTGCTCTCAGCTTTCTATAAAGCATTAACGGAATATCTTGTGTCAAATGACATTGAATCTATTTGTGAAAATGTTGAAAATGATCTTTAAAAGCATTCTGAAAGGCCCACTATTTGGCAATGGGTAAACAATCAAATCATTTCAGAGTTGTCTCATACCAGATATTTGCGTAATGTTAAACGAAATTGGTTCATTAGTAAACACTGCAGATTATCTAGAGACCACTTGCATCGAGTCCACACACATAGATTCAACCAAAGACACAAAATCTTTCACTTTAGCGAGAGCGCCGATAAAAACGATCAACTTGTAAACACACGAGCTATAACTCGCAAAATAAGACGAACATGTAGAAGAGAAGACAATGTCATTTGCGTATTTCCATGACCACCCACACTTGCCCATACAGGCACGTACGATCGTAAACCTGTTTGAGTAACTCAAAGATAGGTGGATGGTGAAAATGTTGTTTGAGTTATAGTTTTCTTTGCCACACATTGCATGGGGCTTCATATGAAAATTTGGTCTTAAAGTGTTGTGTTTATGTTGACGTTTTTTGTATCATGTTACTATTTGATGGTACTGATTGATTGTAAAGATTAGAAAGCGTCTAAGGCTTGATATTCTTTGTATTCTGGGCAAAACCCGAGGTATATTAGTTATATCAGTTTGTACATTTAAAGGGACAAAATCATTGAAACAAAATTGCATGTCTAGCAAAAAATCCTTGATGCTGTATACCAGTAGTTTTGATTCTAACCAATACATCGAGTAACATCAGATATAGCAAACTATACTCACTTCTCACTGGACATAACTAATCCACATCAGTATCTAACCAATATTACAAAAAGAACAAGTGTAAACTGATTATTATTCGCGGTATGTGTCTAAACGGCAAACGATAGAAGGACCCTATATAGGATACATGGCACGGTGACACAAAGGTTTTTGAGCTTTAAAAATGTGCCGAAAAAAAAAGTGTTTCCATGATAAGTGCTGCCATTTTCTGTTGAGAGGCATGGTTCAGCAATGGTCCTCCCTGCTACGATTGTATCATATAGCTAGAAGAGGTTACAATTCTCACTAGCTCTTGAGATATGCTAGATCTATACTTCGCACATCACCACTAGCCTTTGTCGTGTTGGGTTTCATGAAATGTAAAAAATGCATATTAGATTTAAGTTGTATTGCAATACTCTAGATGAGACATAGCTGCTACATTCCAGACTCCATGTAAGCGCATACACGGCACAGTACATACAAAGGAAGTGAATAGAAACATAAAAAGGGCATAAAACTGCAGAGAGCAGGAAGTAAAGTGGTCATGGGTGCAATAGACGGGGCAACTTGTCTTGATTTGCAGCTCTATTTCCTATTAAAGAAAGCCATAAGGACGTGATAATCCGCATGCCTCTGGGTGCTGTATATAAAGCCACGGTCAAACATTCCTGAACATTGAAACCGAATCGGTCGTGGCATTGTCGTTGTTATAATCTTCCAATTTGTCTCCATACAGACATATTGTTTGGGCGACAGAACCGTGGTTTCCCCTTTTTATTTCTCATCTGGCACACTGTTGTAGGTAGTCGTGGATCAATATTCGTGACAAGTCCGACTGGGGTCCTACTTACAGGATTCTAGCCCGGTTTCATTGTTGTCTTTTAACGGTGGTAGCATATGTGAAAAATCAGCGGGGTAGGCAGGCGACAGACTTTTATTGACCTACATTTATATTGAGGCTTGAGACTTACGAAAATAGGACTACCCACAGGCCCTGTGCCACCTGTTTTTATACTTACCTTTTACGCTTAATCTCTGCTATAAATTGTTTAAAAATACCGTATAACATTTGGACTGTTAGCTTTTGTGGCGACATTGTGGGTAGTAGCTATTATTATATGCTCATTTCTACTGTGTTTTAAAGCTATTTTATAATGAAGTTTTTCCCCAGCACGGCTGTTTTAATTGAAAGCCGCACGAAAGGTCACTTGGAATTTATAAATGTAATTTGATCTTTTCGTGTTGAGAAAATTAATTGAGAATATCCTAGAACAGTCACAGAACTATGCATATATAATTTCCCGACTAGACAGTTAAATAATTTACACTTTCCTGTTTGAGTAATGTAACCTGTTCGCATAGAATAACATGTTACACAACTTACCGATTTCAAAGAATATGTTCAAAAGCAATTTGGACACATAAACCAGAACAATTCTTGACAGCAAGCAGATGAAATTTAATAATCGTTTTTACGTGCTCTTACTCGTTTTACAATCACGATTATAAAGCAATATACACTAGAAAAACTAATACTCTGATTAATCAGTTTGTCCAAAACACAGACCAAATAAATTTACAATTACTCAGAGAAAAGTAGAGATGATTTACTAGCAGTGCAGATGGGCGAGAGCTAATGAAAGATTTAAGTTAGATGGCGTGTTGACATTCAATTACAGTTTTTGGGATGTCTCAGGCTCATTGATTGTCCATTTACAGAAAAATAGTATCTTCGTGTCTCAAACGCATGCAGCAAAACGTTTCTATTTTTTATAAGAAATGGGTACAAGGGTGTGTCAATAAAGATGTGATTTCTTGTTGAGGTTCGTGGCGGTCTCCTATTGGGAGTTTAGGACCACAAGGTCTCTTTAGAAGTGGTCTTAATATGATGTGTTGATGTACTTGTTTCAGTGAGTTATGTAAACCTCTGATTTGTGAACTGACACGATCATTTATCAATCATGGCCCAAGGCGGTATGAAAAAAATTAGGGGTGGTGGTGAGGCCTGAAAAAACTTAGCTTGATTTTTACATTGGGGCTTGAAAATCTGGAGTGGGACGGCCCAAAACATTGATAGTAATTTTAGATATAGGGGCTGATATTTTCATAAAAATAAGTGTGGGTGTGGCTGAAAATCATACCATAATGTTTTGATGTTGCCACACCCCAATGGAGCTTAATAAATGGTAGCCCTCTAAGTGCCATAATAGAATTGCCTCATTATGTCATAATTACATATAACTGTTATTGTTGAATGAAATACTGGTCATTGCGTAAATTTATGGAATAGAAATTTAATAACCATGTGTAGGAGCATTCTTTCATCTACATGTACTCAGTGTTTATCAATCCTGTGGAGAAAATACTCTCATCCGATAACTATTGTGAATATACATATACATTGTATCAGAACATCCTTTTTACAAGATCCTTTTTACAAGATCAAAGTGAATAGTTTGCTACTGATATTGAACATCACTACTAAAACACGTACTGTCAAATACGAAAGTTGTTTGAAGTTTCTTAGTGTCATTATACTCTCTGGGTTGCCTTGCGTCTGTATAGTGCAAGCCGAGAATGCATGAAAAGAACCTTTATGATGATAATATGTATATTTTTAATTGTCTTTTCGTGTGTTAGAAATTGTATTTGCAATTAGGCTGAATGTAAATACCATGATTTTTATCTATCAAAGACCAGCATTTTTGGACAAGTGGCATTGCAGAAGAAAATGCAATAAGACCTTTTGGGTTTTTACATGCACATGTTCATAAAACATACTTGAACATTGAATAATGTATTAAATAAGTAAATGTTGAGTACATGAGTAACCTTACCGCAATTGTTAAACTTTTAAGAGCATGGCCAAAATGTGTATAACATGAAAAGTCAAGGTAATGATGTGATTAAAATGCAATGTGTTTAATGAAATATTTATACTCTGAAAGGTTGATATTACACTGTTTGTAGATGTTAACACGGATATGAGTAACCGCAGTCTTAGACTTCACTTTTACCAAGTCAATTACGAAACTATTACACAATGTTTCGATTCTCAAAGAACAATAGAACTTTAAAAAAGTCATCAATGGTGATCCCCAACAGTTTCAGTGCTGCCACTTAGGTAAACTGAGAAATGTTATATACAAACAAAGCAAACGCAATACGTTCTCTCATAGATTATATAGAGCTAGAGTGCTGCCACTTATGATTTTTCACTTTGGTATATGTGGCCAAATGTGGTACAGTCAAGACTAACTAACCTTACCTAGAGGCCTTTTGAGGATCTCTGGCATCTTTTGTAGTGTTTGTGCAAAGTCTGACAGTCACAAATATTAACTGTCAGGTTTACTGGTTATCGGGAACGGTTGACCTCACCGTAACTGCTACTCTTCTACTTCAAACTAGTTTTGCATGGCAGTATCCCACCCGCATGTCAAAATGGCCAACAGTTAACAATTTTACAACACTTTTGTATGTATTCCTCATAGGAAATGTGTCATAATTGGCCATTGCCATGCGCTGTACATCCTGTGCATCGACACTTTGGAGCGTACGACTACACACAAACTCGCCCTGAATGCTGCTGACCTTTCACCATGTTGCACACGGGGAGAGCACTTACCATAATGTGTGTGGCAATCGAGCTCTCAGATGGTCAGGGTCACTAATGTGGAAAACTTAGATGTTTCATGATATTTCATGTGTGAAAATTCATTACGAACATATTACCTCTCAAGGGAATGGTGGTAAAAAATGAGGGTGCTGCGATTAAAATGGACGTTTATTTTTCAACGTACTAAAATCAACACCATAAGATACAAATATAGAAAAGAATACCCGTGATAGATATTCAGTTTACTGACCATATGCATGTTAGAATGTAACCGTGATATAATATAATCTCCAAATATGACCACATCTCAATTCATTGGGACCCCCCTCCCCATTGTAAGAGAGGACCATGAATCGCTATAAAGAGACCACCCTCTACTGAAACCTGATGAGGGCAGGTGGTCTTCATAGGGATGATTCCCATTCAAATGTCCCCATACCACACCCTATTAACCCCTCTCTCAGATTATAAGCATCCAAACAGAATGAGCCAGACAGGGTAAAAGTAGAACTGCATGATAAGCAGCCGACAAGTGATGTTGCCATCGCTTCTTCATTTCCACACGGATATTACGTGTTTTCTGCTTAGTTAGGAGTCATATTTTTCGTGGAAATTATTCAACTTTCTTCAGGAAACTAGATAACGTTTGGGAGTTTATCAAAGGCGTTAATCGCCATTGCCATAATAAAGAAACGTTGTAAATTATAAAACCTCTCTGTTCCATTAAGACTTATCTATGTAAGTCTAACTATTTCACAGCGAAATAAATGGTAATTGTACAAAAGTAATGGTTAAAAAGGTTTCCCATTTAATATTTCTTATGAAATTGAAACAACTTTATTCGTGAAAGCATACAACTGTTGCCACTTTTTAGAACTAATACCGCCGCTTCAAAAAGTGTTGAAACAAGGTTTCAAATATACTAGTTAAAACACACAGCTTTTTAGACACTGACATCTTATATGCCGTATGGAAATAAAGCAACTAAATTCAGGAAGGCAGATAACTTGTGCAAGTTTTTTGCAACCATGTGATGGCGGCATAAAAAGAGGTGGAGATGATATGCCGTGTTGATTGTCAATCTCAGTCCCTGATCATGAATACTGAGTGACAACTTAGTGGAGGTATCTTAAGTGGAAAGAAAATAGACATTGAATATTTTCTATGTAGTGGTAGGTCTCGTCCTTGTTACAGCCCCTGTTCGACAGTCGCTAATAGTAATCCTTCATGATATATACGAGGTCCTGGTTGGACATGAGACCTAATGGACAATTTGATGTTCCAGGGCACGGCACCATGAATGTGAAGAGACCATTTGGCAAATTAACAAAAAGCACACCACCCAGTCTACTGTGACATTTACCAATGCCACACTCACTATCCATAAAGCTATCCGCAGCCAATCAAAACAGCTCATTTGCACACTTGTGGCTGCATTTGAATATGTCTAGTCAGTCCGATTAGGGATATCATAATTTGGGATTCCCCAGATCCATACCTGGCGATGTTGAAAGCTGTCAATTATTTAGATAGTTAGGTTTAGCACACAGAAAGTGATGTGACAACCTAATCCTTTTTTGGGGCGCCACTACTATGCCCACTTGCATATCCAGGTTTTCAGAGAGGGGGAGGCGCACATAAGGGACCTCATGGGTTTTGTACGCGCCATTGATAGCGAACATGCCAAAGACCCTATGAAAATAATGTATTTTGGTGGGGGGAAAGGAGGAGTGGGTGGGCGTATGCCCCCTGAGACCCCCTGGATCTGCCTGTGTAATGCCACTGTTGATTAACTTTAAATTGTCGAGAATGTCTGACCCTAGCATCAGTAGAGGTACCGTAATTGAGAAGAAAAATATGCATTGAATATTTGCGTGGAGTTGTAGGTCTCATCTTCGCAAAGAATTAAATCGTGGCAAATGAACAGAAAAATATCATAAGAATGAAAATGCACAAGAAGCAAGCAAAATACAGCAAAAGAGAAGTAATGAGAAAGGAAATATAGGTTGCAACTATAGAGATTAAGAGGAAAGAGAATAAAAAGAATATAGAATGAAAGTGTGTGTGTGTGTGTGTGTGGGGGGGGGGGGTCAAGAAATGTGATAAGGTCATAATATAGTGGTAAAAGCCCCAACCTGGAGAGTAGCAGTGGAGTCAAACCCAACTTCATCTAGCTTAACTTTATAGAAACTCCAAGTTATGCCATAATGCTATTCTAGAAATTAAACAATTCAGTTAAGTGAGTAATGAAAGTTTCATAAATATGGGATAGGTATTTCTTATAGTTGCCCACAGAGCCCTATAGTAGTTTCTAGGAACAGCGCCTTATACACGTGTAAAATAGTTTTTCTCACTCTAAAAATACTT
This sequence comes from Streblospio benedicti, assembly GCA_019095985.1. Classification (NCBI taxonomy): domain Eukaryota; kingdom Metazoa; phylum Annelida; class Polychaeta; order Spionida; family Spionidae; genus Streblospio; species Streblospio benedicti. The sequence goes on along the minus strand of CM032664.1, from coordinate 19,783,037 downwards.
CGAGAGTACAAAAACATTCTGTCAACAATTTTAACAAGGAGCACTGAAGTGGTCGAGACATAGAACTTAATATACCGTTGGGAGTTTCTATGGATCTTAAAACATGGGAGTCAACGACCGTACTGTCTAAATTCTAGACCAGACAGATGTTCTGTCTTAAAGCTCATGCACTGAAGTCGACCTTACACCAGAGATATATGGTTTCCATGACGTGTGGTATTTTCATTGCGCAGTTGCTACTGATCACCCATTATTTGTGAGGCGAATCTAGATTATGGCCAAGAAAACATTGGCCTATATCTTAATGAAGCAAACCAGTTGTTTTTATATTAGCCAGGCAATTTTGAATTGTGACATGGTTAATTCAGTTATGCCTCACAAATCAATTTGTTGTTCCATGAGCATAATTTTGTGTTACAGAGCAAATTCCGTCTGACATTAGAGCCACCAATATATAATTACATGAATTTAATGCGACAGAAAATGAAGCCATTACCACCAAACAGTTTTGGTTTACATCCTTTTGAAAAACAAGCCATTTATACGGAGGATTCTTTCTCCATGTCTATAGAGCTATATCACACAATGACATTATATGAGTTGACACAACGACAATTCATATTGTATTTACACTGTACTTCGTACAGCTGTGCTTTTAGTTACATAACAGATGCGGACCAAATTCCTGGTATGAATTGTTTAGTGCAAGAACAACATTTATTTTCAAAATGAGTATTCACCCATCACATTTACATAACCTTTGTGACAGAGTGCTATTAGTTTTTCCATCCAGCCTTAGTGAAGCTCGCCCATAAAATATCAAGCTCCACGGAATTGGCATAGACGGGAAGTTTATTGAAATGTTGATAGTACTCATTTTAATATGAATGAGAGTCCAAGTGTTTTCTTTTTTAGTTTTTGTTTGAAAAAAAACCCACCGCCTATGAACGTTTGAAAACGGCCAACAATGCTTGAACAAAAAATAATTGGGAAAAACAAACAAAAACAAGGACACACTATTACGCGGTGACCTGATTCGTGGCTGAATGCATCATATATAACACAAACATAATCACTTTAGTTATGAGGCATAGAAGCGTGTAGAAGAGTAAGCATATGGCACAACAGACTTCTTTTGTAAAATACTCACCAAACCGAATTAAACACCTGCCTCTCAGAAAAGTGCTGTCAGTCTTTTTTCATCAGATTTAGCTCATAAATTTCACTAATTTGGAGTTGTCTGGACGCTCGCAAAGTTTCTCATTTGCAATGAGACACTATTTTTAACCTATCTTCCGGGTCATTTTTCATCACATTTGGTGATACAGTTGAGCTCGCTTATCTTGAAATGTGATAATTTAATTATCACGCATACTATCACGGAACTTTTATCACAGACCAAAATTACAATGGTGTCTCACTATGTAACTGCAAATGTCCAATGAATGTGCGAACAGGCACCTCTGCGCATCTCCAAATACACTAGAACCTCGACAGCAGAACATAGTACATTATAAAAACCTTATAAGGAGAACACCTCAGTAATATGGGACACTTCGCTTTAGGGACACATTTTTTTACTCTCCTGGTTGCTATGGAACGTTTCTGAAAACGGGGACACCTCACACATCAGATCGGAACACAAGTGAAACTTTTGCTCTTAGACACTAAACTTTACCAATCTTGTTTTTGTTGTGCATCATAAAACATATAGCACATGCTCCCATAGACACACTTAATTCTTTCCAGACTATTTACTGCTACTTCAAAGGTATTGTTATTTCTGTAATTTGTCAAAAGTGAAAATAAGAAATACAAACCCTGCGGATTTTGATTAATACAGATGGTTTTGTAAAAAGAACATAGAAAAGCCTGGATATTATGGATAGGGATGGAAGTAAAGAAAGTACATAAAAGACGTTATTTGAAAGTAGGTATTATTAACGAAAATTATTTTTCATTATAGTCGAGGTATAGCCACAGCAATATTTAGAGTAATATAATGAATATACGTATTAAAGTAGCCTATCCCAAAGCCTTTAAATGATCTGATATGAAGGCCTATTCTAAAAGCTTCTGTATGATGCAAAAATAGTTAATTGTTTGGCTAGTTTAACGTCATTTCCTAGATTTTAGAACAGCAATCTATTTTCAGAGGAACTGCAGTTGGGTATTTTTAAGCATGTGGTAATGTAATTAATGTTCATTTGCAATGGCGAAGTTTTGATCAAGATGTTAGCCTTGGATAATCCTTACCTGGTAAATCACCCATGCATGCTGCTGCTTCTACAGCTGCTGCTAGTGAATACTCTGGTCTTAATAAAGGCCATAACAGGTCAGGATGATAGAGGCTGTATATTTAATATTAGGGGAATGTATAGGGTTTCGTAAAATAACTTATATGTATTAGAGCTGGAGGCTGTCACAATTGTGCTTGCTTCTAATCTTTGCACTTGATATATGGTTTACATGAGCTGTTTTTGTAATAATAGAAGAAACAACTGTTATATATACGGTCTTTTGAAAGACTAGTATTAGAGTTGAACACTGTCACTAGACATCTTGCACAAGTCATAATGACAAAGTTGTACACTTTTTCTTGCATATCAATAGATAGGAAAGGTCAAACTGATGATCAGCCAATCAACACTCCATACTTGTACCAAAATAACAAACTACTGAATAATGTTGGTTTGTCACATTTGGTTTTGACCATTCAAAGAACATGAAATGTGACAATCATGAATTATTAATAAGTAGTAGTTTCTCACTCATTACTATGTATGATTAGCACTTTTTTTGCCCCTAACCAATCACACAGCATCAAATGTCCTAATCATAAATATTAATTAGTACACTTTTCTAATCCTTTTTTGCACTTTTTCTCAAGTGGTTTCAGATACAGTGCGACATAAGTAGTGAACCTGTTATTAAAGTGGATAATTACCTATTAGATTATCATGTAAGTAAATGAGGAGCACAATAAAAAATTGTCTAATACCATTTTTATTCCTCCAAGACAGTGGTTATCAGTCAAATAGATTAATTGCTTAGCTTGTACAGAACTGTAGGTTTTCTGTAATAGCTACTCTATATTTGCCTGAGAGGATTAAAAGACTTGTTGGTCAAAGTACAGTTCACCTCCTTATTGGTATAATAACCATGGGAATATCAATAACTACATTATGTTGGGGCATTAATGCATAAAATGTTGTTTGGTATATTTTATAATTAGCTTTTTTTGTTGTTGTTATAGTAAAGCAGGTTGTCAGTGTATATTAAAATGCAGCCCTTCTCCTAACAGACATTAAATACTGACCTAAGTAAATAACAACTTTAATTGTGTATCAAACTTTTAAGGATTACCCAATATACTTCATTAGCAAGGTTCCTAAATCCATATCCCATGGCATCCAACAAGACTTGAACTCATGATATTGCGTCACCAAAAGCCGTCAAAATCCATTATATTAATGAAGGATTATTTGGGACCTCATAAATTAGTGTGTACTACTACACGCATCTTGGGAGTTGAATCATTCATTACGAAATGTAATATGAAAGATGGCTGTCATTTTAATACAATTTGAAATAATGAAATATGCTATTTATATGTTTTACTTTATGTAAAATTATCATACTATCATTTTTAAAAGATATTTTACTGTATCAGACTACCATGAATGTCAATTCATAACTCATGAATATCGCATATCATATGTTTACAGCCATACTCTGAAAAACACATGCCACTGTTTAACAACATGCTTAATAAAGAATGGCAGGAACCTCATTTTAATGTTGACCCTTATTATAACTCAATTAGACACACTTCATGAATATGCTGGTACTTTTCCTGGCCACTGATTGGTTCAACACCAAAAGTGCTAAAGTGTACAACTTTTTTAATCCCTTATGCAAGATGTCTACTAGTACATCGATGTGTAAAGTCTATGAATATGCTTAAGAAAAAAAACCAACAACTCTAGGCCATTTGTCCAACAGGATTATCACATCAAATAGAAGAAAGAGTGATTACTTTTCACTGGGTAGCCTGGAAGTCTTTGCTGTGCTCGTAAGTTGTCAAATATGCGGCCTTCACACGCATCATCATTTGTATGTAAATAACCTTACTTTGTCATGCTTTTCAGCAGATTTGACATAGCGTGCACACGCACACGACCTTTTTTTTCAGAAATACTCATGAGTAAAACACACATAAACATGCTACATTCTTCCATTGTTGACCCCCTAAAGTTCATTAATCTCTTTCGTTTGTCCAGTGCAGCGAGGTGTCCACCAATTGTATTAGAAATACACATTGTTTTTGTTTCAGCAGACAGCTCTAACAGTAACATTACATACATTAATTTGTATTTAACACCATGGGGAATGATTAATTGTTAACAAAATAGCTTGTGCTACTCTTTAAATGAGTTATGTTCATCCCAGTGTTCTCTGCATTTCGTAGTGACCTGGATTTTCTGGTCTGCAGCCAATCACACGCGAGCGCATTTGCATGTAGGAAATAAGTGTTCACAATTAGGGACCAGTATTTACAGTATTTATGACAGGGAGGGGTAGGAGGATTCTAGGGCGGGCCATGAACTTTTGTCAAAATGTTTGAGGGGGGCTATCAATTTTTCACACTTTTAAGGAAGGGCCGGGGGGGGGGGGGCTATCCATATCTTCACATAAAATTTACCCCTATTTGTTTTAGAGATTCTGTACTAAAATTTACTGTTTTTATATTATGGACATCCATCAAATAGTATATGGGTTAACTGACAATGATTGCGTTAACTGTTAAGAGGGGGGGGGGGTGTCATCAATTTTTATCACATGAAATCGAGGGGGGTTACCAATGTTTTCACAGAGATTTGAGGGGGGGCTATTAATTTTTTTTCACAGCATTTTTGGAAAATGTTCCTACCCCACCCTGTCATAAATACTGAATGGTCCCTTAGCCCCATAATGCTTTCCATTTTCATGGTCTAAAATTCAAAATATAGATGACAAAAATTGTTTTATTGTCATCTATATTTTGACAAAAGCAACAAACGACAAATAAAAAGCAACTCATGCGTTGAGTGTTATTGCTATCAGTTGCATTGCTATCAGTTGTTTACACAATAGGGACTTTACACCTCGACCCAAATGATGTTACCAAGTCACACCACATCATAATGTTATTACCGAGTCACAAAGAAGGATAACCACTTAATGGCTGCTGGGGATGAAAGGCCGGAAGTGACGTCATTACAGCATACCAACAACAAGACGATTCATCATGGCAGACGACATCAGGGATACAGTGGAATCGTCATACAAATGAATGTAGAAGATTCATAAGTGTTCTTGTAAGAATGGTTGCGTACTTGAAGGCTGGTCTGGTCATTAAATAAGGTTTTCAGAAATTGCGACAGGTCATATAGCCACAATTGAAAATAATAGTTGCTTTAAATTATCTGCATTTAACCCAATAACCCCCGGACACACACTCACGCACCCGCCTCTGTGGTAAGTGCCCGTTATATGAAGTTGGATACATGTGCATTACGTGAGCTACCAGCGTGGGATAGATGTACATCGTATGGAAATGACCACTATACTAAATTGTGCAGATAAGAATTGCGTCCTTGTGATATAAGATATGCATACAACATTAGTGTCTGTTAAATGGATATGGGATTGTCTAATATATGGGAGTGTTCTGAAAATGTCACCGGTCAACTACAGTAGACCTCAGTCATTTAAACCTTTTTCTTACGTGCAACCAGTCAAAATATACACACCCATATTGGAGATGTAAATAAAACTACTGTATTTGCATAGAGTTAGAAATACAAGATGCATATTGTGCACTGAAACCCTGTCATAGTGGCACATCACAAATAAGGATATCTTACGTTCATTAATTCTCTGGTTGCGATAAAAGTGTTTCTACATAATATTTCACAAACAGGATCCCGTTTTCTCCTCTCGCCGACGTCCCCGATATATAGATTTTACTGTAAATCTATAACCATCCCCTTTATAAAATGCTGGCATGCAGCTTGCACTGCATTTTGTCCTATTCATCACACCACACAGGAATGATGCCGTCATTTTCAGGGATCCATCCCAAACCACCACATGCGCGGAATTCAGATGTGCCTCAAAGTTGACAGTAATGCACTGATTTATTCATATCGTGGTTTTTGATGGTGTTTATTTTATGCTGGGGTCTAACATTCTACTCAAATTCACATTTACAACTATATTAAAAAAGCAATGGCGGTGATTATGAATAGGTATTAAAAATAAAAGTTGCAAGGGTCATTTTCAATGGAACTCGGGGTCATGAGTTCGAGTCCTGCCAGGGCAATTTGAAAGAGTTAAATCACTGTAAAACCTGTCCATCTATGTGTATCGTTGTAGTCATATGCTTGCTAGAGAGATGTGAGAGAGATTAGAAAGGGGATTAAATTCTTTGCAAAATGCAAACTATTTCATAGCCGAATATTAGAAACTTCAGCACTATAACTGGAAAAGCTTTCACTTAAAAACTGATTTTGGAATGATAAAGGGTATTGAGCATTCCAATTGTAAATGTATAAGAAAAATACACTGATTTATTTCCATTTCGTTGTAAGGAAGAGTTAAACAACAATGCGTTAGTACATGTAGATTTGTCTAGTGCAGACTTTTCAAATCTATCTTGTGGGGCACCGTCCTAAAATCTATGGCAGAAAAAGTGTGGTAATGTATAAGGCAGCATATAATGTATATAACAGATTCATCAAGCATTTGTGATTCCCAGTTTCCAGGCTTTTAGCAAAACAGTTGAAAACACCTGTGAACGCATTTAGTCATTGATATTTTATGAGATGATAAAAACGGACACATTTCATGTACCTTTAACAGCAAACATCAAATGCCACATGGGATATGCGTTTTGAATTAACCATATCTGCCGAATTTCTGCTTTTGGATGACGTCTGTAACAGGTCATTTGAGTAATTAACACATATTTGATGACTTAAGCACTGATTATAGATGTATGCATACAACAGTTAGAAATGTTCTATTTATTACTACAATCACAAGCAGAAGTCAATTATATCCTACAAACTAGAACTTATGTAAGAACAAAAAAGCTGATACTAAAAGCAAACATTGGAGTTTGTCGACTTTCATGTTGTTTATGCTCCTTTACAGAATAAGCCTGAAACATTCCATAAATGATGTATGGAATATGTGGATTATTGTCTTACTTTATTTCAAAGTACAAAGAGGTACAAGGAAATAAAACGTGTGTTTGATTTACCGCTTCTTTCAGTCTTTCAGGTGCACCCCTTGTGTGTAGTTTAGAACATGCAGCCCATAAAGTTCTAGAGCATTAATTTCACATGCTGGGCTATTTCTTGTGACTTAAACACTCTTCACAACGTACCCTTACAAATTGAATTACGCCAATCACAATTAAAATTGAACAGGAGTGTGAGACAGAAATAAGCAGATAGACTTTTATTCTAACCTAAGAATTGCTTTGCTTTGTGGTTGTTGTTTACCATTTTCAATTAATAGATGGAACGGTAAAATATGAAATACAAACAAAAATTCAATAAACTGGAAAACAATGTACGAACTAGATTTTATTACATCGTCACTTTAATAAAAGTAGACAATAAAAGTAGATACCCAGTAACCACTAAATCCAACATACTGGGAGTACGGCGTAACCCAAATTCTATAACATGTATAGCTATCTTAAGAACCTTATAGACCTTATTGATATGTCCCAATGCGTGACCAATACAGCATCTGCAGGTGGTCGTGAAGCCGGGACGGGTAAATCTTGCTAGCGTTGGAGTGTGTTAGAGGCTATAGTGGCTACCTTCTTGAGTGATGAACAAACTTTCAATTACAATGTAAAAAAGTGACGAAAATCATATGACTACATAGATTGAAAAGCGCAAGCTACAATACTACATCAGTACCCGCAAGCCCTGCAGACCGCGCCATTGAGCAATACAAAGTACACACACGTAATTGACAGTCGCGATTTCGAGGCTACCGACAATCACAGTCGAATGGCAGACTGCAAATTTTTACGCGGGCGTCAGGGTCCCTATCAGCAGCCCCTAGTTATAAACACAGAACGTGGGTATTAGTTGGCGCTTGAGGTGTGTAAGAGACCTACAAAATCGATACTTTTGGGACTTTATGGCTATAATAAACATCTCAACCCCACAGTTCGCCATAGTAATAGCCAATTTGATCTAGAAACCTTCTTTCAAGTAAAGAGGCAGCTTTGGTTATTGTAGAGTGTTCATGGTGTTCATTATACGCTGATTGATACGCTTTTATAGTACTGTATTTGACTAGTACCTCAAGTGGTCTCCACTTAGAGCCGGCTTCTACATGGATGTCTGTTGGTAGTTCTTTTTATACAGGTTCATGGTGGTCTCTTCATTGACGGCTTGGTACCGCTAGAAATAGTATTATCATACAGGTGGGGTCTGAATAGAGAGATTTGGTGGTCTTGATTGGAGCTACCACTGTACAGTAGAAACTCTCGTTTAGGACCTATACAACTGCTGTACTGCTGTACTATGTACCTCGCGTGATTTTAGTAGACAGATGGCCCCTGGAGATGAGCAATTTACTCATGCACTTGTCAAGACATGCAAGAATGTGCTTGGGTATTGGCGTTGGGAAATAGGGTAAGGCGTCAGAACATCATCGTTTTAGATTTGGGGAAATTAAAAATAGTACTTAGATCCCATGTGCTGCTTAAAAAATAAGGAGTGTTTATCAATTAAATCACATTGCTTACTTCCAGCCACTATTTGCATGTTCTATGTTAGACCAGCATGGGGCATGGTTCCAGTGCAAGGTCGGCTTGTGATGATCATTGAAAGTTCAATTTTCTGCCCAAATGTTAGCACTATTCAAACTAAAAAACTATGTTTTAATATCCTCTATTCTTCCAGTGACCACCTGCAAACTCCTTGTCCAAAAAATTTGGAAAGGATTTCAGAGCCGCGCCTATTTTATATATATATATGTAAAAGCGGGGAAAGGTTCAAACTGTACACATGTTTACCTTGATAAAATGGCCGTCTTTGTTATTTTCAGCGACCACGTGCAAGTTCCCGGTCGACTGGCACGGGGCGTGGTACCAGAGCATGGTCGGGGACGTGGTGATAGACGCCACGAGCATCGACAAGAAGGGCACGTGTATGGAAAACCAGGGAGACTACTACCTCCTCAATAACAGGTGTGTTGGCATGAAATATAGATTTCTCAGCATCTGAATAATTCATGGATTGATTGCTTTACCCACTTAGGTGCTCTACTTGCACAGCTTACATTTTCAATTAAATGAGGACTGTGTCATAAGGGGGGGGGGGGCGGTTCAATGTGATGTAGGAGGTCATGCCCCAATAGGTTGTGTCATATTTTAGGGAATTTGATTGGAATGATTCTCCGTGAGGTGAACATGGGAATCGCTAGTGGAGTGGGCTGTTTGCATGTTTGCATATTAAAGCCGCGTCCCATTAACAGGAGCGTGGTGGCAGCTGAAGACCGGCGCAAGGAAATCCATAAAAATTGGTCTTACGCCGGGCATCTGCCGAGTACGCCGGGCTCGCGTTTTGTATGCCCATTCTTTGCGTCTAGCTAGCGCCGCCAGTACGCCGCCCTCAGATTTCTAGGAAGATTATCGATCGGGGCAGATTCTTACGCCGCCAATACTTTGGGCTGCTCAAAGTTTGGGCAGCGTAAATTCCATACGCCGGTCCATCAGGCCTTGAGTTTTGTACGCCGCGGTGACGCTCCACCTACACCAATCATACGCTGGTGATGCGTCGGCCCTACGTTGCATCAGGATAGCGTAGGGTAGGCGTATGGTGGTCGTGAGGATTCTCTGCGTAAGGGTGGCGTAATTCGGATGTAGTATGGACATAAACTCGGCTGATGACCGGCGTAATATAGACGCATGTTAGGCGTGTGTTGCAAGGCGGATGGACATTTAACTTAAGGTATCGTAACATTAACATCAGCCATGCCCTGTCAAATAAACTTATGTTTTGAAAAACAACATTTTATTAGCCTAATTGACTTGGTGCATTTTAAAATAAAAATCACAAAATAAAGTATCAAAATGTTTATCAATATTTGAACATAGCATTTACTGTGCTGATGTTTAGATTGAATGATAAACAAAGAAATCTAAGTAGTAGTAAGAAGAAGTAATAGCAAAATAACAAACATGGGATTTAACATTGCCTTAACTTGATATTGTATTGAAAACCATATATACATTTTACAGATAAGTAACTACATGTAGGCCTAATATATCAAAACGTATGCCAGTATGTACATATATTACACAAAATATATGCGGACCGAGTCGTGAGCAGTGCGAACGCTACACAGGCGCCGGGTTCCGCTGGCTTTGCGTCGAGACTAATTTATCTGGCTCCGCGGCTGCGTCGGCCTTACGCCGGCCTTGCGTCGCCGTTCAGTTGGTCTTACGCCGCGCCTCCGTTTGCTTTGCGCCGGACTTGTGCCACACTTGTGCCAGACTGGCGCCAACGTTGCGCTAGGTGTGCGCTAGCTAGCGCTGAGAAAAAAAACCAAAAAAGCAACCGGCCATAAAAAAAATGGATCCATTTTTCAGCGTAGGCTCGACGTAAAGATCATTTTCCCAGGAAATCTCCTGGAATTCATCCGTCGAGCTTACGTTCTAGCAGTGTGACGCGGCTTTTACTAAATATTAAGTGAGTGAGCGGCTGGGTGGCTAGGTGATTAGCATGTAAGTTAGTATAAGTAAGTAAGTAAGAAAGTAAGTAAGTAAGTAAGTAAGTAAGTAAGTAAGTAAGTAAGTAAGTAAGTAAAACAAGCCAACCACATTTAAATGGTAGTTACGCAGATGTTTAATACCGGAGATAATGTGCATGTAATGTATATAGTGTACACTCTATCAATCAATGCAATGTTGTTTTATACGCTAAAAACCACAGGAGTACGTAAAGTATCACATGATATTTTTTAAATAATCGCTGCACTTAATAGTACTGTCACTGTCGTATAACCAATGTGGTAGTTTGCAAGTTGGATTAAAAGTGTGCCTTAAAAACAATGAGTCAGGATTTGACCTGTGTACTACTGGGCTTCAACATGATCTCCTCAACATGGGATATTAATGAAGTAATTGTTCTGAAAGGTTAAACAATTATCGTACATGTCAAACGTTAAGTAACCATGCCGCCTAAAATATATAATGCAATGTATTTTCAAATGTTGTTTACCATAGGACTAGAGTGATGGAAGCACGCCATTGTCCTTTACGAGCACACAAGAAAATTAATAATATTAGAATAGATTTCATGTTTTTCCTCCTTATTTCAGCAAGATTGGCTGCTTCAGTTGTATCCTGATTCACAAACTCCACAGTAACATCCTACAATACCAAGAGAGTAAGTTACGTTCTGGTTATTTGTCCAAACACATTAGGACTTCACACATTTTACTTAATACACAGTCAATTCTAACATACTTATCCAGGCAATACTTGTCCGTCATAATTTCTTTTCTCATTTTTATTTGTATTCATTTTTAGGACTTTGTTTTCATCGTTAATATTGTAGCGAGTAAATGGCATCACACATGTTGTAGATGACGGAATCTACCGTAAAAATCAACTAATGTGCGTTGCCCTTTTTTAATCCATAAACAGTAAATATAATATCTTTGAACCCAGATTATGTAACCTATCACAGAACACAATGTAATGGCCAATGTGTGTTTTCTTGTGTAGATCAATTCGAGTGAGTGTCAGCAAACGAGTGCAGACACACATACCACCTGTGTGGCTAATGTTATCTCCACACTAAACATGTCACTGGCGTCTTCTCTGTAGAAATCATAGTTTTTTGTGACTTAAATGTTTTACAATATGCCCCATTTGTAAAGTCGGATGAGTTTCTAGCCTCACGTAGCCTATCAACATCTAACATCTTTTCTGTTTAACATCAAGATATGACACACTCACACATACCATCACACTCAGAGTATCACTCAAACTATAATTCGCATATATTTGCATTTGCAGGTTTTTGCGTGGGACATGAAACATTGTTTTACATCTGCAATCAAATTCAGCTGGCAACACTGCGGCAAGTCCTAATAAGAGGTATGTCAATGTGTTTGGGGTTATTATGAAGAAAAAGACAGTACTGGGTGTTATATAAGAGTGCTGGTGATGGATCAGAAAATCTCTCACTGCATAAAGCAAGCTTACCGTTTTGTTAATGCAGATTACAGTATAACCTCTCTATATAGACCATAAGTGGATTTCAACGGATCCCTAAAGATCACATTATGATAAACATTATGATATAATAAATAGGTAGTCTATTTATAGAAGAGGTCTTAAAAACGCAGATTATACCGGGCACCGATCCTAATGAAAGCTTATTGTTTTCTAGACAGAGTCACATATAATAGTATAGTTTTACTCTGATTCGACCAGGACCATTACAGTTAAACTCCTCATATGAACGCCCACGGCTGCCCTCTAATGGCCTCAAAGGCTCAAAGGGAGATTGCCTTTTCATGAAAAGTTTGCGAAGGTTTGGAACACTCAAAATTGGTCTCATTTAAGAAGTACTATCTTTATAGAAGTGGTCATAATTGGAGGTTTGTCTATATAGTAATCCTTACAAAGCCAAATGATAACGTGAGCCATTCATAAAGCCATTCAAACAAAGCCATTCAAAACAGAGTGATAATTAATATGGACAATTTTTAGCCCATAAAACCACATTTCCTTATCCCGAATGAATCAAATGTCACTTTACCTTTTTTTTGCTTGCTTATGCGTTTTGCAGGTCTGAATTTATTGCAAAATAATATGAGGAAAAAAAACCAGTGCTTGCACGCCAGCCAGGCATGGGGTTTAGAAACAAGCACCTACATAAGGTCCCAACGTAAGGGATATACAAGTACCCCCTGCCATTAACTCGGAGTATCATATAAAACCCAGAGATATATACTTGTATATATACTTGTACTTGTGGCTGTGTCAGGAGATGTCGTGGTAGCGTGCACATTAACATGTAGTCAGACGAATTATAACTGAAACATTATATTCTCCGTCTATATTCTTAATCACGTATTTTAGACTAAGAAACTGATCTACAAACACATAACACCATCATGTATATTTTACCTCACTTAGGGGCCTCACAATACCCAGATGTAGACTGTCGATGATAGATCATACTTTGGAGAAATGGGGAAAAAAAAACAAAAAAAACACACACAAAAAAACACAAAGCAATACAAAAATTTATTCCGACCAACACCGGTTCAACAACGGCCATGCCAATGTTACCGCGCACAGGGTCCTGCAAATACCAGGATGTATTTTAAAGCCAGTAGATCATACTTTATTCAGTAAGAGGCGTATCGGTCATATTTAAGCTACCCCGCATCACAAATTTTGAGCTGTGATTAAATGAAGTTCTCGGTTGACTGTATGTGACGGTTCTTGCCAGTGCGGGAAGATTCGCTTCTAAATGTTATAAATGCACTTGCATAATGCTGGTGTCAGACATTACCGATAGTTTAAAAAGAATCATGCCGTGGTGTCGTAGTGAGCATTTGAATTCATTGCTATTTTCCAAATTGTTTCTAGTAACTTTCTACACAGATGTATTGGCTTGTCCAGGATCGTCTATTGATCCATGCATTTATCATCTAACGCATTAGAAATTGTTAAAATTGTTAAAATATGATTATAGGTGGTTTGAATTCGCGACTGTCAGACTGGGTCTTTGGTGGTATAGATATGTTAGAATTAGTCTTGCCTTACATTGTTTTTGGATGCACACATCTTTTCTGTTTTGGGACATGAATAATGGATGATCTAGAAGATAAATGGTTTACCCATGAAACTAAACTACAGAGGGTTCATTTTTTGCGATGTCGGAAAAAGTGAAAACTATGATAATTTACATATAGATATTTTGGAATTGATTCAATTTGGTGTAAGTCTATAAGGCTATATCACATAGTCTCTGCCGAGACTCCCTGTTAAACTTATTGGGGTAGGATGGCCCTGGATGGGGGATGGGAATGATCTGCAGTGGAGATGCGCTCATGTATTTTGTAATATTTATGTTTCACATACATAGATTATAAGTATTGTTAAACGATGGTAATACGTTCTGCAAACTGACATACTACATTGCATAATGTTGCAATACTCTAGGAATTATTGCAAAAGTATCGCAATAACTTGTCAAGTATTGCGCCCATCCATAACACTTACATATTTACATGCTTTCAGACCATCCTCCAGAGCCCAATCTGCCTTTAGTGTACCATGTCAATATAACTTACAATTAAACCACTTCTATTAAGAGACCTACTGTATAAGAAGGCAATCTTTAACATGGATGGTTTTCAACAGTAGCTCTTAATTACAAGTAGCCCTTTGCATTACCATGGCACGTTAGATGGATGTTAATGATATATTTTCCAGAGCCCAACCAGCCCTCACCATGCCCATTTCAAGGTGCATTCCACTTCACCTACAATAACAACACTGGTGGATTTTGTCGCGACCCTCCCTCCGACGCCAAGGCATGCGCCAGCGACGCCAAGTTCCGGTTCCACTTCAAGCACTGTACCGATGCCGCTTATACGTATCACAGAGGTACACTATTTAAGTCATTTATTTGTCTAACACCATAAATGTGTAGAACACTTAAGCCGTATGGAGCAATGTCTTCTTGGCAAACGTATGGTTCTAGGTCCTCTTCAAGTATTGTACTGATGACGTATGTATGTATGTCTCAGGTGAGAGTATTTTCCAACTTCCTCTCTATAAGATCAATGAAGGATGTTCAAAAACAGTAGACACCGACAGAATGAGTAGTTAAGTAGCGTAGTATTAGGTTGCCGTGTTAATTCTTTCATATTTGAAATAATCTGGCGTGTGAGGTGTTGTTAGACCGTTGAATGTAACCAACTGCAAGTTGTGACCGGTCCAAGGGGTTAAGTTAACGTACTTTAGTATATTGTGATTGGACTTATAAAATGGTCTAGCTGCAGCAAAATATGAACATTATACATTGTAACCAATTACGTGATGCATTCGACGACACCAAAGTCCTCACACCTCTCTTCAGCCAGTACAGGCCTATAGTGGTAGGTAAGAGCTTTACAAACGACACACAAATGGCCTCTCTATCACCATTTCTGCCTGACCCATGCCTCGTCAATGTTGGAACCCGGGTGGGGTCGTGTCGAGCCGACGAGCGGACGGGCACGTCAGAGAAACGAACTTGAACCCCTTCTTACTCGATCAATTCTCAGCATATCTCGGGATATGATGCTTGAAACCTCATCTACTCTTCAAGCACGTTTTATTAGTCTCCTACGCCAGAGAATAAGACCGTTGAGATTCATGAAAATGATTGCAATTTACGTTGGTCATATTCTAAGGCAGCTAGACCATTTTGGTGTGTGTGGTGACAATTTACAGTAAATAATGACGGATCACAATTTAAGCTGGTTACATTTTACGGTCTAACAAGGTGTGACAGGTGTTGTTCGCCCCGTGAGGTATGTACCGTATGTTAGCCCTACCGTATGTTTTAGAAAAAGTCTAGGAATGCTGGTTCTTTTCTCAAAATGCAACTCTATATTGAACGACTATAATTATCCGGTATTGTAATGTTATCATATACCCCAGAATACGTTTGGAGAGGAGACCTATATCTAGTATTTCATCATGTCTTGTGTGGTGTGTCTTTAGATATAGATAATTGCTTCTGTGATCAAGATCGAATTCTCAAAGTAATGATTTGAATTTAATTATCTTGTATAAGAACAGAAGAAAAAATATATTTATTTAGATCTATAAGATCTAGAATAATGAATTTCCATCATATACTTTCTTGATGTGTTTTACATATGGTAATTGTAAAGTGACGTGCTTCTTGCTGTCTGTTTAGAGGCTGATCTCACGTGCCTGGCCACGTGGCAAGATGACGGCAAAATGTACATGATTGGTCGCCTCACAGGGGACGACTTTACCGACAAGGCTCTACAGTACAGATGCTTTGTAAGTATTGCAGAGACTGAATATTACTGGATGATGGGCTTTACAATTATTCAGTAATCAATGTATTGGTGGCAATAATAGTGAATATATCCAGATTGATGGGCCCATAATGTTTGAAGTATAAGTACACCGTAAATCTTCCTTCAAACTATATTTGACAAGACGTTTTGTCGGGCAACGTCTTTGCGGTGTAAAATATGTACATGTTCATGTGCACTTGGATGCTATGAATAACTATGGAGATGAACACTGAAAACAGGAGAAGCAAGAATGATAAAAACCTGATGTGGATAAAGCATCCAAATGTATATCTTTGAGGAATTATGTCGAGAACATTACGTTGGACCACTTCAATAGCATCCTGACGTCAAGTCACATTTAATAGATCTAAATATATTAAAACAATTATTGGATTACTGTCTATATAAAGTAAATAGAGGCCAATAGAAGATTATAATATGACATGTTGTGTTATGAGAATTATATTACCATTGGATAGATTCTATTGCATTCCAAGCATTCTGATTTTATTGGATGCTGTTATTAGATTAGCAATATACTTTTTGTTGTAGATGAGCTACAAATTTGTAGGGCCTTGTAACCCTTGTTACGTGATTACTGTGCTAGGAAAAAGTGAAATTCTTCAAATTGCATGAGTAACACATTGTATCATTTGAAATAGAATTTGGATGAATTCAATCTATATATTTTCGTTATGATTAGAATATGATCCTACTTCATTGTACTTCTGTAGATTTATATCGTGTGCTTGGAAATCTGATTGCAATTTACGATGAAAATGATTTGAGTTTACATATTAACTTGTTAGTTTATGTAAATGCAGTTTGATGTAAGAAAAAGTACCTTTGACTCACATGCTTATGAAATAATGTTTTTTTTTTATGTCTGGCTGCTGATTCAAAGAGAATGACCCACAAAACAACAAGCATAAAAATAGTATATCAATACCTCACAAATGATCATTTTTATATCATGGGCTATTATGGGAAATCTTAAATATTTTTTAGATATTCGTAACTTAGGATCTATCTACATTTGAATCTTGAACTTTATTAATTGATAAAAGCGTATTCGGATTGCAGCGTCAAACACTTGTAATTGAACTCATGTACTTTTCAGGTATTATTGCCAAGCTCTGAGCCTTTGGTAGAAGTAGGTCAACTGCTACAAGTACAATCTTAATAACTATACTTAATGTTTTAATCTCCGCTCCCCTCCCAGATGTATCAGATCCTCGGCACGCTCATGTACATGGCCATGTCAGGCGATGCCTCATGTCGCGGGCTCATGTCACCCAGAAATGGACCATTCATCATGGAGATGAGCAAAGGTAGGTCCAGTGGCCGCCTACTTAGGGGAGTTTAATGCCATGATGAGCCGAGCATTGATATGGATGGCTGGCTGGGCAAACAGTTTGCTGCCGCGCGTGGGCAACGAAGGAGATGAAATGGGCTCTGGGTTAGGGTGGTTTAGGGTGGTTTTGGCGTTTTGTTAACGTTGATTAGATAGAAGACTTTGGGCTAGTTGAAGCACTACGTAGGTTGATGTTAATTAATTGTTTTTACCACTTAGAGATTGTATTTTAATGGACTAGGGTGTAAGCATGGACATGAATTTCATGAACATAAGCGGTCATGACGGAAATGCGATACAGCCATCTAGACTTGCAGACAGAATCCTCTAAATATAAAATAATTTAGCAGTTGTGCAATTGTGGGAACATAAATGAGAGGAGTGGGGTCCCTGGTATGCACAGTTGGGTTTCTTAAGACAATGCAACAAGCATCTATAATTCATTGTTGTGGCTTGAAAAAAAAGAATTACATGATTAACATTCTTGTCAGACAGTGCCTGACAATTCTATTCAACCATGTCTGTGTCATTTTGAAGCATACGCAAAGAGGACTCTTAATCTTTGGAAATTATTATTCAGTACGAGATAAACTGCTGCAGCTCAAATACATAGCTTAACAACCAAAATCATCTGTATAATTAAACAATCAACAGATAAATGCAATATCAAACTATTTCAGATGTGTTTGGATGGCCTGAGCCAAACTGCATATTCCCAAACTGGGTGACGAAAGGTGACTGGAGGGACTTATCTGGGAAACATGTATATCAAGCCAATAGCGTGGTAGGTTTGTCAATAAGCTGAATTATTGTGAATTCTATATTAGAATAATCAAAGCCAAGTGCAAAAGATTAGAAATCAACTATCATTCAATTTCCTCTATTATTACAGCGTGCTGTGTAGGTAATAATATTACGTAGTGATAGACATGGTGTGGGTAGGTAGCTTGGGCAATATTTGACAAAATCGGGCAGTGAATTAAATGATAGAGCTCTCTAAACAGGTAGATATACCACAATCCCCATTGCCATTTATCAATGTTTAAACATCATCAATCTTGCAGAAGCAAAAGGAAAATTAGTGTTAAGTGGAAGAGACTTTTTATCATGTGTCTTTGGTGTTTTAATGCTGCTATTGTGATACATATCACATCAATATATTGCATAATGTCATGTGTCGAACATCAACACCAAAATACTATGAGGACACCTTCATAGGCAGATGCATAGGGTTGATTGCAGGGGGCGTGCTCCTCCCCCTCTTTTCCAACAAAATACCTTATTTTCATAAGGTTTCTTGCATGTACACTGTCGATCGTGCATACGAAACCAATGAGATTTCTTAAGTGCCCTCCCCTTTTCTGGAAACCTGGATCTACTAGTGGCCCTAACTCTGACCTTTTCAGGGTAACATCATCCACCAGTCGCACAGACATCACGTGGACGGCGAGCTGGAGGTGCACAAGGCGTTCCGCTGTGTGAAGATCCTGGAGCAGAACACCACGCACGACCAGCTGGTGGCGCACAGCTACACCTCGCACGGCTGGTCAGTCAGGCAGCATGGACAGTTTGCCAGGCTCCACAAAAGTGGAACATAGTGGTGGTGCTGGTGGTGGTGCTGGTGTTGGTGGGGGTGCTGGTCATGTTTTTAATGTTACACTTTTTTGTGGGTATAAGATTTTTTTTCATGTGCGAGCTAGATCATTTCATGTCAGAATTTCACTGTATACTATTTAAATGTGGCATTAATTAAAAAGATATACAGTAGAATTCAAACTTTAGTATTTTTGTATATTCCTAATACATAATAAACATTATCTATATTATATAACATTTGAATAATGAATAAGTATTGCGAAACAGTGTGTGGATATTCTGTGATGTCACACATTTGATATTTCCACTGCTTGCGAGAAGCGGTGGGAGGGAGTAAGAGTGGGTGGGTGGGTGGGAGGGGGGCGTCAACAAAAAGAGAACAATGTTCCACTTCTGTGGAGCGTTGCAGAATGTACATCATCCCTAAGCCTAGTCCAGTCTGGCATATCGTGGACTTTAAACAGGCAGTGGTTATTGCAATAGGAATACACAGACTATGGATGCATATTTTCTTATATTTTTGTTAATATTTTTAAACCTCTTTGTTACCTTATTGTTAGTATTTTGAGTTTAGTTCCAAGAAATCAAAAACTTCAATAACACTTCATATTATAAAATGCTAATACATGTTATGAACACAATAGTGACCTTTTCGAATACATGTAATTGTATTAAACGATGAATGAAACACAAAATATCAGAACGTTTTGTAAATGTTATTGATACAGAGAAAAAGGAATTTGTTGTAAATGAACCTTTTGACGTTATTAGCAGCACAAGTGGATGCTGAGCAAATTTCTCCATATGATCAGCCCATCGGTTGGTTAGATGTGCTCCAGACAAGTTCAATGATAACATGTAGACAGTGACTACATGATTATGGACTGTGCCATAAAGTTCCCTGCATTGACAATTAATAGATCTACTAGAGAGTTTTTACATATTCAAAGACATGTTGTAGGCGATCAAATAATACAAGGATAATGAATTGTCAATGTTTTATTGCACCAAAACTTTTGTTATCTTTAGGGGCATATCAAATTTAAAGTTCACAAGAAAGTTGATATGGCAATTTCAAACTAATAATAATATTCATACGAAGTGGCTAACAATGTTCCAAGTACAGTAATGTCATCTTGACAGTCATCCTCACTTCTATTTCAGTACCACCAAATTCCAGTGCTTACGTTTCATAAGAAGAAAAAATGGTGTTATAGAAATTCATGAAGGTAGGAAGTGTATTTATTGTGATAATGTCTAAAGTTAAGAATTAGATGAAATACTATACCTCTTTGCCAGGTATACCTAGAAAGCTTTCAACACAACAAGAAGTTATTAAAAACATAGCCTTCGCATAGCCCTCAATATTTTAACATTGTAATGGAGGCAAAACTCTTATAAGAGAGAGGGGTCTATAGATACCATTATCCGTGAGAAGGGTCTGTTTTTAAGAGACAGGTACATGAGTACAAATTTTAATGTACTATTTACCCAGCCATTTATAACTTTATGTAATTTCAGGTAAATATTCTTCATATGGGAATGATCCCTGTTGGGCTTCAGAACTGGACAACTCATCAAAAAATTTACTAATTTGTAAGTACCTGTCATGCATTCATTCAACTATTTGATACATACAATAGAAAATCCACCTCTTTTCAAATTTCAGTCAAAATGATAACAATTTTTCACAATGCTCAAATAGCCTTGAATGCATACATTATCTATGAATGTTACTATTTTATACATTTATTTGTCTTCTTACCTCAACATATATTAAACTTGCAAAACAAATATATATCAACATATAAAATATGCTTAAATACATCGATATTTTCAGATGAGGATGTCCATGCAAAAACCTGTCCATTTTCTGGGAGGTACCAAATACACACTGGTTCCAGTGTGTGCAAAAGTTACTTTAGAAGTGGCTGCAATGGTTCCAGTATCATTGACATCATCAGTACCTGTTCTTCAAAGCCAGGTGCATTATTAGTTATCTGGAATTCATTTGCTCCATGTCAATAATCCATATATACTAATCATTTGAGTATGTGTATAATGAAAATATCCACAACTTGAATTTGTACTTTTAGTTACTCCGGTAAGCTTTTCAACTCTTACTATAAAGTGATTATAGAGGTGCCCCTAATGAAAATATTAAAGAAAAACAAATAAAAACAATAAAACAAAAAGCAAACAAAACAAAACATTACAACTATTTGGTTTCAATATTCCAACCAATGTTGTATAGAAAAAGTAATCATAAATCAATTATATAACTGGTCACGCTATCTGCAGGGCTGCAGCTGGAGTGTCTCAAGTCGTGGAAGGAGGAGCGAGTGCGCTATGTGGTGGCGCGCAGGGCCGACACGGCGGACGCCATGACAAACTGCTTCGTGAGTTTTACGAGCGTATTCGTGGTTTTATTGTAGATTAATATTTGAATTTTGAGCTAAATCATTTTACAAACCATGCTTGTCATATGCTGCTAGCTAGTGACGGAATTAGGAAGTCTCTATGAAGAGGGATAAGCTATGAGAGTTTAAGTATGATTTTTACAGGATTTAGCTTAAAATATTTTTGTGCTGCGCTTTGTTATTCATTACATGGATATAAGTTGGGGTGTGATGGCTGGACAGTTAAACCTCCTAGCCGGACCACATCTATAATAGGACCATCTAATTAGAGTCATCACACGAATGACAACATTCCTACACCTTTCAAAAAGGGCCTCAGTGACCAAGATTTTGCTTTAATACATTGTAATTGCTGCCGTTTGACAATAGCCTAGCGAGTTTATATTTAAAGGAAATTTCACAAATAATGAGGCTTACACACGACTGAATCAAATATCGGAGAATTACAGACCCAAGCATTTTCAAAGTCAGGCCTGTCACCGTGGGTCCAATGCACACCAACATAAACAGAAAATAGGGCGCCAAAATGTGTAATTTGCTTGTGCAATTTTACACTACAAAGGCAGACTTAAGTGATGAATTCGAAAGTTGTGATAACAAACAGCCCATTGTACCTAATAGCATGATAATTTTGCGTGTGCGCCAAGGGCTGGGCTGAAGGTTCGGTGGTTTGTACATTAACGATGATGGTATAGTTAGTGTCACCGATAATAAGTTAAACCCCCATTTCACCGCTCATTAACATAGCGCCGATTGTGGCCGATTGTGAATTTCGGCTAAAAGGGTTAGAGTTAGGGCATTCTTGAATATTTGAAGATTTTGAAAGCGATTTCGTCTGTGCCACATGCATTTAATTAACTAATTCGTCTAAACAATTGTTCATGTTTCCACATTGATTATAGCTGTAGTATTCCAGCCCGTGCATTGTCATGCATTTGAAATTATTGTTAGTTTTGAAAAAAGGCACTATAAGAATTGTCATACATGGATCTTACACTAACTATTCAAGAATTTTATGTATTACCAATAGGGCTTTATGTTGTGTATGTACTGTACACCTGATTCAGAGTTTCAAGAATATTGGTAATATAATCTCCATGCAAAATGCAGATACTGTTATTACTGTGCTTGCCAGAAGCCTACATTATTAGCACTTAACAATAACAATAATACTTATCACTTATTCCAACTTGTCATAGAGTTTCACGAAGAAGGGAGACACTCTGCACTTTGCTGCTGATGATGGCTGCAACATCGGCACTCCGTACATCCTGAGGGACGCGATCACCTATGTGATTGACACCAAACAGTGTAAGTTTTCCAACGATTATGCACCACGTAAGGACCCTTCGTGGATGCAACTAACTAACTAACTAACTAACTAGAAATTCAGGCATAAACCCCCACCCACTTTAAATCATAGTTCATGGACATGATGCACCACATTGCTTTTTACATATAAAGAGGTCCAGATGAGAATTAGGCAGAAATCTGTTTTCGCTAAATAGAAATCAAAGGTAGTAGACTATTTGGCAAGTTTGCACTTCCATAAAAATGAATTTTGATCAAGTTGGACTTTCAATGTAGCAGAATATTGCCGAAGAAAATATATATGATCATCTAATAAATAGAACACTGAAGTGTTTTGTATGGTCAAGAAATGGTTATGGTTTTGAAAACATATTCCACATTTTAACTACCTGAGATTAGTCTCGGGTAATTAGAATTACACTACAGGGAAGAGCCATCATTGTTGAATGTTTTTTCTTTTTTCTTTGTGTACTTGTCCAGTGGACTGTGTGATGACTCCCGAACCTCCGGACCACCGAGACATGATGGTGAAAGAGCAAGCGGAAGAACCAGAAGAAGAGCCCTGGATCACAAATGAGAAGCAGCAGGATGCACCGGCTCCAGAAGAGTCCTACAAGCATCAGTACGAAGAAAGCCAGAGAGCGAGTCGTGACCACAGAACGAGTCGCTACAGTAATAGTGCGGTGACTTTATCCAGACCGGCGTTTTCTGGAACAGTCTATAGTCTGGTTATGTACTGTTTTGTGTACTGCGTCACACAATACTGGAATCTCCGTGTGTACACTATTACTACTGCACAGCAAGGATATATTCACCGGTGATAGATAACTACCACTGTAGTGTTTTGATAATTGTATTTTCTAAGAAAAATTTGTGATGTATCTTTGTATTAGCTTCGGTGTGAATTGGATGGACAGTTGTGACGTGAAGACTTTGTGTGTGCCAGTGTTTATAGAGTGGCTATTTTATTAGTGCAAAGTGTGATTTTGTAACTTAGTATGAGACTTATATTTGTGATGGAACATTCCAAAATTTAATGGTTGCAACTCAACTTTCCCTATGTTGGTTGATGTTTTGACTCAACATTCCTATTGATCATTATTTTGACTCCGCACTGTATAATTCATTATGTTGATTATTATTTTGACTCTACATTCTTCATGTTCATTGTAATTTTGAGTCAACATGCAGTATATTGATTGTTGCAACTCAACATTCCCTATATTGATTTGATTTTGAGTAAACATTCAAGAAATTTACTGTTATCATAAAAATATTCCTTGTGCGATATGTTATCAATAATTGTTACTTGTTACTTCACAATGAAGAAATATACCGTGTTTGATAGTTAGATATCTATTAATTCACTGCCTTTATGTGAAGAATTCCTCTCTAAAGCGTGATCAATATTTCACATAAGTGGGCAGTGAATAATGCCTATTATCAGGTATCCAACTAAGATTTCTTCAATATACCATGTTGAGGAAGTGATAAAGTTATTACTCTGTGTATAATATATGGGCATTGATAATATTTTATTTCTATTTTTTAAAACACTGTATACCACTAGTCAGAAGACATTTCAATGTTGACAGAATGCATCCGTAACTAAAATACTAAAATTTACCTTATACAAGTAAGAACACTAGGGACGAAAATAGATAAATTACAATGACAGGCACTTGAAAGCAATATATATAGTAGAATATGTAAATAATACATGTACGTTGTATATAACCAGTCATGTGTGAAGAGCTTCACAGAGTCATAAGTATTGTGCTTAAAATACAGTATCCATGTGTTTCCTCCTGTTTTTCCCAGTACAACACCAAACAAAATAATGTGCAGTTCATACCATAGGCTTCATTTCACTATTTTTCTTTTTCTGCTATTTAGGCCAAAATCAAAATAAACATAAATAATAAACGTGACACATTTTAGAGGAATTACAAGAAGAAGCATAATGTGGGAACTGAATGTGGTATGGGGTATTGTAGAGAAAAGTGAAGGTATGAGTACATTGTAGACAGAATGGATAATAGATTGTATAAAAGTGTGAGAATGGGGGTGCATTATGTACAAAAATGAATTGGTAAGAATCGAGTTGATAGAATGTAGGGAGGTTATAGAGAGGGGATTGGGAATAATTGAGAGTGAAGGTGAAGATGGTGTACGTGACATGTGTGTAGTGGGCTGAGGGATGGAGTGGTGCAGTAATAGATGGTTGGGTGGACGAAATGAAACATTATAATTTTAGTAAAAAAGAAAAACTTTTGCTTTAATGTCAATATTGTTATTAAGGAGTTGTTATTTTGAAAAGGATACTTTTGTATCGAAAAGCTTAAAATATATATGTTTATTTTGATTTTGGCCTGAATAGCAGAAAAAGAAAAATAGTGAAATGAAACCATATGCTACATACCAACTACACAGTATTATATACCATAGGCTCAATCCATTTTTAATAAGCAATATAACTCGTTGCTGATATTGTTTTAGTACGAGTCATTTGAAACGTCCTAGATAATTAGAATTGTGGTAGAAAGTGACATAATGGTCACAACTATAGCACTTGATTATATGTGCTAAAATAGAGTTTGCAATACACGATAAATTAAAGTATGTTGCGTATGAATCCTGTAAATCATATAGTGTACAATATGCAGTAAACACTTTTAGTGGGTCTTCAAAAGCTACATTATACACTTTTTGCCAACAATGTTAACCTGCAAAGTTAGACTAATTTTCCATTTTCAAGAAAAAGACTTGCAGGTGTCATTAATTAAATATCTATTGATATCTATATAATACTGTAATCCCGTATTTGCTATATTGCCTGTGCTATAAATAATGGCTGATAAACTGTATGAACGTTTCTTGAATGCTTTTATTTTTATTTTGTACCATATTGTAATATGCTTATTAATGTTTTGGTTTGTTAGCAGTATTTATTTTTCGTTGTTCTCAACCTGCAAATGATCAAAACAACATAAACTGAAATACAAGTATCAAATATTGAATTCAAGTGATCTGCAGGCGTGTTGAAAACAATTGATTTGATTATTAAGGGGTGGGGGCATATATGTCTGTCATATGTAGTGATTACACTTAAGCTGTAAATGCTATTCTTAATAACAATATGGAAATATGTTAGTGATTTCTTAGAAGCAATTACTGCCACGTCGAAGGCTAGCAATGTCCGTTGTTCCATGCAGGCATGGAAAAAAGCTTCAAGCACTTTTAACTCTCATCATAGCATAGTAGTTGTATTCTAGTTTTAGTGAACTGAAACCCTATTGATGCTAGTTTAATTTATATTGTACCTTGTTCATGGAATACATGCTGGATAGTATATAAATATGGATGTATGTGCAAGTGTATCACAAACCAAATATTAAATACACGGAATGGAGTAAAGATAACTATTCTGTCGACGTGCTCAATGTTAGGTGTTCGGCAGAGATAACAATTCAATGGCATTCAGATTATTAAATTAGCTAGTAGCTTTCATGTCTAATTTGTCAAATCTATAATCTGACAATTATCTTGACAAATCTGAATCTGCTATCAAATTTCGAATTCTACTGGTAATCAGGGGGTGTTTGGAGAGGAGGGTGGTGGGGTGGGGGTGGGGGGCGCAATGTGGTGTTTTTTGTAAGTATTGTACACACACAAGGATGTAGAGATGCAAATATATAACTTCAAGGTAAATATTTCTTTTGGGAAAAGGGTGTATATCCTTGCAGCCCTTGGATCTGTCCTAAGTCTACTTGACTGTAAGTTGAGGCATATTACCACATAATTGCTGCGATGACGACCAACCTCACATTTGAGTGGAATGCTAATTTCTTTTATTATTTTGGGAAATTTGAATCACTTACGAATTAGAGTATGATAATAGAGCTCCATTTGAGGTATTCAACACAACAGTCTGAAATAGGTCCACCAAACAAGGAGCCAGTACATAACACTATGTGTGCACTGTCTCTGAAGCTGACTTGATTGGGAGATAATACAGTAATCAAAGTGTAGTTTCACACATTTAATTTAGTGTGTTCCAATATGTTAAAGATAATCTATTATAATGCCCATGACACTAGAGTATGAATATAAAAGTAAAAAGAAAAGCTACTGCTAGTATAATCATGAAGCATTAGCCCATGACCATGTGGATTTTCTATTTTTCTCTAAATATAGTCCTTTTCTTCATATGGCGTCTTTCCCATTTTTTTTAAAAAAAAAGAGGCTTGAAAAAGTGAATCAAATTGAGAGTTCCGTTTCATAAAGGGGAGAGGTGGATGGACCATTAAATTTAATCTTCAACCAGACCATATGTCATTGTGAGACAAATTAAAACGCACATATAATGAATGTAATTAGATGGAGAATGTTGATTTTCTGTGATGTTATGTTTGTGCTGAAAGCAACTAGTACAATTGAATTGGTAAACTTATGAATCTGTTTTAAATATCATGTTACCATGGTAATAGATGTTTATACGAATTGTGATAGTGTTCATAAATAAATGTATATATTCATATATTGTGTTGCTTATATAAAACAATATTTTCATACATTTACCCAATGCTAATGAATAACACGAGTGAAACATGAACGTATACACTATGCATTTCACACGTCTCTGCTATGGTTGCAATGTATTGTATGATCGCCAGTGAGTTGAGAAATGCTTGGTGTGACAAGTATCCACCAAATGTCACATGTATGAACCCTTTATGATGTGTATAAATGGGAAGTTAGTTTGGAACTAAGTGAGAAAGAGAGATTCTGAAAATGGTCATAGAAATGACTGAAACTGTAAGGGACGGTGCAATATTTAACAGGTGGGGGGACCGGTGCGTATCGAAAAACTTGTCTGAAAAAAGGTCTTGTCCCCTGCTGATGTGATGAAAAAAAAACTGATGTCCCATGACCTCTATTCATAAAAAAAGTCCGCGTCCCCTGCCATGAATATTCGCGTGATTAATTTGCACCGATTCGCTCACGTCGAGGTGGGATTTCAGCAGCTGAAAAAAGTGCATGTCCCATGCCCAACAAGAATGAAAAATCCTCCCGTCCCCCTACTTTGCACCTTGAAAAATGTACCTGTCCCCCTACCAAATGCACCGGTCCCCCTTCCTGGTAAATATTGCACCGTCCCTAACTAGTATGTGCTTTTATCTGTGTGTGGTTAGACAGAACAGCCATGTTACTGATAGCTTGGCTAGAGTACCAGAGAACTCGAGTAGATGCACAGGTTAAGTCGAAAAAGCGTGCACGCATTTAAGAGTAGATTACTGCACATAGTTGTGACACCTTTGAACATATACAGTAAAACCTCCCAAACAAGCCCATCAAGTCCATCTCTACTACAGAGATGACCTGGTATGACCACTTTGTTACTGTAGGCCTACTCAACAGACCTCTATGAGTCAACAGCATTAGAAATATGAATGATAGCGTCAATATTAAAAACATGATCATGGTTTTCATAGAGAAGTTCTACTGAAATATCTTTCTACCTTATAACTACCTCATCTTCTCAATGAAATCTTATCTCATCTACACATATGGCATAATTATACCATGGGCCCCAGCATCACGGGGCGGTGCTGGTGGTGGTATGATTACTATTTTACAACCAGTAGATCTAGTCTTCTCATAATATATAGAAATTTATGAGAAGACCTGACTAGATTAGTGCTTGTGAAATAGTATACAATAGTAGTATGCATACACGACCCCATCCACTCATGATGCTAGGGGCCATGTAACACATGTGTGATACACAAAGAAATCAGTATACAACTTCAAAGCACTGATCATGTGACATCGCACAGCTGATCGCGTGTTTACCTCGCTTCCTTGCCGCTTGATTTATCACCCGGGTGATGCGACTTCGCGTTCACTTCGTGACGACCAAAGATGGAAACTAGTGCGTCCAATTACCGTGTGATCCCGCCCCCTTTGTTTATTTGTCAGGGAGAAATTAGTCACGTTGTGGGCAAGCACGCTAGTTGTGGAGGTAATTGCCACGAGCATCAAATCATTGCGGGTAATGGGGTCAGAAATCTTCTCTTGTTGTATGTGGATGGAAGCATGTTTGCAAATTGTTCATATTATACTATGGTTATTACAGACTGTTCATTTAATTCCTATAGAATTTATTTTCTGTCAGCCCCACTAATCAAGGGATAATGACTTGCAGGAATGCCCAAGGTTTTTATGTGTAATTGTAAATGA
Source organism: Streblospio benedicti (assembly GCA_019095985.1). Taxonomy (NCBI): domain Eukaryota; kingdom Metazoa; phylum Annelida; class Polychaeta; order Spionida; family Spionidae; genus Streblospio; species Streblospio benedicti. Next base: position 19,753,967 of record CM032664.1, on the reverse strand, counting down.
AAGGGCTTGTCTATACAGGGGCTAGTTTCCGTAAGTCCATAGGGCTGTATGGCCCAGTCACCGCTAGGACTCGAACTCTTGTGAGTTGGTGCCACAGTGGTAGTGGTCTCAGATTATATTCCTATTAGTGGCTATACATAGCTCTTTATCTAACCGACTTGAATACCAATAGGTACTAATTATGTGAGCTCGTGTGATCTATGAAGACTTCTAATAAAAAAATCTTCAAAACATAAAGAACTCAGTCTCAACTTGTCATCCATATGACAGAGAATGTTTGTAATGAGAACATTAGTTGTCAAAAAGTTTCACACGTGTATGCTTTAATGATTGCAATTTATATTACTAAATACAGCAGGTACAGGAAGGTAAACGTTAGAACCTGCTCCCATCAATCCTCGCATCTTCCCCATTCTTCCCGCCTTGAGACGGAGACAGACTAGTGGAAAAGACCAGCGCTGGTTTATTTAGAGGGGAACAGTAATTAGAGGGTTGGCATTTGTCTCGCCAAGCTATTTGCGTGTTAAGCTTGAAAGGAGAGACGTAACCACGGGTAATCACAGCATTAGGCAATTAATGCCACGTGGTGCTGCAAGAAACGTTCATATTTTATGCAGATTTAAGTATAGTAAACTGTGATGAATGCCCTTTTTGTAGTTGGTTGGGAGAGGGTGGTTTTCTGGTTTGAAACCACTTTATTCATTTGGGGATTTTCAGTGTTCTTTGAAGAATGAGTAGCATAGCGATGGACAATCACCATATTATACAGCTGATAGAAAATGTGTTATTGGTAAAAAGAGCAAGAACTTCATTGCACGACCGACAACAACAACAACCACGACGACAACGATTAGAAATGAAGAACAATAAGGAGTAAAGGAAAACATGAACAATAACAGGAACAATGACACCAATAACGACAAGATCTACAACAATAAACCCCCATCTACACAACCCTATAATCAAGGCCCACGATGATACTTGTAAATGTCGTTTGGCTCCATATTAGATGTTTCTGTCCCCAGACACCGCGCCGTAAACACGTGATTGGGCCACGTGACGCGGGCGCGTTTGAGCAGACGAGTGTCGGCGGCGGGGCGCGTTTTATAGTGATTGCTTTGACCCGTGTCAACTCTTTGTCTTAGCTGAAGACAACCGTTGTTTACTTCGTGGTGTGATAGTTTGAGGAGGACAGTACAGAGAGACTACTGTTTTAAGAGGATTGAATGTCAGGGGGCTACCGGTGCACTTTACTGAAAGGAATAGATACTTCGATTTTACAGATGGCGTTCTTCAGCAGCATCTTTCAGAAGTAACTTTTCTATTGACACCCCCTCCGCCCAAACATCCGAATTGTTATGATGATTCTGTAGCGCTCTGTGTATTTCTCATAGACATAATTTTCACTGGTTACTTTTGAACTCTGTGGCCTCTCAGACTTTACACAGACCCTTTTTTGATATTTTCACATATTATACTCAACCGATTGTCTCCATTCCGCTTGTAATCACAAGTGATGATATGACTGCAGGCAGTCTGGGGACAAAATGTAGAGAGCAACAGTCCCATTGGATACACAACCGGCTGGAGGGTTTAACAAATTGTAAACTTTGTGAACCGCATGATCAACAATAAACTCTAAAGCCTACTAGGTAAGACAATAAATAAAAAGAAAATGTCTATTCCTCAGGCGTTTGATTGGGAGTGTTAACCAAAGATATATTCTCACTCAAATTCCGCACACACCTAAATTATTACTATAACTTAAACTGATAGGTTGCTAGAATATAATGGATGAAGAGTTATAAAATCTCGCGTTGGTGTTTGGATACTATACATGACAAAGCACCTGTTGTGAACGTGTTCATTCCTCAAGCAAGCGTCTCTTCATTGTGCCGCTTTTTTTCTTCTGTGTTTTCCTATTCATATATGTGTACCCCCCCCCATTACACTACGGAGATTCCCGGAATCTCCATGAAAAAAACCATTCGCCCGGCGTAAATCGCGTTCCGGACAATGAACCGGAGGCACAAAATTCCACTTCTCAGGAGAAGTGAAATTTTGTATTCCGGCCGGAATGCGAAATATCGATCGACGCTAATCCCCTCCGGATTGTGCCTCCGGCCGGAATAAAAGCTCCGGTTCGGCTCCGTTTGGCTACGGTTCAACTCCGGATCAACTCCGGCCCGTCATAAAATCCTCTGGTTTGCGTTCCGGGTTCAAGCCGCGAGCCCGGAATATTTAGGCTCCGCCCGTTGTATTTTCTCTCCGGATAGGCTCCGGCCGTAGCGACTGCCCGTCATGTATGCAACGGATGGACATAATACGTGTACTCTCCGGAGCATTTTCCATGACGGCCGGCATATCAGGCTACGGATAGTGGGTACGGGCGGACTTGTTCCGGAACCAAATTATAATGACTTTTAATGGGGTACAATCCGGCCGGAATCTTTGCCGCACGGAGTATATTATGACGGCCCCGTCGCTAACGGGGTGCGACTTTTTCCAATGATTATCTGTCGAACTAGGTTCAATCGCCAAATTGCTCATGGATGGGAGGATTGCGGCCTTAAATTGAATCAGACGGTTCGAATCCCTATAAAATGACCAGATGTCGAAGAAAATCACTCATTTTCTGTTTGACCAAAGAGCACAACGTTATGTACAATGTAAAATGTAAAAAGAAATTGAAGATAATTGCACTGTGTGGTTTCCAAAATTAACAAGTGAATGAAAATGGCTGTATGCTTACTCAATGAAGACCTCATGCGTTTACGAGCATCACTTGAACTTTTGAAGGCGATGAACGAAACACGATGGATCTAC
>CM032664.1:19732333-19751041 GCA_019095985.1 Streblospio benedicti | reverse complement strand
ACAATTTGAGAAATAACATTGACCACAACACCACGGAAGATTCGGCTTTAATAGTCGGCAATGTCTGAAACCAGCATAGTAGCAGCACTCCCCTTATGGTACAAAACCAAACAACGTTCGTATAAAAAGGACTGCTTTCAGGGCTTGCGAAAATTCTGCCTGGATGTTTGAAGCTACCCCACATGAATATGAAAGCGTATTTTTACTGACAGATAATACGTACGTGCATGGCTCAACAGTTTTGTCGCAACTATCCTGGGAAATGAGTCATTTTTACACTTCACATGAAATATTATTCTAATCATAAATTTCCGGACTACTTCATCATTGAAATATAGACTTTTTGCAAGCTGAACACAGAGGATACAATGGCTCACATAATTTACATTTTTTAGTTGATATTCTATTCTCATTGGGATCGTAATTATATTTCATATGTTTGTAAATAAATCAAATGTATTTTATATTGCACAAAATAGTGCAACCTCTGATTTCTCATGACAATATTATTGTACCACAACAAATAAAACAAACAAAACAAACAAACAATCAATTAATATTATTGATCTAAAAGCCAAAAACAGACTATCACCAGATGACATCGCATGCAATGTGAAACTGAGTTAGTACTTGAAGGAAATGAAATAAAACAATCGAATTGTTGTTCATTTCGTACGAGAAAACACGGAGAGAAAAACATACAAACAAAACAGCACAGAACAAACATATATATTAAAAACTGCCAAAAGCACATTGTTTATTATTGCACAATAGAATCTGGAGCATTGTCAAAATGAGTTAGTACTTAAAGGAGATGAAATAAAACAAAGGAGGTAGGTTCATTTTTGTGGCCATGTTGTATTAGTGTTGTGGGATTAGAATTCGCCAACACATGTAAATTATTGTCCCCCGCGTCTCATCACTTACTATAGTACATTTTGCAAAATGCCAGCAGATATATTTGAGAGATTCTTTATTGCTAACGTATTCTCTAGTAGGCATGGGCAGGTAAAAGGTGTGCAGAGAAGGGGGAATCTGATGAGACCGTGCAAGGGGCTAGCCTCAAGTGGTCTCCATTGAAAACTACTTGCCTTTTTTAGAATTACGCGGTATTGTGGCGTGGGACTACGTAAACGTGTCTTACTATCACAGTTGACTTTTATAGAAGTGCTCACAATACAGAGTTCTATACTCCAACGCACAATCTTACGCAATCAATTTAAAACCTGGAACCGTGGAGACGGCTCAAGTCGCATTTTGCCATGCTGAATCCTTTTTTCATTTTTGAAATAAAATATGTTTAAACCAAAACATGGAATCATTTTTTAAATGGAATAGATTACACAGTAGAATCTTCATTGAAGACTATTTCTATGGAAAGAAAACTTATATAAAAGACCAGCATTTATCATAGACCCAAGATTTCGGAAAAAGTTTTCCGTAACATCCCATAATAAGAGCATCTCACAAAGAGACCAATGGGAGCCAGTTAGTCTTATTAGAGAGGCTCTACTGCAGTTGAACAACACTTTTTTCTCTCAAAAACATCCATCCACTGGACTCGAACTCATGAGCACATCCACACCACCAGAGTGGGTCCTGCTACCTTCGTATCCACCTGGAAAGGGCGTTGGACCAGGAGGTCAATGGTTCGGCTCCTCATCCTTGGGCGCATGTACACGGCTCCATAGCATTTTCATGTTAACTAATTAAGATGCAGGTCTAATAAGTAATAAAAACAACGCTCATTAGGAATATACAAATGTATGTAGCTGGAGCAAGCGAATGACACTATACTAAGTGAATATGTGACAGTAATGCCAATGGCGTGGTGTTTATGAACAACTACGTGAGCAAGTGAATACATAAATAGAAGGCTATAAACAATCTACGATTACTTTCTTTCTCAACTTGATAAATACTTGTTATTTGTGTAGGTAAAGAACAAGCAACATAAACAACTGCTAAACCTCCCACATTTTACACTGATTGTTTGGCAAAATCTGACCCATTCGGGGATTAGGTTAAGCCTCTATTCTTCTTTCTTGATGAAGGGGATCTGGGAGACCCCTTAAGCTTTCTCCTTTTATAAATCTGCAGTACATTTTAGGTATTTTTGCACCCTTTCAAAGTAAATACAGTTTCTTCACAGTTCCGTTCGCGTCCCATCCCCTACAATACCAAGACAATAAGCAGACGAAAGAAATTATAAAAATGGTGGTTTGAATGAGAAGCTTTTTTGAGTAATTATTGTCATAATGGCATCTGTCATTTGTAATAAGTAAAAGTTCTCAGTTGGCTTACAAGCGTATCGATTACTATAGCAAAATCTATTTTACCACAAATTTATTGCCGATGAATTATTTTGCAGGTGAATAAGAACCAACCTACTATGCCAAAAGTTCATGCGCTCTAGTTCATCTAGCTATTGTCTCTCAGCATCAACATAATCAATTAGTACTTCAGTCATCAAGGATATACTTTCTTAAACACGGTAATATAAAAAACCTACATTTTAAATATATGACACCTCTTAAGACATTGTTTAAGCTTTGCTGCATGCTGCTCGACAAAGGGTTCAGGACAAACCATATCGATATGTTCATCATCAAAACCTGCAAGATACAGGCTTCTAATGTCACTTATTACATTACAATATCGTAACGAGTGGGGTTGTTCACCAAAGTAACTTCTCAAATGGGGTTCAAGAACGTTCTCAGCCGGACTCACCTCTCTTACATCTGGACTATCAGCGCCACACTGGAGGGGCACAAAGATCGAATCCCATTGCCCCGTTTCAAATGCTCGTCTGAATACCATAACATTTAGAATGGACACATTGACAATTTCATAAGAAACCAGCAACTTTAATATCTCAAGATCAGGAGAGTTTGGATCATGGTCCTTGCTTGCTGCCAGAAGAGGTGTAAGTCTTCGCTGTTATCATGTTGATGTCTGATACACATGTAATCAAGAATGGAACGGCACTGTGATTTTCGTATTCCACAGCCCAAATTAATGGTGTTTTTCCATGTTTTGCTCTCTAATTGATATTTTCACTTGATATTATAACTTTAAAGTTACTGTCTTCATCTTTGTTAGTAACTGTCTCGTGCAGTGCCGTGTATTCACCATCATCTGTATCATTATATGAGCTTCAAGTATTCTACAGCATAGCGGAGATATGTGGAGAACCATGTATATTTCTATCAGTGATTAGCCAGTGATTAGTCTTGCGAACGTTTTGGCAGGGAGAGAGGGCTAGCGGTGGTTAAAGGAGTAAAATTCTCATGACTTGCAGCACTCATTTCAGAAAGAGTATCTTATTTCCTGTTAGTTTCTATCCACAATTTTAGTTCTTATAAGATGAAATTATTGTGCTGACACCAACTTTATTCCACTACTTTTTGGCGTGCAACGTTTGTTTTCTGTAGACATGTATTCGCTCAGCCAATAGGAATAAACAGATCAGAACTGTGAAGCCATTGTTAGGCAGACGAAAGACAGAGTGGTTGCAGAGAGATTTGCGTTTTTACCGACATGTGACATATAGATGAAGCCCTGTGAAGTGGGTATTTCTGAGGTCTAGAAAACAAAACATTTGAACGTTGATACCCGCTTTTCACACATGTGAATACGTAGATGCGGTCGTGATGAGTCTTGACATAATCTGAGTCTCGTCACACATACATTTTAGTGACATGACGACACTCTGACGTGTGTCGGAACTCTGGCGACTGCATCTACGATGCATTCACGCGAACTAAGTGCTTTGATGTATTGGGATGACATGTAACAAGTGGAGACAAAATGGAAGTTGCATTGAGTTACTAGAACAAACGAACTGTTGCTTTTAAACGGGAATGGTCTGTGGCATAACTGTCTGTAACGACGTTTATAACTTCCTCCTCAAGTGTACGTAGGCTGAAATCGCGTATGTGTAAAGCAGGCTTAGTGGATGATATATTCCAGTAAATATCCCGGGGAGCATTTATGGTTTTCCGCATTAATGTCATAAACAATGTCATATGGTTAGCAAGTGCATAATCTACTTTTAGTAATGGCCCTCAGCAACTAAATTTAATCGGCTATAAATTACTTTTTCTGCAAATTTCATTATTATCTATCAATTGGTTTATGGCATGTGATTATCCCATTGATGAATCAATTTGATTCCAGAAGTAACTCATAGTGTCAACACTAAAGAAGATATGAACAAAAATTGCCCCAACTAATTAGGTTCGTGTAGTATATGAACTTTTTAATAGCCTGTTGTTAACCTCACTGTATACTTCCTTCTTGATATTGTATTATTTATATACATAATGAAACACATAATTGTAAACATAAAATTAGTTGCGTTGACTTTTTCTAATTTGAATAATAGAACTAAGGGGCTTGTCATTTGACTATGGTTTATTTATGGGGCAAAAATGTTATTGGGTCATTTGATACTGATAAAAAACAATCTGTAAACCAATAAAACCATTAATGTTTGAAATAAGATTATCAAAGGGGAAAATAAATGTTATGAAATAATATTATTAAAACTGTAATCTAGGTGGAAAAAACAGTTGTTCATCACCACGTAACAAACTCCAGCTTTAATTGTAACTGATGATTGCGTTGGCAATCGTCAAGTGAAAAGTAGCTGAGTTTACCCCCGCGCCACCCACATGCCGACACAACACAGTCCCGAGTCATCCGCCGTAACAAGACTAATTTGGCTGGACGGTGACATGCATGTTCAACTCTCCTACCCGCGTTGGAGAACAGTCGTCATGACAGCTTAGGGAGTGGTCATAAAGAACTGGGAGGTAAAATTGAGGGGAGGACATGAAAAGGTTTAACTATACCCAGAGGGAGGACAAGGAAAGTTTTATGGTAGTGAGGGAAAAGTGTTTTTTTTTTTTTGTGAAGATGCGCCAGTCATCGATTTGACGCACATTTTCAGACAACGCCCACTTTATGTGTTTTCACATTTACGTGCCGCGGATCATATAAGATATATTATTTCAATGGGATTATTCACATTTAGTAGAGACGTTACAACGTAGACAGTGATGGAATACGTGTTATTTTTGGTCTCACTGTTGGTCAAAATTGTCATTCACCCTCGGTTTTCTTAATAATTGTTACGTAAGTACACACATAAATGGCATGACTTTTATAAAAGGGTAGGACAAGAAAGTTTTTGCACTTGAATCGGGAGGACGTGAAAAGTTTTATGCTTCAAGAGGGAGGGCACGACAAGTTTCAACCTGCGAGTTCCAAAAATTACCGACCCCGCCCTGTCAGTACTTTATGAACGCTCTCTTAACAAGATTATGTGCTCATGCTGCCTCCGACATAGGGATTTGGCGCGTAACGTTTGCCCTTTATGTGCGCATGCGTAGTTAGTGAGCCTGAGTTGAACATTGCATATGACAGTTTTCGTCTTCCTTTTTGTAGTCTAGTTAAGAAAGTAAATAGCTTGAAGTGGGACACAATATTTTGGCATAGATTGTGCCGTTTATGATGAAGTCTAATATGGTATTTCTAATAACACGAGAAAATTACCATGGTCTACCCCCCCACCCAACCCCGTAAGTTTGTTAGGCGCCTTTGATTGTGTATTTACAATAACAGTAATACCGTGGTGTCTTTAAATATGTATGTCGTCTCAACAATATCTTTAATTTTGATTTCGTGCGACTGCGGAACATAGTCTTATTATGGGTGTGGGCTCATTATGTAGGTGATCTGAATTGTTGAATGGATTTTTTTGTGTATCACTGAGTTCATAAATTTACACTACAGACAGTTCCTTTTTTTGTAAAATAGGCAAACGTCATAACTATTGTCTGTTCTATTCAGTGACAGCGTACAACCCCAATAGAGACACTCTATATTGAAACCATATAAGCAAAAAAAATATTGGTCTTCATACTAAGACTTCAAATAGGTTTTATTGTATTTCAATGCTATTTCTCGTTTTTTATATAGTTTTCTGTAGCATGACTGCTGCAACATGTCTGTATGGGACATGCTGTTGTTGAATGTGAACTTTTAGAAATAAAACCACGGAAATTATTTATTATCAAAAAAAGGGGGAAAAAGGTGCAGGTCACGGCCGGCTGAATTGAAAAATGTACGAACCGACGTGGAAGCTATTTTTTACTGGTAAAGCCTGTCTTACGCATTAGGGTGTTCAAAACTTTTGGACGAATACAGTTTGGCTAAAGTGAGCTACAAATAGTTATGCTGCGTCTGGGGCTCTCAAAACCGTTTGCAAAATATAAGTAACACTTCGTTTGGCTTAGCAAATCATTGTACCCTACATTTTTACTGCGTTCAATGTCGCCTCAATACGCTGAAGTTGACGACCTGGCACATTACGTGTCGATGCTTTGCACGGGTGCGCCTATAATAATACTACGATCGCTTATATGCATAAACCGGGTTTTAACATACCACAAAGGAAAGGCTGGCCGGTTATTTGTTCCTCCAAACTGTTCCATATCCACAATGCAATCAGATTAAGTACTTTGACCACAATGCAAACTTTATTACAATTTTAGTTCACTACTCGATATACCACTCTAATTTGACACACCTGCTGCTGTAAGAAGTGTGTGATGCACTGAATAAAGTTCCATTTCAGATTTAAAATGACATTTTTGAAGGGTTGTCGTGGTTTAATGATAATGTACCATGTTTAGTAGTGGTATATCTGTTAATTCACTGCCCTCATGACAAGCTCGGGAAATATTGCACAAATTCAGGCAGTAAATTAACAGACATACACCTACTTAACATGGTATATTTCTTCAATATACCAATCATCATGTTCACCTTATGGTCAAACATTAGTACCCGCTTCGACTACCCAAAATGATCTGGGCTGCCGGTCTACCACTACTTCCAGTCCGTTGGGAACAAGTAGTGAAATGGGGACATTATGTAATGATTGGATCAGGCATTTTGAAATAAGGACCAACAATCTGTTATCCAGGGCCATTATCTAAAACCCTGCGGCAGCGGCAAAAGAAATTGCCACCGAACCAGTGTAGTGATACTTCAATGGGGTAATTCGTTATACAGGCGGCGGTGGCGGTGGCGGCGGCACGGGAGGCGGCACCGCCAGCCGCGTTTGACGAACCGCTTGGGGAAGGGATGCAGCGGCAGAACAGAGTTCCTGCTGCTAAGTCGGCACCGCCTGAACCATTTTTACATTGTTTTTAAAGGATGCACAATTCATCACTAGTGCGGTTCTGCAATAGTACTCTAGAAATCAAAAAGTAAAAATCATGGAGCTGAACATTGGATTTGGCACAGCTTTGTGGCAAAAAGAAATGTATGGATTATGAACTGCCGCCCGGCAGCCGCTTGCTTGGCCCCGCAGCCGTCCCGCAGCAGCCACCTCTCAAGTATGGATACTGGCCCTAACCGAAGCCTACCGTAAAGTATCGTGGCGATTAGACTGGAGCACTAGGGGATCTACCGAGTGATGCTTTATATACCACGGGTTTGCGAAAATGAGGAGAAAATCTGTAAATTGGCTTTACAAAAAAATGTATGCACTGTGATATGTTTGATCAACAGTATTTGCTGGATGTAGGGGTTTAAATAGAAAGGTCGCTGATTTAGAGTCACAAAGAGTCGTCATTTTTGTTTTTTTGTCATCATAAACAAACGCAAGACGTGTGTTTTGGGAACGTAGTACTGCTACTAGATCTAATACTGCCCCAACAAACTCAGGTGGGAAGTGTACAGCAGAGACAAAGTGTCAGTACAACAACGTATACACCCAAAAAAGCAAAAATGCAAGGACCAGGTACTTAGAATCTTCTTAATATCTATAGAACACAAACGAGGGGGGGGGGGGGGGGGGGTATACAGAATACAGAATACTTAGTCTTTATTGATCAACGAATCCATTGAGGACATTTAAATCAACTGTTACATGCGTTAGTTACAAATAAATAAGAAAAAATGTAGTACCAATATACAAGACATGAACTAATAATTATTTTTTTGATTGTACAAATTTAACCAAAAAGTATATACTGGCACTGCTACATGTACACTTTATTGTAAATTGTAAATTGCAAATTGCAGCTTAATGAAGACATAGGTCACAATCCTCTTGTTAAAACATGTGCTAATAAAATAACCCAATGCCCTTGTTAACTCATTTTTGTGACACAACATTAATACAATAAACTTAGTATTGTCTGGCATATCACTAAAAAACCTTTGTGAACCTTCTCAATTTTTTCAAATAACTCATGTCTCTCCTTGGTATATAAAGGGCAACTTAAGAGAAAGTGCCGTTCATCTTCTACTATATTCAAACTACAATGGTTACAAATCCTATCCTCCACCTTCAGTCTGTTTTTACCAATCCTCCAGTTTCAATATGTAACTTTTGACAACTTATTATCATTTTACAAATACTATTTCTGATAATCATACTTTTACAATCAAGCAGATATTTCTCTATGCCAAAGTTGTACTTAAATTTTCTATAAACTCTTAATTTTTTTCCAGTATCTACAATCCCTTTCCTATCGCAAAAATAAATTATCTCTCTATCCTTGCACAAAATGCTTTTTGTACTCCTCTCGTATTTGCTTATTCAAATATTTTACATTTTTTTGTATAGCCTGATCATAAGTTAGGTTTATGATATCAAACAATTTATTCACTCCTTTAATTAAGGTTCCTTTACTATTCTTATTATCACATAGTGCACTGTATAGTAAAGTATTAGTTTTATTTGAAAACCTTCTAGTCTGTACCAAAACTTTATAAACTGTAATATGCATGTATACACAATTTAGTGAGAGTTGAGATTTGGGTTTTTAATTCATTCACATCAAGAATTGATATTTGACTGTTCAATAATTGAGATCAATTGATTGAGATTGAGAAAAAGGGCTTTTGCATTGTAGGACCGTAGGCAGGGAGGCAACCGCCTCCTATGTTTTTGGGAGTTTGGTTTTCGAACCCTGAATGAAACCGAAAATTAACATATTTGTTTTTTATGTTGGAAAAATTATATATAATTATGTCTCATAAATCATAGTATACAAATTTGAAAAGCATCTGTATCTACTTGACAATCGTACTCCTTCATTTTTAATAGGAACATTTTGCCTTCATAATCAATATATAACATATTTATTTTATTTCTCAGCCTCGGAAGTTAAAAAAAAAAATATAAATATAAGGGGGGGTGGGGGGGGGGCTGGCATGACCCCAATCCAACTGAGAACAGCTGTGCGGCTACGGCAATTGATTGCCTGCACCCTGGTCCAACATATTTGCCTCCTCTGTTTTGCAATCCTGGCTTCGGCCCTCCCTGAGAGATATGTAACATATTAATTCATTGAGATTTTGAGATTAAGGGAGGTGTGTGGGGAGGGGTATATATCCCCTCACAAAACAGTTAAGACTTTATAAATCATGATATGACATATTTTTTGCATCCTGGGTTATACATGATAATGTTTTATTTAGATGTTTCTCTTATTCTAATAAACGTACCAACTTATGTATAAATAGACCTCTTAGCTAGTCGTAGATATACTTTTTTGAACATTCATGCCCTTTATGGTAGGCCTAATAAAGGGAGATCAAAATCACGCAGGAACTGATCTCAAGTGGTCTCATTAGAGAAGTGGTCTCTTTCGATAATATTTCATGACAGTCCCGTTATTATTATAATGATATGGACAATCGGATTTTTATGATTGGAAGGTTGGAGGTAGTCTCAATTGACATGAAAGTACATCTGAAAGTATTATACTGAAGAGGTGTATCGGGGGGGGGCATAATCATGTATCATGTATTTAAGCCCCTCTCGCCGTCGTGCAGAGGTCGTGCCCTCGTTAAGATGCCTCAGATTGCACAAAAAACGCACCCTTAGGGGATCATTCACAAATGACGTCACCTCATTCTTGGCCTTTTTTTACCCCCCTGTCACCTTTCCTCATCTTTGCAGGACCCCCCTCAGTAAGTGACGTCATCTTTGCCTCAACCCCCCCCCCGTGCGCGACATGGTTTTGCGATGACATTTGACATTGATTTAACTGTGCCGTTACATAAATACATTTGAATATATATGTCCATAATTTAGACCTAATTTTACAAATGTATTTATGATTTAAAGCAAACATGCCAATGTGATTTCAGCTAGTAGATACATCACAACTCACTTAACATGTCAGAAAGTAAGTTCAAATACTGCTAAATAACTACTTTTGTCCAAAGAGGTGACATCACCCAAGTGCTGGACCCCCCCACCCCTCTGTCACCTTCGTCATCTATCGCGCTATACACCCCCAACCCTCCCCTGCCAGGTGACGTCATTTGTGAACGATCCCTTTAATTAGTGGATATGTACCCCGGTTTCCTAAATCCGCCATTCGCCCCAGGTACAATGAACATGTATGTCGTATATGACATATCGTATTTCTAGTTATAGTTCCCGATAGTTGGATGTTCTACCTATATATAGATTATACATGGCACTGACTAACAGCTTAATTATGCTATATACTATTACTCAGCAAACTGAGCCTTACGGGCTACGATTAATTTAAATGATATTTTGATATTTTTTTTCTTATACACAGTGAAACTCAGTCTAAACAAGTTTTCTCCCAATGGGTGCATCATACCCTCTATCCCCTTCAATCATTTCATGTAAATTACAAGTTTTAAGGCAAAATTCAGCATGCCATTTTTTCTTGAGGGTAAGCATTATGTCACACGGAATTGCGTATTATGATATGACCATTGCGTTTTCAGACAACATGCACATCAGGGTGATTGTGCTGCTACTCCTGTGTCGTCTATCGATGGCAGCTGGTACCAGCCTGCCGGCCGTGGGCACCGAAGACCTCCGACAACTCTCAAAATACAATTCAGACTTTGCCTTTTTACACTGTACAAGATGATTGCAGGCAACAAAGGCAATATCTTCTACTCCCCTCTGAGCATATCTCTAGCATTTGCCATGTTGCATTTGGGGCAGCGATTCTGTTAGCAAAAGTGAACTGGAAAAGGTTTTTCATTTTGAGGACACAAGTGACGTACACACACCAAGCTGAAAACTCTCAGCCAACGTTTAATCACAGATGAAGCAGACGAGTTTGTGCTAAAGCTGGCCAACAAATTATATGGTGAGAAGACATACACGTTTTTGCAGGATTTTGACGATACGCGGGATTATTATGGTGCCTCTCTGAAAGCTTGGATTTTAAGAATGATGCCGAAGCCAGCAGGACCACCATCAATAAGTTTGTCGAGTCCACAACGAATGATATGATAAAAGACTTAATCCCAGCTGGAGTGATCAAGCCAAGAACAGTAATAGTTCTCGTGAATGCCATATACTTCAAAGCCAGCTGGTTAAAAGAATTTAAACAAACTGAGACTTCCCGGAGGAGTTCACAACTCACACAGCAGAAAAAAAGACGTTGGACATGATGCACATGAAAACTTCTATTTTGTACGGCGAAAAATGAAGATCTTGGATGCAAGTTCATTGAATTGTTTTATGAGGGAAATGCAACAAGCATGGTTCTGTTTTTACCCAAAACAGAAGACGGCTCTTTTTATTCTCTCCAACACAAGCTCAGCTGAGAAACTTGAACACGATGCTTTCATCAATGAAATATGAAAAGGATGTGCGCATAGCTATTCCAAAATTCAAAATCGCGCAGAACCTAAACCTTAAAAAAATACTCTCATCCTGTCTCAAGAGTATCTTTGATGTGGAAACTGCAGATCTGTCAAAAATCACGGGTAAGCAAAACCTATATGTCAGTGATGCACTTCACAAGGCTATGGTCGAGGTGAATGAAGAAGGAACAGAAAGCCGCAGGCGCAACTGCCATTGTGGTATCAGATGAGGCTTACAATCAAGATGAAAAAGTTATAACATTTCTGGCTACGCGACCATTTATGTTCATCCTCAGGGAAAGGGAGACAGGCGCCGTACTATTTGTAGGCCGCGTGGGAGACCCCACTGATGAAGACAGTTCCATCAACCAAGCTGAACCTTTAACAGCCGGCAAAGTTAGCAGCAGCTCTAGTAGGGTGACCACCACTGTGTTGACTGTAACATCCATTACACTCTCAATGTGTTATTTTTCCATTCAGGAAAGGTATAAGATTTGTTAGGGTGTTTTAAAAATCCGCTTGTAATTAATTAAGCTGTGGTTGTACTACTAAGTAGTTAATTAAATTAAACTCCAATGATCTGTTAATTAACAGTTGTAATGTGTAATCGTGATTTGCTTAACTAAATGTGCTGATTTTTTCCAATATCAGAATTTGAGTAGATGTGTACATTGTAGATATACTTTTTAGCATTTGCTATTTAGAAAATATATGTATATTTTTTGTAGGTGGAATATGAGATTAAAAGCTCTGCGCCATAGTGAAATAGATAAAAGGCCTTTGGTCTGACCTTATATCTATAGTGATATATTGAAGTCATTGACACAAATTTGAGTGGTTTACTTTAAGTACTATTAGATATGAAAGATAAAAGCTGAAGTACACTTTACTTTAAGTACAAAATGTACAAAACAAATCAAGTGTGCTAACATATTTAATGGGAATTCAAAATAAAATAAAATAAAAATAAGAACAAAACATAATGTAAACCACCAATACAATGGTTCATCAGCATTAATCTGTAGTTTAACTAAATCTGACGTGCGAAATCAGTATTGCGATATCACTAAATATGGATTATACAATAACAATTTTGAAAAAATGTAAAGAGCGAAGAGGCAAGTGAAGCGTGCAAGGCAAAGCCAAAAGCGAGGTGGAGACCGCCCTACCCTGCCTTGGTACGGGCCTGCCGTATACTAGTCAGTGTTGTAGCTGGTCTCGTGAAAACGGAACATTCTGCAATCCACTGTATCCAAAGTACCATTACTGAAATGAGTAACCACTTGAACAAAGAGGTAGCTATTATGTGCGAAGTAGTATTCTCCCCAGTTTGCCGTTCATTCTCGATTCTGATTGGATACGAGCCGTAGGAGATCAGCTTATCACCTTACTTTGTGAATGGTAAACACCATCAAGTTAAATAATTCGGTTAAACTGGGGCGGGGGGGGGATAAACGGCAATGGCCTGTTTTAGTGTTGAGATTACACTAGCTATGCTTTTTGTGGTGTTAGCCTGCTCTCGTTCGCGTTACACCACTCGTGCAAGCTAGTGTTATCCCCACACTAAAACAGACCATTAACCTTATAATATTCACAGCTTAAATAGCTTCAAATACTAGTATTATATACAGCACACACACACTTTGCCGCATTAGTGTCTACAAAGGTGAGGATAAAGGTAAATTACCAAAATTGACCTTGAGGAAATACTGCATACTTTTCACTTATTAAACAAGTACTGTTTTCATAATCTAAATATATGTGTGTAATCAACGGGGAATCGGATAATCAGTATATAATAATACAGTCAATATACTATCGCCGTCTGAAACTGACCTCTGTGCGCAACCAAAATAGCGGCCTTTACGGGTAGGGCAACAATATGACAATTTTAAACCTAATTCGTGAACCGTACTATCAGAAGTTACCCACAACGGCTCTACCCTGCTGAATGTTAGATGTGATATAAGACTCTATGCTATTAAGTCATCAATTTTCAAAGAACTTTTTACATCATTTTACAGAGCTATTTTAATGACACCAAAAACTTATACCTGGTTGAGTCTGTGTTTTTTTTTATTTATCACATTTTTAGCAAAGGACAGTGTTTAATACTACTATTTTGATGGATTACAGAAACACGTAAGAATGGTCTTGCGGATAATTGATGAGTTTGGAATCTGTTCCAACAAATGCTCAAAAGCATATAATTTTTGTACGTGTAGTTCATCGAACACCACTGTGAGCAAGCTTTTAGGTTACAAGATTAGTTAATATTGTTCCATGATTTATTAGTTATGCATGAATTTTGATACCCTCTCAAATTTAGACATAATAGTGACATTGTCTTCGAATATAATGTATGAATTTTAAGAAATGTATACATCAAAGGCTTTTCTGATGAAACTTTGATAAGCATTTTCTATAAAATTAAATAAACTAACAACTGAAACTACAAGAAACAAAGAACTTTGACATAGTTATATGATTAAATGAAATATTTTTCAACAAAAAGAAATCAAATGAATTGTGAGACACTTGTATGGAACCCATAGTTTTAATTTACGAATATTATCAGTTTTGAAATCAGACTTGGTATATAGTTACTCAAATAACAGCACGTAGAAATGTGTGAATGCCACACCGGGAATACAATAGCTTCTCAAAAGTGAAATGTTTAACTGTCAAAGAACAATATTAATCGGATGTTTTCAATTACTAGTATTTTAGCATAACCAATGACTCCACTTTTTGCTAGTATTGTATTTGCAAAGATTGAGTTTGCATACTTTGATAAAGTCAAATGTCAATCGGTCTGTTGGACACCGGACTGAGAACAAAATGTTCGGTAGAACCTTGGTTCGCTGTTCACAAAGCCATTAAAAAACCTCAAAGCATATTGAGAATGGAAAAACAAGTATCGTATTCAAGACACAAAGACCAGAAAATTCTTGGCTGGTGAAGGCTGGCCAGAGCTTGTAAGGCGGGTTGTAAAGTCATCAGACATGAGAAAAAGGCTAAACCGACACTTATGCGGAACATACATGAAGAATGTACTGACCATTTCAACAAAATAAATATCCAGTATCACACATTAATGATAATTGTCACAATTCATTGCATCTGTGGATGGAAGATGACGACATTTCATGGTTTATTGACAATTTTTCAAACAAGAGTGTGGAAGAAGAGTAAGGGACGGTGCAATATTTACCAGGCAGGGGGACCGGTGCATTTGATAGGGGGACAGGTACTTTTTTCAAGGTGCAAAAGTAGGGGGACCGGATGATTTTTCATTCTTGTTGGGCATGGGACATGTACTTTTTTCAGCTGCTGAAATCCCACCTCAACGTGAGCGAATCGGTACAAATTAATCACGCAAATATTCATGGGAGGGAACGCAGACTTTTTTTATGAATAGAGGTCATGGGACATCAGTTTTTTTTCATCACATCAGCAGGGGGCAAGACCTTTTTTCAGACTAGTTTTTCGATACGCACCGGTCCTCCCGCCTGTTAAATATTGCACCGTCCCTAAGCCACAACTTGCTTCAGCTTGCATTTACAGGCTTGGACAAAGTTCGCAGCTAGTTAGACCTGTATAGGTATTTTGATTCTCCATAACAAATTTAATTTCCAAATTGATGAAAAGAGAGCACTGAGAGTCAGTGGTTATTCGCAGTGCTGGTTGGAATCTACATGCTTGGACTGCTTTGCTAATGGCTGAGAAGCAGCAGAAGACGTCGCGTGACTAGCCACGTGTCCAGTGGATTTACAAATCAGCAGCATCCAAATAGCAGTTTGTGGGGTGGCCATGGTGGTAATTGTGTATGGTTTGTGGTTACTATGGACCCATGGTGAATATAAACCCGATGGGAGAGAGTGCCCAGCCAGACAACCACGAGACGAGGGAAGAAGCGTGTGATTTCGTGAGAAACCAACAGATTAAAGGTAGGAAAATCTCTACGCATTTTAGTGTTCATTATAAGTAAATGTTATTAATTGAATTAAAAATGTGTGTTGTTAAAATTTATAGATGATCAGCAGCTGCTGTGTTTAAATAATTTTGTATTTCCAACACCTATGTATTTTCCTACAATTCATTTAGATGTTGATTCCATAAATTGCAGTGAGTCGGACAAAAGTATGCATAATCAGGTGGCAGCCTTTATCATTGATGATTTGATTTTTCATTTTGTATTCCAATCACATTTTTAACACCAAGCTTTCGTCTTGGCTCTGAGCTTGTTCAGTAGGAACATATAGTTGAACTTTTCGTGGTTCGTGTCAGTGGACAGACAGATCTGACGACTATTAGATATTGGTATACGTAATTGTAAAGCACTGATGGCTTGAGGGGAAACAGATCAATTAGTCCACAATTTAGTTGTTCCAGAGATATTTGTAAATTGTATCAATGTTGAGGGAATCGTGTCTGTTCTGCCACTGCCCGAGTTTCACAACAATATTTTTAGTTTCTTACTCAATTAAGAATACAGTTATATGTGAGATATTACTTAAAATTAAAATAAAATTGGTGTACAAACAAATGTCTACTAATGTGAACGGGCTGAGCTTGTTCTTTGAAAAATAGAAGATGCGAAAAAGAGACATAGAGTGTAATTATCAACTCTCTAAGCCCGGATGGGACTGGGTAGAGTTGACGTATTTATTTTTCAAAACAATATTTAGTATTGTAGATCCTTCTGGTATAGAGGTTCACACTGAGAACGAAGGGAATGCGACATAATAGCAGTGCATTGCCTCTATAAAATCAAGATCACCAAAGGGCAGCCATAAATTCTGTTGATTAGGAAAAATGCAGTTTATCTAATTTATACGACTTTGTAATTCTCTTGGGACTACTTGCACTTTGTAAATCTTGATAGTTGGGAAATGCGACAATATAAATAATTATATTATTGGTTTCTTCCACGTCGAATTTGAATATTACTTTTGATACTAGCACATTCATGTTTATGTGGATATTTCTATCATACACCTGTGTATTTATTTTACAGAATAACCTTAGACGTGATTATATAGCAAAGGATGATGAAGCTGCTCTTTGCCATGGCCCTCGTGGCCGTTGTGGCTCGTGCATCAGCACAGTGTACGTTCGTTATGATTAGGCCGTGCTCATGACTAGCAACGTTACCAATACGTTACTAACACTGTACATGGCGTATTCATGGATGAGTATAACTGTATGAAAATTTAAAAACAAAACAAGAAAAAAAAACCGTCTTATCATAAAGTTACCTCCCATTCAAAAATATAAATTACATTCATTTCTAATTATAATATTCCATATCATAACACTTACAATAGAGCGTTGTTAACAATTGTACTCCGACTAATTGCTAAGCACATCATGAACTGTATGTTGATGTAGCGCATTAACTGATGTTTCAGCCTTTCCGTTTCAGCCTGTACTGATATCGACAACTGCAACTCATGTTCCAACCCTGGCCCACTGTGCAAGGACTGCCCGACCGGCACCGTCATCTGTGTGGACAGGACCCAGTGCCTGGGTGGGTGCCCCTGTAGTTACAACCAATAAGTCTCTATTTCATGTATTTGAGGTCTCTTTAAACATGGCATTGCTTGCATGTGCATTGTTGACTGTGATTTATAGCATGGACCAATCGAACAATAACAGTCTTAACAATTGTATTGCTATATACACCTCTATTACTGCAAGTCTTTTGTTTTAAAACTAATGACCTGTATAATACTTTTGAGGTGCCCTGTGCACATGTTGCATTTTTTAGACTGTCCTACCGGCTGCTTAGAATGCACGGCAGATGCTCAGGACCTGACCACGTGCACCAAATGTGGAGCCGGGCACTATCTGAAGGGCGGAATCTGTTTAGGTGAGTACGGGCTTACGTTCACGCTGTTCTTTACGTCACTTTCTGCCTGTAGCACACATGTACCATATTTGTTTGAGAAATGATCTGTATCCGTGTGTGACAGACAAGTTCAACATCAGTGTTGACCAGCTGGTGTTGACCAACTACATTCTATATGACCTATATGATAATGAACGTAAACAGAATAATTATTAACTCTGCTCTCCCGTTTTTAATTGCCATTTCAAATTCATTACAGCAAATGTGTCTACATTCCATTTTGGATGGTGGATTGGTGGTGTCTATTTTCCCGCAGAACCATTTATAATTCACCAGTCCTCTTGTAGAATGCGGAGCTGGCTGCCAAGAGTGCCACGAGGAGGACGGGGCTGTCGTCCACTGCGATAAGTGCTTGCCATCTGGATATGCCCAAGACCTCAGCCAGCCTGCCCATCCGTGCCTCGGTACGTATACCAAACCTGTTGACACATTAACCTAACACTTTATATGACCACAACGTCTGCACAGTGAGCATCGTCACGTCTGTGTTCATGCTTCAGCCTCTTCAAGCACTGACCTGTTTCTAATCATCTAATATCAGTTTACCATCTGTTTGGGATTCAACAATTCCATCATCCAGACGATGCATGTAGTGCATGTTGTATGTGTTTTCTGTCCGCAGCGTGCCCCAGTAACTGCAAGGCGTGTAGTGTTCAGGCTGACGGCGCCACCCAGTGCTCCGAGTGCTACAGCTACTCCGGCCTCAATCGGCGGGGCTACTACCTGAACACCGCCGACAAATCATGCAAGGTGGTCAAGGCTAAAGGAAACAAATTTGAACATCGAATATGTACGGTCATTTCAATGAATTAATGGGGTTTACATTGATATACTTGGCATTTGTTTTAACTCCCCATATTCACAACATTGCTGCATGCATAGAGTAATGGTCAACACCTTGAAATGCAACACTGATTCAAGGCGCAGATTAAGGTGGACCATGTACAATTGGACTTTTGTGATTGGAGTCATTGTACTATTTTCTGTTATAGTCCTGCCCGTTGAACTGTGAGAAGTGCACTGACAATGGTGCTGGTGTGGGCATCTGTAACGCCTGCTACGACAGCCATGTGATCTTTGTCAACCCTGCGGACTCCACCCAGGATGGGACCAAGTGCCTC
>CM032664.1:19627664-19732233 GCA_019095985.1 Streblospio benedicti | reverse complement strand
GAGTTAACAAATTCACTGAATAAGTTTTTCCAATTTTTTACCCAATAAAAGGCGAAAACATTTGCCAAAAATTTTGTTTTTTGGGGGGGGGTTTTCTCCCGGTTTTTTCCCTTTTTTTTTTTTCGTTTTTTGGTTTTTTGGGGGTTTTTTTTTTGGGGTTTGTTTTTGGTTTTTTGGTTTTTTTTTTGGGGGGGGGGGGTTCGTCAATGATAATGGCGAAAAATGCGTGTGGATCATGATGATCCTAGCTTTAAACAAAAAATGTTGATCGTAATTTTAGTTATCTGGTAGAGCATCGCAGTGTAACTCCACCGTAAAAGGACCCTCCCCCATACTAGCATATGACGCCCCGAACCCAGTGTTCCACCAGGAAAATTGCAAACTGATTATGTTTCCTATGTTAACCAGTCAAGAGTGTTTATGAACTTTGCTGTTAGCTACAAACGACAAAACTGAATCAGAGACTGATTCAATTAAGAATATTTAATTACATAGATTTCATCAGGGACTCCAATAACTTTAAATGCACTCAATATATGGCTACACGTATACAATAGTACCTTATTGGAACTAACTAATAAATACTGTAGACATTGTAATTATCTTACTTGAATTCAGTTTGGATCATGAGGCAAACATTTTATTCACAACCAGGCAGGCAACGTTTTTCATAAAAGGTAATTTCATCATTTCTGCATGTTCCAGCATGCTCCAGCAATTGCGTCGAATGTGATTCAAGTGGCTGTACAACATGCGCCTCGAATTACGTCCCAGATGATGGTGGCGAGTGCAAAGGTCAGTGGAAACGCACTTACCACCCGGCAAATCCAGATTTTCTGAAAAAGATAAGGCGGGGGGGGGGGGCTCCACTTACATGATTTCATAGATTTCATACACACAAAGGCTCAAGGAGATGAAAAAAAAACAAATAATAAAAAAAACATAAAAAAACACCACATGAAAATTAAATAATTACATTTTTGTGCTGACAAAATGATCGCCTCCTGCATCTGCCTTTGTACCAGAAAACTCGTTATTCAACAGCGTGCTGAATAAGGTTGCTCATTTTCAGCGATAACTAATAAATTTATATAATTTTTATTGGTACTTTGTTTCACAAAAATAGCTGCCTAGCGGTTGATTCCTACATACTCACCTCAGTATCTAAGTTTTTCAGCGTGTCCCGCCAAGTGCAGTAGTTGTACTTATGATGCCACAACCTCCAAGACCAAATGTGGAAATGACAATTGTGACCGTGGAGGTGCTACTGGTTATAACGTCAACGGTGATGGTGACTGTGAGAGTAAGTACCGGTCGCTTTTTAGACGACTCCTCTTTACCAAAGTTACTTTATTATACAGCATCTGATTATAAGCTCTAACATAATGGGAAGTATTCGAAACACAGGTAAATGAATACGAGCTCCTTACTTCAACATACACCAGAACCAGGGACCGCATACAGCTGCATTAAACTCAAATACTAAGTGATTGTCCGATGAGTGGTTCTATTAGAATTTATTACCTTGTGTTGCTTGGGCGGAAGGCCGGGGGAGCTTAGTGTTAATAACATGTCAGTGTCATAGGTCCAACCCACCTACCGTCTGACATTGGGAGGTCAGACTATTGGTCATCAGGAGTATGCCTGACCCAATTGCCCTTCAAATGGATGCAAATATGAATGAAACAAAATAACTATTTTTACTCGTGCAACAAGTAACTAACACTCTATATCAAATCGGCTGGTGGGACACCAGCTCAAACAGCCCAAAAGCAAGTTTTGGCAACGTATAGCTATTTAGTCCTTGATATTCAGGGTGATAACTAAGCAATACCTCAAACTATATAATATGCTAATATGAAGTGTCCACCCAAGTCTCTCCATGGCAAATCACATTTGCCTTCAAGTATAAGATATCTATTATAACATTTTTTCAACTTAACTGTCCTATACTGCATACCACATATACCGCACGATAATAGGACAAACGTGTAACTTTAACGTATGGAAGTTGACTGAATGAGTTGACAGTGGGGCCTGATTGTGAGAGGGCCGAAAACGGGTTACGCACGTTACCCTACATCAACATGCAGGTTATTGTTGCAGAATGCCCCGAGCACTGCGCCGCCTGCCAGTACAGCGCGGAGCTGGCCGCGCTCGTCTGCTCCCTGTGTGACGCCGGCTACGGGCAGAAGGCGGACGGCATGTGCCACGGTACGTCCACCTCAGTCATTGTCATTGAAGCCTTGTGTACCATATAAGCTATCGAAGTGTACACGCCTAGCGGTGCACATGCCTGTTAAACCATTAATGTTTGTGGACCTAACAGAAATTCAGATAATCAACGGAAATACATGCATTGGAATCGGCAGACTATACCAATAGTTTTGTTGACTTAGTCAGACATATCCCCACGGCGTTACCCAAGTGATTTAAAACAACCTTGCACTTCTCTCCTTCTTTTCCTTACAAATCTTTTTACTCTAATCATCTGCAGTTGAGCGCTAGAGCGTATTACAATCGAATTAATGGGCATGCAAGAAAGGGAAACGTCATATATTTCCAAAAGCATCATAACTATTTTGCATTTCATGGAAATGATCCGCAGCATCTTATGCATAAACCAGTTTTCGTATACATCAGTTTTCTAATCGCTGTCTCAATGAAATATATATGTACAATCGTAGTGGTGTCTAAAAATAGTTACTACAATTTTTACCCGCACGTGGTGCAGTCTCAATCAACCAAAGCTCTGTGATACTATGGCGTGTCAGAAAGGAATGATAAAGACTGATACTGTTTGTCTATTTTTTCCCCAGAATGCAATTGTTTGTAGCCACCTATAGCTGCTGGTTTTAGACAGGAACTACGATTAGAAAAGAAATGTATAACTAAGAATCATGGGAAATACATAGACAAACAAACAAAGCACGTGGCTGTTTTGCACATGCATGAAGCTTTTTCGCTGTCTCACATGAAATATTTAGGTACGATCGTACAAAGGTGTCTCAAATAGTTACAACAATTTTTATCCGCAGGGTGCAGTCTCAATCAACCAAAGCTCTGTGATGCTACGCCGTGGCAGAAGGAAATGATAAAGATCGACTGATACTGTTTTTCTATTTTTTCCCAGAATGCAATTGTTTGTAGCCATCTGCTGGTTTTAGACAGGAACTACGATTAGAGAAAAAATGTATGATGACATGTTTATGCTGTATTTTTCAGCGTGTCCCAGTAACTGCAAAGCCTGCACCGCCGACCCAGCCACGGACATGTTGACCTGCGACACGTGCAGTGCCAACCACGCGTTCAACGAGGCCGTCTGCGCCAGTAAGTGCCCACTCCCTCTGGCTCCTCAAACTCTTTCTCCAACTGTAAATCCGGTGACGGCTCCTTCAATTCATTCCTATGCTCTCTGTCAGAGAGGTTTAGAATCCGAAGATGATGTCTTATAAGAATCATCAAACTGATGAATGATATGAAGTCTAAACATGAATACTTATGAGAAAAATGAACCGCGACACTTGGAGGCAATTCCCTTCATTGGCCATCAGGATGGTAGCTGAGAAACCACCAACAAAGTGGACGCAAGATATATAAATATCAGGGTGGATCCGCAATCACGCTTAGAGCTGGTTTAATACACTGATGATGCATTTCTCATCATGTATTTCTTTACAGAATGCCCGCGTAATTGCGCTGGCTGCTCCCTCCAGGACGGCTCCATGGTGTGCTCCCAGTGCGCGGCCGGATACGCCCTGGACGCCAACAGCGCATGCGTCCGTGAGTATGACACGGTCCACGGCGGCACAGCATTGTTATTGTGCGACATCACACATTGCATTCAATATAAAGCCATGTGTAAACAAGCTATCGCTATAATAGAGGCCTGAAATGAGGCTGATACTGGACCTGCACATTGATTTCAAGCATGTTAATTCCTAATGTAACAACTACTTCAGTTGTGAATCCTGCACATGATTTCGTAGCCGACAAAACAAACACAGTCATAATCTTGAACCACAAACTTAAACTGAAGGGACAATGTCCCAAGGTTCTAATGCCTTGAAAAAGAATTCTTTAGTTAAAAACAAAATTCATGAATACCAAAACAACAACAAACAACAACACAATAACAAACAAAAACCTAGCATAAATTGGCTGCCAATACAGATGCACTTTCTACATAAAGCTCCTGCTGTCTTCTCCTCCTCATGCAGAATGTCCTTCGAACTGCGAGTCCTGCTCTGCCACCTCGTGTCAGGTCTGTAAGGACGGCTACGCCCTGTCCGCGGACCGCAAAGCCTGTGTCACGTGTTCCATCGCCGCCTTCGACAACTGCGCCCGGTGCAGCCACGTGGAGACGAGCACGGACACGGCGAGCTGCACGGCGTGCGCGGCGGGCTTCGTGCTGCAGGACGAGGAGCAGCACCGCGCATGCGTGTGTGAGTGGAGGCAGAGTAGAACCATGGGACTCAGCATCATGGGAGCGGGTAGGGGGTATATAATGGTCTACTACTATGGTTTACAACCACTATACCACCCAGCTATATACAGTATATATGACTAGTCATATATACTGTATACTGTATAGTATATAGTGTTTGTAAACCATAGTAGTAGACTATTATATACCTCCTCCACCCTCCCATGATGTTGAGATCCATGAGTAGAACCACTCCAGTATGGTTCTGGAGACAGTACCCAGGTGGTCTCCTTAGACAAGCTATGAAGGTTTTGGCTCTTATTTGTATCTATGTAGAAAAGGTCCTGGAATAGTGGTTTAACTTTGGCTTCAATGTACCACAAAACATGTTGTGTCATTAGATTAGATAATTATCTACAAAATAAGCAACAGTTTGAAGATGCTTTCTAACAGTAGCCGCACTAAGAAATTTTAGGTTTTAAACAGTTATCATTGAAACAAGATGTATGTGTTAACAATGTGCATTTTGATTGTACATTGAATTTACAATGCTGTTTGAATGCCTATTCCAAAGAACATTTATTTTCCTTTTGATAGTGAATAGATATATCTATATTTGTAATGTAAAAGCCATAAGTGTACCAACTGGTTGGTTGTAAACATGTCCCAATGTGCCACTGTTAATTCATACATTAATTACTGACCACCAACAGACCTCTACATGATAACTGTTGCAGCATCCAGTTTCCTGAACTGTGGTTCCGGTTCCGCCTATGACAATGACGCTGAGTGTGACAACTGTGCCGATGGGTTCCAAATGACTGAGGACTTGAAGTGTGCCAGTAAGAGACTTTCAATTCACTTGTGGTTAAGGCATAATAGCAGTTAGTTGTATTACAATTTAATCAACATTTCTTTCCCCTAGTGTTACAGCAGCCCCGCGAGTCTCCATTAGATCCATGTGTGTTGTCATTGGAATTTACATGGCAATGAGTTTATAAATGATGTTTGCATTCTGATAGAAATGTGCTACTCCTGTGGCGACCCTGAACACGGCGCATTCGTCCCGTCTGCCCAGTGCACCATCCCAACTACAAACGCCACCGAAACGGACGCCACACCGACGCCATGCTTCAGTGGAACATGCTATGTAAGTCACCATTAACAAAAATGATGCTCTCAAGTCTACTACTAACAAACAATCACTCTCAAGCAATTATATGAATATGATACAAAAGACTTGGTTCCTACTAATATTTTGATGGTCATATTCAGGCTGGAAGGAACGCTCTCGGCCAAGTGAACGCCGGCTGTCGCCCCCCAACATCCACCTGTGTCAGTGGAGAAGGCGAGAGCTGCAGAGACCTTCCTGACGGCACCCAGCTGTAAGTAGCAGCAGATACTTGCCAAAACATGTCCGATCTGACAAGATTTGGCAATGTGAAGATTCATAATGTGCGTATACTATATCTAGTGATCGTTGGGCATACAATATAAAGAGCATCAGTTGATATATCAGAACAATTATTGGTTAGCTGTAATAAATACAAATTTTAAGTACCACATTAACAAGAAAACTTTCTATCATGACACGTGACTTCAGATGATAGAATCAGCTCCAACTTCTAGCTACACGATATCTGACCCTAAAAGTACAATTTGAGTTGTACATAGCACAGTAACTGATATCAATGTTTGTTACATCTAGAACCCCCCCCCCCCCACCACCACCACCGATTTACGTAGTCTCTAGATGTAAACAAACATTGGTATTCAGTGACTAATACTCTACATAGAGCAATTTAAGGCAATTTTGAAGCATCACAAAGCAATTAGCTACCATTCTAACCTGAGCCTGTCCAATGTTACAGTTGCTCCCGCTGCTGCAGTGACGACCTGTGTAACACCTTTGTTACGGAACTCGATGGTGTGCCTGACTCCGCCCCCAACATGGCTGCCAGTCTGCTGCTGCTCGCTGCCGCCGCCCTAGTGGCAGCTTTCTAAACTAAACATTTCAACAATGACTTGTCTCGGATAAACGCTAAATTTGGTTGTCTCAACTTAGTTGTAGAAATTCATTTTATTTTTTTGTAATTATTTACGTAGTGTGCAGTGACAGTGAAGAGATATTATTGGTTGCATATTGTTCTTGAATTCAATGACTGGTGATTAAATTTTGGCAACAATAATGTCTGTTCATTCTGTATGTGATAGACTATTCATCTGTGATATTCTATTAGTATTTTAGCAAACTAGAGCTTGTTATAATCTGGAAACGATGTTATTGGCTGCATATTTAATAGGATCACTCTGGTAACTTTGAAATCGGCACCAATAACGTCTGTTCAAGTCCCATCTTCTCCCATTGTGTTTGTATATTTGACTGATATCGTATTGATATCTAACTAGACTTATTTTGATTACTTTATTTTGTTTTAACATGTTATGCTCATTTAGCTGCTGTAGATGCAAACAAAAATGGTCATGGCAGAGGATGTGATATTGGGGATGCCAGTGCAGGGGTGTATGCCATCATTAGTATCACATAATCCAGCTCATGATACTTTATACTGATTACAATACAACAGCTGTCTTCTGCTGCTCGTGTACTTAGTATCAATCAGTATGCTGGTCATACAACAGTATTGTTACTTGAGTAATACGCACTTGACGTGAAGGCTATAGATAGTTAGTTGTACATGAGGTGAATAAAGTAGACTGACCAAATTCCACTTGTTGTTCTCCTTGACTCCAGAACAGCATAACACACACAGAAACGCACGCACACACACGAACGCACACACACGCAAGCACACACACGCACGCACACACACGCACGCGCACGCACGCACGCACGCACGCACACACACACACACACACACACAACTTCCGTTTTATTAGAACAAGTGCACCCCAGACGAGACTACTGGAGCAGATAAGAACTAAGGGTTCGTCCTGGGTTTCACTCCACATCAAAACTCCTGGAAACTCACCACTATACATCATGAAATATATACCTAAGGTGACATTCTAGTGGTTGATCTATTGGTTGTTATATGAGTAAGTGTGCTTAGAAACATTTCTTTAACGTGGCGATTAATTATCATCAAATCGCCCTTCCATACCAATATCGTTATAACGGGCCAGCGCCATTTTGCGTCAGTGTTGATGAAGAAAAAAAGGTATACATGTTGGTCACCAAAAAAGACTTTCGATGTCATAGACTTTTGATAGCATTCTGGTCTCCTAACTAAAGGGTTGTGAGTTTCAGTTCCGCCAGTCCCACTAGATATATTTCAATGAAACCTAGTGTTCAGCAATGTCCATAAAGTGGCAGGAACATGATTACTAAAGAGAACGAATAGGGTTAGAATTGTATACACATTCGAGCTTAGGAAGCACGCATAAAATAATTGTGAAATAGATTAGAAAGGACTTGTCTGGAAATACACTAAGTTTGAAGAGAATTAAAAACAAATAATATGATACACACTAAAAATCTAAGCTAGAGAATACTACTAGTATACTCCTGTGGTCATACCAAAGATTGTGAGCTAGTCCCGTCTGCCAATTGCACAATCTCAACGAGAATTGCCACCAAAACGAACGCCAAACCAATCCGATTCGTCCTGCAGGACGAATCCCACATCATCACATATGAACAACAATGAATATATGCATATTTGAACAGTGGCTTGTTTTATGAGCAAATTCACAAAATTACTACAACTACTTTAATTCCGTTAATTGATAAATATATCCCTACAAAGGGATCCAGGTTTGGGGGAGAGGGTTGGTATGGGGGCGCACTTAAGAGATCAGACCCATTTTGGATGCCCAATGGATAGTCACGATAGCGGGCATGCCTAAAACATGCAATATTCTTATGCTAAATACAAAAAGGGTGCTGTGTGGCGTGTGCCACCTGCGCCCTGGATATCACATGGTCCAACATCTAGAGAACAAACAAAATAAATGAGCATCGGGGTAGTGTACATGAGCATCATGCCGATGTGGCATGGTACAACCGACATGTATCATGTGTGTTCTATAATTCGCTGTAATTATACAGGGGTCCATACAGCCGGCTAGAAATGAAAACGCAGGTTAATGTGGAATGAAGAACTGTGCGATCTTCACTTCTGAGTTTGTGAGCCACTGTTATAACGTGGATGTCCATGTATATCCCAACCTGGTATGGTAGATGAAACACGGATTTATAGTAAGCATTTAAAAACCAGCAGATATCAAAGTGTGACTGTTTTTATATGAAAATATAAATGAAACCATCAGTTTTACTCGGAGTTATCAATTCAGCATAGAATAGTGTTTTCCGAAGTCATTTTTTCAAATAGCCGATTGCATTATGGTCGCCGGACAGTTATACGTTACAACTGATGTTACAGGAGAAGGTAATGTTTCACTTTGTCGAGAATCCCAAATTCTGGATAAAATTCGGGATAAAATGCATTGAAAAATTTTCACAATACTATTTCAGTGTACTTTGCAACCCTCCTATTAACAACTGTGCCGATTTCACTAGGATGGGACATTTAGTTCTAGTGAGTTTCTATTAAACCTCATAGCATTTCAGCTCCCACTGTCATTTAAAAGGGCTTGCGGTCTTGATGTTTCTAAACAACTGAAGGTTGCAACTGAAAGATAAAAGAGATAACTTAATGTCACGTAAACAAGTAGCAAAATGTGACATCTTTATTTTGCCCATGACACATTCAAATGAAACCATCACGTTTCACAGGGAGTAACAAGGCAAAGTTTATTATTTCCCACAATTGCCTCTCCCCTCAGCGTCTGTTCTGGATTCGCCGTCACATGCCACTGCGGATGGAACACAAACACAGGACAGTTTATTCAACACTCCAATAACACGTTCTACTCCAATTATCGCCCATTGACGTATATACAGTGGAACTCTTCAGTTAAGACACCTGGGCCAAGTTTGCCCATCGCCATAATGACAGTTGTTGAACTTTCTGAAAATTTCAAAATTGTTGAAATTGCAAATTATGTGCGTGGAGTGGACGAGCTTTTTATTTTTTTTTTCAATCACATTATTGCGTTCAGTGGAAGTTCTCAAGCAATGATACGCAATGATACACAATAGATAATTCATAGGCAGACCCCCATTTTATATTAAAAAAAGATAGAAAAAAAAGAAAAAGATTTACCAGTGTAAGTTGATTCCCTCACTACATGTTAGCTACTACATGTATATTGTTATTGTTGCAAGCGGTGTAGGGCCTCTAGTGTCGCCGATTGATATGGTCTCAATAGAGACGTCGTCGTCATTAAAGGTACTGTTGAACACTCATGCACACATGTGGTAGAATTCATCGATATGTGTTGATATATATTTCCTTTTGTATACTTGATATTTTATTTTGAGGATTTTCTGGTGTTTTTGCATCTGGAATCATCGACTAGACGGACGTGCAGTAGATACGTTTATCTCGAAACTATGATAACTCGATAGTAAGGCTAGCTCGAGAAAATATCAACTTACTCCCATGACATTTGATACTTTAAACTCCTGTGATACATCTTTTTACTCGATGAACTTCTTGATGACATCTATATCCACTTTCGATCATTACAGTTCATAGTGCAGGTGACTCTTTTGATAAGTCACCGATGTTGTCATGTATCATTACAAAAAGAGCACAAGTCATCAGCAAGATACCAAATGTAGGAGTTAATTTAACAGAAATAGCTGAAGCACTTAAGTGATATTACTCCTCCTTGGTAGACTGGTGTTTCCATATATTTACCGGACATGTTTAGTTCTGTTGACAATGCACCAATCATGAGCACAAGTCAACAACACAGTACAAAAAAGCATAAGTAGCTGAAGCAAGTGAAACAGCCGAAACATACATATAAAATGGATAATTCTTGATTGCAATGATTGCAATGCTGCTCTACTGATATGCAGAAGTCAGCAACAAGCTTAAAAAGCAGCAGTTAGCAAAAACAGCTGAAACGTGTGAACCCGTGTCACAAACACACATACGCACGCGGACATCCTTTTTAAGACCAAGAGTCAATGTACCTTCCCTGATCTACGAGAGACACAGATAGTATGTCAGGAAAATTACTCCGTGTGCAAACAAGCTTGAAATGCAGCCCTCAGAAATTTGTACACATGTTCCGGTTTTGTCTTGACGCAAGTCAAGCGAATCCTAACACAGCTATAACAACACAAAGAAGAAGTTACAACTATTTTAACATCGCCTGAACAAACAGGGAGGATGCCATCTCTATGATTGTGCTAACAATTTAAGAGTTTAAGAAAATATATTTTATGCGCGCATTTGCAATCTATACTTGTCAGTTTTGACTTTCTGTGGTTATGTTTCTTGTGGATGGAGTTTTGTACGTTGTAGCGGGTTTGGTTAGTCTTGCTAACAATAATGAATTATGTTGTTGCTATCATATATACCAGTGTATACAGTAGTAGGTGCACGTACATCATAAATTGGAACTCCTGGGTCTAAAATGTGGCTATTGTATGTTGTGAGTAATCATATTTTGAATTGGCGTGGGTGGATAGGGGTGCGGGACACTTTTAGAAATCATTGTATATAATATTGTAGTCGTAAAACTAGCAGATTCAAGTTTTTGAAGAAAAAAAAGACATGGAAAAGGCAGGGTGGGTAAAAAAAACTGGATCTTTATCTTTTTGCGGGGATTGGTGACACCCCCCCCCCACCCCCACCTCCTAATGATGGTGTCTAGATCACACATCTATGATCACCTATCCACTCCTTTACCCCGCTCCAGTGAACGAGCGAGTTATCTGGATCCGTGACGTGGATCCAGGGCTTCTCCTCACCTGTTGTTGTCTTCTTCATTTCTCGTCTGTCATCGCCGAGATTCCATGTGCGCATGCGTGCTGATATTGTGTCCACGTCGCAAATGAAAATGCGCTGCACAATGAAGGTTTTCATGTGTACCCGTTGGTTCAGGAAGACCTCTCTAACTAGACCATGGGTGGGTGGGGTGGGGGATGTACGCACAATATATAGCATTGTGTTACACTTTGTGCATAGTGCCATAACCAATAATTATATTGCCATTTGATTAGGAAAACAGACGTTATGATTTCTATACCCCTCATAAAATATAGCCTCTGCATTAAGACCACCGTTTGGATTGACAGCAAGCGGTCTCAATAAAAAGATGGTCTCTCTTGGGAGGTTCAATAAAATTATTTACTGCTCATTGCGGTTATGTAAATGGGGTTGTCTCTTTATTGAGATGGTCTTCATTGCCGGTTCTACTGTAGCTTATTTCGCATTGATTGATGAATGGCTGCATTGATTCATTGTAGCATGCCCATGCAAAAAAATGACTATCATATGGGCTTCCCTAGCAATGTTTTGCTTGAACTTTGAACTGTGTTTGCGGTCACAACTATTGCGTGAAGTATTGCAATTTTTCGCTACAGTCGTTTGTTATCTTTATTGGTTCTGCTACAAGAATCATCCCGAGTCTGACATTGATGCCGACACAATCGTGGTCTTGTGCATGCGATGGTTGCTCGATGAATAGACCACTGTAGCCTGCCTACTTTCACAGGTCCCAAACACACAGGGATCGGTCACAAATGACATATGTCGGCTGTTCCCGGATATGATATATAACAGGAGCGCCCCTTATCCCGGTGTATCTATAGATGTGCATGCCATGTTAAAACACGTGTACGAACCATGTTGGGGACATAAGAAATGCCAATATGAGAATACAGTAGAACCTGTAGTAAGAACTCCTTCAGTGTGACTGGCCTCGACTGGTCCGATTAGAGAGGTGGTCTATATTTATTCAAAGTGGTTTGAGACGTCTTTACAAAGGCTAGTGGAAGCGATACATGCTTATAATGATATTATAGATTGATTGGGTCCTCTTATTATATACATGATCATAATGGGAGGCTCTACGTTTATGACATGTCATTTAAAACACTTGTGAGAACCATAATGTTGTAGACATAAGAAATGCCAATACGCGTTTGCTCGCTGTTGGCTAAACACACTTAGCACAAGCCACTGGAAATCGCCCACTTTGGAAGGATCACGCCAAACGACATTGGGACAATGGAGGATGGCAGCCGATCAAATGGAGGGACGTGTTCTGAGGGGAGTCGGGAGGATTACAGCTTGTTTGGAAGCTGGGTGTTAAACACACCTTTTGTGAGGAGACATGGCAGGTTAAGGATACGCGTGGTAACTTGGTTTATTGAGGCTCTTGTGCGAACAAATGTTGTTCAGTTGCCAAAACCGCATGGAGCCGTGCATTAGGACCACCCTTATGAAGATCTTTCTTCTTGAGACGCATGCGCTTCTATGCAGCGATCACCTTCTATTTAGACCACTTGTGGCCATACTTAATGCCGTCTTCTTAGAGAGGTTA
This sequence comes from Streblospio benedicti, assembly GCA_019095985.1. NCBI lineage: Eukaryota > Metazoa > Annelida > Polychaeta > Spionida > Spionidae > Streblospio > Streblospio benedicti. Next base: position 19,719,377 of record CM032664.1, on the reverse strand, counting down.
TAGTATGCAATAAAGGGATGCCTATCACAACGGTCCATATAGCTAAGTGATCACGTTATGGAGATTCGTGGTGGTCTCTTCTAAAGATTAAGACAGGTACATGTAGCATAGGCAGATTCAGGGGGTGGGCTTTCGCGCGCCCTCCTTTTACCACAAAAATTTTAAAATATCTAATTTGCATTGGTTTCATACCACATAATATGGATAAACTGGACAAATCTTCATGTGGTTTGGCATGTCCATTATCGATCACGGGCGAGAACCCTTCATATTAAATGGACACGTTTCCCCCTTAAACCTCAAAACCCGACCTGCCAGTGGATATACGTTGTCTAATGATATAGGTGGTCTATTTACAGAAGTGCTCCTAATCCTGTGCTGTATCACCGCATGCTGTGGCGTGCACTGACCACTTGGACTGACCCGCCAAACTAGGCGTGTCTAATTATCGCCCTAATTAGTGACCGTGCGTCACGTGAGCCGGGCTAATGAAGCTCCTTAATCACCGCGGGTGGTCAGCGAGCGGTCAGCGAGCGGTCAGTGAGCGGTCAGTGAGCAAGCATGACGGATATTTTGCAGTCATGAATCATCTTCGTGAATAGTGATGTCATAAATGGCCACGCCTCGTTTCGCACACGCAAGAATTCCTGCCTGGGCCTCAATGTTTGGCATACATTCTTTAAATTTCACTTTTACATGGAAGTTCAAATGGATGTTGTTATTAACATTTGCAAAGCGATACCGTCTGCCTTCAGCTGTCGTAGCTATTCCATTCTCTCTTCTTTTCCCTCTTTTCATCACAGTGTTTCTTTTTCTACTTTTATTGTGCTTTTACTGCTTCTTCATTATATTTATTTCTCTGTCCCGCTTTTTATCATTGTTTATTGACAGGGATGTTTGATACGACGATGGGAAACTGAAGAAGTTTTAAAATGAAATTCCAACCATTTCCCTGAAGCATTGTGTCCCTCCACAAAAAGCCTGTTGATGGACAGATGAGCCAGAATGTCACATCCCCGTCAGCAGTGACAAGAGACGTAGCAAACAACCACAGAATGGACAAAAAGTGGACAGAGACAGGCTCGGAGGGCACAGACACCTGTTGTCTGGTGTCTAGCATGTTACCACCTATACATCACCTCTCAGTTGAGGCCATCTGATCCTGGAAAGTCTGACAAGAGACGTGGTCTTTCTATAGGAGTTGCCACAGTTAGACAGGGCATTATATCCTAGTACATGCACTAGTCCATAAAGAAGCTAGCAGGGCACGGACACTCACCTGATTTCTGGTGTCTAGAGTCTTTACCAAACACTTAGATACTAGTACAACCTCCTTGTTAAATGAGGTTTTGGACAGTAAAATAGTCTTTATAGAGATGGACTTTTTCATAAAGGTGGCATTAAGGTGTCGCAGCAAAATTACAACTTAATTTTAAGAATACACGGGTAAGAAGAAACATATTAACATTCACATGGATATGGAACACGACTCTTTGGCAATGAAGAACCATGAGAACAAGGCAAGATAGTAGACCTGAAAATACATCAAAGACGTTTGCAGAGTAGTAATAGACACTGTCACCTGCTATGTCATCCAGGAAAATATGTATCACCTCCCTTCATATGTATTATGGTGAAACAAGTTGTCAAATCAGTCCACAGAAATCACTGAACTTGAAATATGGTGACAATTTTACAATTCAACAAGTCTGGCAACTGGCGTGGACAAGACGAAAATACTTATACAGTGTATGCCCGCACATAAGACAGTTATTCTATTGCAAAGTTAGTTCATTTAGAAGAGCCCATGTGTAAATGAAAAACACAGCTTCTTGTTCAATTCATATACGATGTAATCCATATATACACTTGCATTTTTGTTGAGACACTTGAGAGCATATTAGAGGGGTCGTCACGTACATGTAAAAGTCAAAGGTTGGGGTGGGGGGGGGGGGCGGGGGAGGGGGGGGGCTGCATGGGGCGCGCACCACCCTATTCTCCCCACAAATATCATTTCCATTAGGTTGATTGAAATTTCTGTTGGTGCACACCCGCTCACCTTTTCGTGAAAGCCTGGATCTGCCGGTGAAAAGGGACGTTTTAGAAAGGCGGCCGCTCTAGAGAGGTGGTCTATTTGTTTAGAGGTTTTCATATCATCAGATCTAGAATTGATAGACGCCAATATATCTGATTTAAGAAACGATTAATAACATTAGACGGTCCGCTTTTGAGAGAAAACACATGGGAGATTTTTCGTGGAACCTACATGTAAGTAACTGGTATCCACTGGTTTGCAATATTATTTGGGTCTAAGAAAACGAACTATTTTTTCAGAAAATTCTGAAATGTCAATTAATAAAAATGAGACGTATTGTGTTAGCACAAGAGAGAATATATATTTTTTAAATAGTTGTCCGCAGCTGGCACCCAAATATAAATGCTCACACCCCAAACGCAAGTGAAAAGGCGTAAATGCGTTAAACCAGCCGGCAACGGCAAACTCTGTTTTTACGTTCCCACCGATTCTGTGTGCAGCCTCCTCGAGATTTCGTCTGCTTGCACTTTTCATTGTTGAGGCACTTTTTACAGCCCACTGATAATCCTCTATAATCCACTTGAGTGCAGACGGAGAGGCAAAGTGATGAGAGCTTCAGGGAAGACAGCAGTATTGGCTACATGACCGTTGATGTGGTAAAAGAGACACTCTGATGTGGAATTGTAGCTTGATATACGATGATTCTGTAATACCAATTTTAAAAATACTTCACAACAATTCACTGTGAGCTAAAGTAACGAGACGAATTGGGAAATGTGCCCCCCCCCCCTTTCCAATGTATGGTTATAATGTAAATCTAGCCGACTATTTTACTATAATGTAATGTACATGTAGCTAATTTACTATTCTGAGATCCCATGCAGGGACACTTTCCAAAAATAAATCGGAGACGTCTTCAAAAAAGCTATAGTGATAACAGTACGAGTTGTGAAGTTAACACTTGCTCATCTTAGTATAGCCCAATTCAAGTGTTTGATGAGTGTTGGAATGAAGTGACTTTTGCACTGTTTACAGGCTTTTTAAATGGTGTTTACAAGATGATTACTTTGCTGTTTATCGTACATTTAACGTGGTAGGTGTGCGTAAGCTTTTTGTACTTTGGCATACCATGGGAAAATGGATGGCGAAATTTGTTTTGCTTTATTGCAAGTCAGATGGGGTATTGTGAATTTACAATTGTTTTGATCGAAGGTCAATTGCAGTTACATTGTGTGCAACTTGTTTAGTAATCGATTTAAGATTAGAGATAATACCTTATTTTGCGGACACTTCTTAAAATAGACAACTCATATAGATGTCCACATTTACACATGTCTCATGCCATGAATCTCACGTCAGTGACCAGCTGTCTAGTTTGACCACTGGCTAAGTCTTTTAGGTGATCTTCTTAAAGCAAAACATGCATATGTATGTAATGTGAAATAAACAATAGCAGCAGATACAGCAGCAACAGTAGCGACGCCGGCAATAACAATGCACGCACCCAAGCAGGTACAAATACAAATACACGCACCATTCAATCACCACGCTATCCATTTCACATAAAAAATCACTGTTTACGAGCACAAAATCAAGATAGCTGGCATGAAAGCTCGACAGGTATTTTTGGAGGATCCCTCATGTAATTTGTTCCTCACTAATCATTTCTTATCTATAACCGGACCATCAATATACCCCGCCGAGCAAGTTGGTTGACGTGACTTGTCGGACGGAATAGTTAAGTGGTAAGCTGACACTTTGTGAGTCAGAAGAAAAAAAAACTTATTGTTTTCCTATTGAACATAGGCATATCAGTTCTTTGCGTTTATGAATATGATTTTGCAACGTTTATATAACTGGTAAAAACATATTTCCATTTTGTATTCGAGCAGGTTAGCAATTAGAAAAATAGATTTAGTCTTTAATATGCAGAAGTTTTATATTGTACAAAATGTTTAGGAGTAAGTTTAAAATATAACAGCGAAAAATATATGTGTATATGCTCATCACTGATCATGATAAAATGCAAATTGTTGATCGAACGTGTACATGTATCTTAAAGACAACTTAACAGACTGCTATTTACAGCATTTGTCTGGGGTTAGAATAACATTAACAAGTAATAAATTAAGTACAAAAGATAAGCCACGTATATCTGTGGTTATGTGAAACATACTCAACGCTTGGTACAAAGAAAACCTCTATCTCTAATATGGCCACCTTCAGCAAAAGCTAAACAAGTCAAAATACGACAAATATCCACAATACAAAGGTTGACTTTATATATGATGGATGGGAATAGAATTCCCCCAATATGTCCATATGAGAGGGTAACCTTTAGTGAAGTTCCAAATATATAGGCTAAGAGGAGGTTACACTGCATGACAACGTGTTCATGGTATATTAGATTACAAGTATAATTGACCTTGAAAAGTAAACAGATTAAAGTGTTACAAATAATTTCATTAGCCAAACATACTCACATAACCTTTGTGGTACACACGATTGCTGTATATTCTGTTATGTGTTATGATACTTTTCATTTTACCATAAACAAATAGAAACAGCGGTGAACTTGTAATGCGTAGTACAAGTAGAGTTGACCCGTTACTAAAGAAAACGTATCCATTAAATTGAGACCATAATATTTGTGTGATAGGTTCAAAGCGGTCGGGAAAATGGATTTTTACTGGTAGTGTCTATTTCATGAGAATTTGAAAATTGTCAGAATCTTGTATCAATTAGAAATGCAAAACTGCAAAATATGGTCTTGAATATCACAAAAAGACAGCCAAGCAAAAGTGGTTGACATCGTTATACCAGCAGGCGCTGTGTATATTACAACTGTTATTGTGACTGATGAAAACATTTACAGTCAAACCGCCAAAAAAGGTCAGGTGTATCGACCCCATGTAGAAGACCATTTTAAAGTCCAATATCGTAAAGATCGATGATGAAACCAGCCCTCCGTTGAGAACATTTTAAAGATGTTTCATTTTATGTATAACTGTCTTTCCTTTAATACCACTGTTTCTATTTCTTAACCACAATATAAACTTCTTCTTTTTTACTTCTAAAAGAAGTATATTTATTGTGGTTAAGAAATAGAAACAGTTATAAGGAAAGACAATTACAGTGTTATGCATAAAATGCGACCTACTGCCACTTATACAATACATAGGATGTCGTTAATTCAAATATGTTTAATGTGTATAATGTGTATAATTATATGTAATAGAGTAGAATTATACACATTTATAATGATATTATTGTGATGACACCAAATTTCTGTATGTTAAATTTCAATAACTTGTGATTTGAATAATAAGACCGAAATAGATGAGGATTGAAATACTTGGTATTTCTCTCCTAGTTTCTAACTTCTAACTCTTTCAAATGCTCTCCAAACACTTCTGTGAATACCTAACATGCCCTCCTCTCCTAACATCTCTCCTTGGTACATCAACTCCATTTGTACCCAAGCTACTGATCCATGTGTTTTAGGAGGCAGATTTAATCAGTGAGTGGGAGGGATCACACATTCCTTCAGCTTTGATGATTCTATCTTGGGGATACTGTATTTTGGCGTTTGTTTCACTTGCAGATTGATGTTTTGGAAATTGGAAACTAATGATCACACGTTTGGAAAGAAAGCTGTCTGGTTCAACACTGAACTAATTTTGTAAGAACTGTCCACAGAAATCCATGGAGCTATTATAATGCAAGATTTTAAAACATCATCTCATGTATACTATCAGCCTATAATTACATGTCGGTTTATTTATTTGTTTCGGTTTGTTACAAGTAAAGTTGATTCTTAATCGCTTCATCCTTAATTCTTGTGTTGTTATGTTTTTATTCTTGTTCTATATTATATTCATGTATATTGAAAACAGTACTGTTTTGTAATTTAATTTGGTTAATTTTACATTATATTCTGAAGATGACCGCAAGGTTGAAAATATTTAATTAAAATGTGAATTAAAAAGTTGTTGGTTCTATCATTTATAATAAAGTTGATTCACTGCACATCTGCAAGGGTCAGATTGTCGCGAATATTGAAAACGAGCCAGTCGTGGTATTGTAGCCATTGGGAATTGCCGCATAGTTTTGTCACGGTTATGTTGTGAACAGGTAGATTTTTTGGAGAGATGAACATGCTCTCTTAAAATCAATAGGAACACATATTCGTATGATTATGTGAATTTACTGGCTGAATTTACGGACAAGTACTAAACAATGAACACATGATTCGTCACCATCACTGGCTATCGCAAATGGCCAGCCTTCAGATGAATTCAACTACATTTTCAGTGTAGTCAACTTCCATTGTAGCAAACCAATGGATATAATGTATATTTAACCTCTGCATTATGACCATCTCACTTACTCAACGAGTACTAAACGTTGAGCACGTGATACTTGTCCATCACTGGATATCTTATCATGTAACGCTGGGTAAGCGGTCAGCTCTCTGATCCTATGGCTGATGACATTCTTGCAAAGTCGTGAAGAGATTCCTGTAAAGTCGTGAAGACATTCTTGCTTAGAGTGTGATAGTTAAGAGCGAGTCTTTAGTACGGTACAACACATAAAGAATCTAGATGCTCAATAGATAGGCGAAGGGACAAATAGGAATAACAGCTGTTTTGTATTGCGTTTAATAAGCATGTTTGAAAACATGTCCTTCTTAATTAACATTGCTATTTGAAATTTCTTCAGATGTAAGATTTTCAATAATCTTTCTGGCAGACAATGGTAGAGGGTCTAGTCATTTCTATGAGCAATCACGAAGGTAGTTAGAGTTTGAAAATGAATTAAATCACATCTTGTGATTGAGCAAAATATGAAATGTAAAGGAAATAGATTAAGAGAATTCCATAAAACTACTAACATGTATTCATCACTGTGCAAGGAATTGTTGTCCTTATTTTATTATTGTGATGTTGTCTTTTCCCTACAAATTGTCAAGTTGAAATTGCCACTACGTGTCTATTTGATTAATCTTTGTCGATAAAGATAAAAAACCTCATACCACTCAAAACTGAAAAATACTCAATCATAAAGAGATCATTTCTCCTTATCCCAGTTATCTAAATTGAAGTGACCACAGGGTCGCAGGTTAAATAACTCTCTTTATCACCTCAAGTAATGTCTCCTACCGTACAAGCCAGATATCACAGGACTCAAACTGAAACCTAATAATTCCGCCAGGGGTCAGGGGAACCATTGGGGTGTTTCGGAAGGCATCACAGCGTCTTTTTCACAGCGGGATGCGCTGATTGTACCTTCAGATGAAACGTAATTACGGATGTGCGTCTCGTCACGGCTGAGCGCTTCGCTGGGCACGATACGTTTGGGAGTGGCGGGCGCTAATCTCCCGGGGCGGAGGTTATACGCATTCGGAGATACAGTAGTCTCTGATAGTTTGTGGTGGGTGCAAGTGTGCAAGTGAGAATATGACAGCTTCTTGCTATATTATAGCTATAGCTGGAATGAGGAAGCATGCATCATCATATATTTTTTTCTCGTAGATATTTTCTATAATCATCTACTGTCTTAATAATTCTACGGGCTACAATTTTATAGAGTTAATTGGGAAAAAATCATGCACATTTTACAATACATAGCACCTCTACAGTCATTGACAACTTGCACACAGCAGAGCTGAGTCGTACGCATCACCTCCCTTGATGCCACTTCCTCCTGCCGGCTTCCCGTGTCAGCGGACACGCCCACCTCGGCAGCCAGGCGACCATGTACATCGACCCGAGACCACGCTAAAGAAGATTGAAAGATTCCACAACTAATCATTGCATTTTTTCTATTGGAACAGTTACTGTAGGGTTGTACCAAGGGAAGAGTGCCGTCTAACATGCTATCCCAAATAGTTATTGTATGAATTGACAGTATACAAGAGGCTTCACCTGTGATCTGAACCGTCTATATATGTAAGTAAACATGATAATTGACATGATGATTATATTCACACATATTTCCTGCTACAAATGAGTGTTAATGTACAGAATATCTCAGACGAGTAGCATGGCACTTCCTGGCATGCCTGCTGTGCTAGCGACAATGCTAGAACCAATCCAGATGTGCAGAATTAATTGTGTCACTGGCATTCGTTGCTATTCAATATGCAATTATTTTATCTGGTACTCAGGAGTAGGAAGTAAGATAATACAATATAGCTTCAGAATATTACATTACACATTCATTAAGGTCACAATCAAAATTTACAACAGTTCATGTGAATCTATGATGGCATAGCTTTCCATACGAGCAGTAATGTTTAGCATGGACATAGTTAACAATTACATTCCCAGTTATTAGTTCATGCTTACTTTTTACTTTTTCAAGCGTTGAAAAGTGTCCCTGGTGTTCCAGATATTGTGTACCAAACGAACACTAGTGTTAAACTTTACATACAAATTGGCAACAACGACTCTGCTGCAATAATACTCATTTAAAGCTTATTTTTGAACTGAGTCTTGAACGAGAAGAGATTCGACCAACAGTTAGTCTTACGTCTTGGCTAAAATGTCGACACGCACTGTGAACATTAACAAATAATATATTTAATTTAATGCAGCGTAATAACTATAAATTATGCAACGTAAAAACACACATCGGTCTCCACGGTATCTTGTGACCTAACTAGCATAGCAATTATAGCAGAAAAAGTAGGTGGCAGATAACAGTTGATTATGTTTGTTTTAGAGACCATGCCATATATATATCAATGACACATTAACATTTAAAATATAACTGTCATGTGGTAGCACACAAATTAACATTACATATGGAGGAAATCATTAGTTTGGTTAACAGAATTAAAATTGCACGCAGAAGATATCTATCCGATGTCGCACTATTTTGTTAAAATTGCTCAGAAATTGTTTGGGGTCTAATATGGATATCGGCGATATATAATCTCGGGTGTTTCCTTGTTGAGACGGAATGCAAATATATGTTAACCTGGATTATATGAAAATATTCACTTAGAAAAGCAACGTACATTCCAGCTGCCATATTTTCCATGAATGATAGATGCAATACGGTAAAAGCGTCAACGTCAAAATTCGCAAGTTGTCCATTTCTTTTGTGAACAATTATAAAACATGTGTCCAACTTTCACTTGATTGTCTCTGATATTCACTGCTCTGGAAAGTGTTCCCCCAAGCTTGTGAAAACCATGCTACAGAGGCATTTGGCATTATAAATTATTACCGTCGTTTGATAATGCAACATATTGCTTGCGTCAATAATCTGCAGACAGTTTTATCTAGGATCAGGAATGATCCTTCAGTTTGGGGATAACGCAATCTTGAGATAAGAAGGTAGTGTCGTCCATTGCAAAGCATAAAGGCATTTAAAGTGCTACATGTATCCATGGTTGTGAATAAAGGGCTTTGACATATATCTGAAGCAGAAAAGGCAGATTAATATTGAATTCATAATGTGCAAATTGGCGGATTAACTGTGCATACCAGATTACTACTGTACATGGAGTAATGCTAAAATATTGTGCAAGGGGAATGATAAGTAGGATTGTATATTAATTTATCATATGCAAGATAATACAAGTTAGGCGTGTACATGTATAATGTAGCAATGCTAAATTGAACAGTTGGTTTCACATTTTGACGAAAAAAGCAGATTAAATCTTCATCGTGAATGTACCATTATGGAGTATAGGCTTATTTCATGCCAGGCATTACTAGATATGCTACATATCGAATGATAAATTAGTTTTGTGTTTTTAAAATGTGAGAAACATTCTACTCAGTTTTGTATTATGTGGATTAGTTTTGCATTCAGTGCATTTAATGTCCGCTGATACAGACACGTAGGGATAAAAAAATACATACACATTTATGCAGGTAAGATATTTTGTAGGATTTAACCTAAATTAAACACGCCATTTATTGGATTATGGTATTACTTAAATTTAACCATAAATTGAATACTTAAGGTAATGTCAGAGAGTTACAAACATTCCAGCAGAAACAATTGTGATATTGGCCCCATTGCTACCTGTAATTGAAAGTTTGTCACATATTTGTATAGGTTAGAATAATCTATTCACCAATTTTATTTCCTACTCCACACGGAGTGAAAATACAGTATGATGAACATTCGTGACTGTCTGACTTGGGCTTAAGTGTTGCATACTGTGGATTATTGCGGATTACTCATACGCCCAGCTGTCTGTCAGTAAATCAAGCAAGTGCAGTATTTTACCATCTATCATTTGCTCTTCAGAAGACGGGATTTCGATAACCTTTCGGCACCTTCCTTGTTATACTCGGCAATTTGTTGAGGTCTTCTCTCATCTGAGGATGATTTGTCATAGCTTAACTCAATGTAACAAGAGAGATGGCTTACTTGAAACTACAGCAAAAACAATGTTATGTGCGATCGCATAAGAACGCTACCTACGGTAGAATCATTCATAAAATGTTTTATTTCATAGGTGATTAGATCTTTAAAAATGAGTGGGCTACCATTTATTCATTTATTATGGCCTAGAAGGTAATCTACAGACGGAGACTTCTTTCTTTCTTTCTTTCTTTCTTTCTTTCTGTCTTTCTTTCTTTCTTTCTTTCTTTCTTTTTTCATTTATTTTTATTGTTTTTTGTGTGTTTTATTTGTTTTTTTTTTAATTTTATTTTTGTTTGTTTTCTTTTTTTTTGGGAGGGGGGGTAGCTGCGGGTTGGGAACTTTTCCCTACACAAAGAAATCTCATTCTAAAATAACATAATTGAAATTGGGATTTTTTGTGCAGAACAACCACACTTTTATACATGCTGTCATGTAAATATGTGTGTATAAAATTAGGTTATATACCTCAAAATATACACATGAATTAAAAACGTATAAAAACAAGTGTGGTATTTGAACAGCATGTTTGAACTTCATGTTAGCAAGCAAAGCATGTTATCATAATATCAATTCATAATATATAATCCACTTGATTGAATCTTCATAATAACGCAGCACTGGTTAGAAAGTTCATCAAACGTTTTACTTACGTACTTACGTACTTACTTACTTACTTACGGAGACGTTTCCACAGGTGTACAAGAAAAATGTATGCGTTCAAGGATGTCTTTTTCAATTTAGTTTACCCTTTCACTTGATATTATTTATCTTAACATCTAAAACACACGATCTGCAATTCATAAAAAACGGTATAGCGTTACTTTAATGTAGCATCTTTATGCTTATCCTCTATTATGCATAATGCTGAATATATCAAGATGTTTATCTGCAACAGAAAATACCACTAATCTGTTTGTATTCAATATTCACAGGCATTCTAAGGAGCAATTGTCAAAACACCGGGACGCAGCGGTAGCCAACATGTTTATTTGTTAACTATCTTATTGTGACACTTTCCAAACTCACTCCAATCAAATCTTACAGTTATCTCTTTATAAAACACTTTAACTTGGACTTGGGGCCATTGTATCTATGTTTATTCCCTTTGTTGTCATTCACTATCCAACCATTAATATATTGACTCAAGGTAAGAATGAATGTATCAAGTTGTTGATATTGCAGATTGGAAGGTGCCATTTTGGTCTCTTTTATTTGTAATGGCTCCCTCCAAGATGGAATTTCGAGTGTTTTCATTCAAATGCAGCCTAACTCTTGTCGATTGCTTAAAACTTTGAGTGGTTAAGACTTAATATTGGCATTTAAACTTTTGTTTGTATTAAATATTGCTGTATTTTAGTCCTTGTTAAACGATCTTTGTTACGACCTACTTAACGAGTTTACAGGGTTGAAATCCCGGTGATTTCCGAACGATTTGCAAATACCTGTTAAATGCTGCCATTGTGCATTCATTGTTGGTCATATTTGAACAATCATATGGACCTTTAATGGCCAGAAAGTTGCTTGAATGAGGCTTATGTAACTTGAACTATAACTCTCCATTCATTTTCATCGGACCAGCTTGTGGCATGTGAGTTTTTAACTGCGGGAAGCACTAGTCTTCAGTTACAGTAGAAACTATCTATGAAGACACCCCTGGATCTTGCTCCAAGATATCCAGTTTGAGAGGCACATGTATGTCGATTAGCTCTGGTCTAGTTAGGGATGTATGGAACTGATAATAATAAGTCCATTATTAGAAGCAGTCTGTTTGTAAAGATTGTATCAATAGGAGGGTTTGCTGCATATTCCTTACATTTAGTGGACACGTGCGAATAGCAATAATGAAGGTGTCAGGAAGTAACTGTCTGGCTCCACGTGTGTCCATCTAAGGACATAATCGGCCAATTTGCAGATTCGTTCTAGTGGGTGGTTGCGTTGGTGAAACACGTCTGCTTTTGCACAGGTTACCGTAACACAATGAGAACATTAACAATAGCAATTATGTTGTGAATGAATCCCAAAGGAGAAACACTCCCTTAAAACACAAATCATATATATACAGCGGCGGATCCAGGATTTCACGGATAATGTGAAAATAAATTGTCTGAAAGCAAAGGGCCGGGACTCCCGCCCCTCCCATGAACTGCCAGTGTCCTAGCTCCGTGGATAGCTTTGGTGGTCTCCTTTATATCTATATGGCGGCAGTTTAGAGATACTGGCGACAAATGATAAAGTAAAAATTCATTTACCAGCCGTAATAGATCCAGGTTTGTTCATCACCTTGATCATGTCTCGCGGGCTCAGCGGAGTTGTGGTGTGGGTGCCTTATGTGCGCTTTTGAAGCCATCTCCTAACTCCACTATCATTAAACAACTACCTCTGTAAGGTTCACGGTTATCACGATACGCATACAGTGCATGTATAATCAATTTGGTGTAATTAAATTAACCTTTCTATAATAGACACCTGCCCGAACGATGGGTGGTGTTCACCATGTACATTGTTCCGTTTCAGTATCCATTGTTGAACACTATAACACCATTGACCATAACGTACAATACGACATCCCACGCCTTGTTGAAGAGGGGGTGTTATAAGGGGCCAAGGAATCCCACATCGAAAATTGTCTTGGCCGTTCTCACAATTCTAATTTTGGCATTTTCCTCATCTTCCATAAATTTTACAAAGCGTTTTCCCCACATTCCACTTCCTTGAAATCCGCAATGCCTCTTTTTTTCCGAGGTGTCCATACATGCACATTGTATATCATTGTATATGGCTAGATGAATTAATTTAGTGGATGAATAAACTAATGGTCCCCATTCAACCAGGCAGCCGATGGTTACTCAATTTCAACTACATGGACAATGCACTTTGATGGTGGGGAGTTGTGGCTAAAAAGTCTTCTGAATAATGGAACAACCAATAGTCTGCAGGACCATCCACGTGCTGGCCTCTGGGGGCTTATACACTAGTAAGAGGTGATATTTTTATATAAAGGTTTGGAGTGGACGCATTATAAATATTTGGAACCTTAAAGAGACACGCACAGGTGAATATCAAGGCATATCATCAATTTATGTCATATAGATGGCACTTGCTGAGTCAGTTGATTGTATACATTTTCATTTATTTGAATAATTCCAGTTCATCGTAATTAAACATTTTTTACTCTGCGAAGATGTTTTGTACCCAAACATTAGAGATGTCAATATTATTATTCTGTCAGCCGTAATAACCATTGCGTACACGCAAATTTCAGCTTGCGGCACACGAGTGATAAAGGCTACAATCGTATTGTTAGTATTGAACCTTCTAATGTCAATCAACTCGTTTTTCTCTCTGTTTTAATTTATCTATATTTTTATATCAAACGCGTGTTTATGATTGTAAAATTGGAAGTTATTAGGTGCAACATGTAAAGTATATAGAAAAATAAAATTATTAAGTGAAATTGTCTGAGGAGGTGGTTGCTGTTCATGTCCCTTTAAAAGTATTCTTAAACTGGAGGTGGTCTGTTCATTGAGACCGTTTATAACTGAAGGTTGTACTGTGGAAATTATGCATTGTATTACCAGTGATAATGACTGCCACAGTGCTGTTTTCACTTGGCTGTGGACCTTCAACATGTTAACACCTGGCGTCTTCTAATCCGAGGACACTCATAAGGGTAAGAAATGGACACTGTGACAAGTGCATTTTTGCTACGTATGCACGGACGCAATTTTACTCATTGTTTCCAACTAAACGTGAAACACGTGAAGCATTAATCGAAGGATTTATTCTTCCGATAATCTCTACCTAGGAAACAGATTGTTTTGTGTAAAGAATTAAAGACTTTCAGGGGATGCCACTCTTTACGGAACACGTGTAGGGTTACAAGTCTGATCACTACCTTAAAAGGCCACATGAAATAAGCAGGTGCTGCCTGGGAAAGGCTACTGCACCATCCTTGGTCCCCCACTACACATGAACCTGTCTAATGTGTACACCTTTGGGCGAAGTATATCCTTATAAAACACGTGTCCACTATACAGACACTGATTTTATATACGATGTAGACGGAAAACACAAAAGTATATACACATTTCACCTGAGCAACCAACAAAAAGTGGTCCACCTACACAGGTTCGACTGTACAAGTGAGCCTTGAAACGTGTTGACCGTCCGGTGAGCGTGTTTGCAATGGTGTTTAACCCTACGGCAAATATACCACCACTCACGACAGTGGCAGCTACCACTTGTTCAAACTGATGCCTCTGCAGAAATTAACCCTCTTAGATGAAGTAACGTCATGCACGTACAGCACTGGTTCAATATTGGACGTGGGTGTTCAATGAAACAAAGCCGTCTGTGAAATGTGAGAAAGAGATTTGGTTTTGGACACTACGTGAGTTGTTCTGGGGTAATAGTCCCTGAATTGTTACTGTTGTTTAAATTTGCCGGAGAATGGTGTTCTTTGGTTTTTGCTGTAATGCATTTTTGTTTGGTCTTTGCATACTGGAAATCTTCAAGGCTATTACATTTCATTTGGCCAACTGCTATATTGTGTCTTTTTGTTATTTTTTTTCTAACCGGAGTTCTCTCTTTCGCTAAAATGGAATAGAATGGAAACCATTGGAGATAAAAATAAAAGTTTAATTTTAAACCAAGATCTAAAAAATAATCAATCAGCTTTTCTACTGCTTTTGAAACGTGTCTTGGATGTTAAACATGTACGTAGCATAGGGATTAATTGTGTAGGTGTATAGATATTGTATATGATTACAAAATAGATGATTAGCAATTTGTTTATACAATTTAAATTTCGAGTCTATGGACTCCTTATAAAAGTCGATTTTTTTAATTATTATTATTATATAGCAATAAATACACGCATACATAATTTCCTAAAACCATTGTACTTGATCATTTTGCCACCTTTCCCTCATACTTCCACTCCACTAGTCCACTTTACCAGCACATACACACGAACAAAGGCTAAAAGGCCAATTCTGAGCCATGTTTTTTCAAAGGTGTCAAAGGCACACACAGTTGTGGTTGTTCATGGGCAAGCTTCTAATAGGGTTTTTGGTTGAAACTCATCCGTGCATAATGCTAATTACGGCTTAAAGCAACAACCTTTTACCCTGCCATAAATGGAAAAGATTTGGGTTTGTTTGTTGGGTAAACAGGAGATTTAAATTCCACTATTTAAGGTTGACTGGGTGGAAAGTATTGGACTTTGCGTCGTTGACAGTTATGAGCAGAGGATTGAAACATTTTTATGGGAGCGGGCGCTTTCTTTTAATAACAGCCGTGGATTTGTGTGGGTGGTATATTAGTTCATACTAGTTTGAAAATATGAATGTACATATATAGAATGAAGCGCTTTACTTGTAATCTCTTGGTTGCTGATTTATGTTGAGATAAATCAGTAATACTAATGGGTAGAGCCAAGGGGCGCAAAGGACGCGTGCCACAAAGCCCCTTCCCACGTCCTACCCCCCAAAAAATCATTTTCATGCTGTTTTGCATCTCCGTGAACCGTTGCACATATACAACACCCCTGAAATCGTATGAGTGCGCCCCTACTCTTTTCCGAAAACGTGGATCCACCAAAAATATTGGCAGATCCAGGTTTTCCGTGGTCTCGATCTGCCAAATCCTAACACCGCTAGCTAAATGGCTACTGTGAGCCATGGCCATTTAGCTTGCGGTGCCAGGGTCTGCTTGATCCAGACTGTGGTTTCAGAATGTTTGGAAGTGCATAGGCAGATTCAGGGGGTGCCCTCCTCCTTACTACTAAAACTGCATTGTCATGTGTCTTATTTCCAACTGCACAAAGCCTTCTAAAATCTAGTGGTTGCAGCATTACCACCCTGCCACCCCCTCCCCCCCGCAAAAAACATGGATCTGCAAGTGGGACGCATAATTAGTGGATGTCATCGGTTAGCACGTGCAACAGCTCACATATACAACGTTGAAAGCAGAAAAAAAACATTTTGGGGAAAAGAAATAGCGCCCCCGCTAGATCAGCGCAGGACGTACATGTAGAAGACAGAAAAAAAAGACAGAGTGCTTGCTTATGTGGACACTGGACTACATCTTTTATCTCTTATTTCAATCCAATCTTGTTGTGGTGTATGAACCTAAAACAGATTAAGGATTACTCTGATACTGATCTTACATATATGATCCTCTTTTTACAGGACCCACTTCACATCTATATTGTGTCCTAGCATTTACAAATAGAATAAAATATATCCATGACCGTCTACACATAACAGGCAGCAACAAGCTACAGGAATTTCTATTTGACATCACCAAATACCCAAATATTGAAATAAAATACATGTTCTGAAGAGCTGATGCCAAATTGTTTGCATCCATTAGTGGCAGGTCATGTTGCACTTCAGCGTTATTAAACATTCCTGTTAAATATTACACTTCATGAGGACTCTAAGATCATAAAACGTCACAATATGCATACTGTATTTGGTCATATTGAATCATATTTAGCAGTGATAAAAGTATAAAAAGGGGCACATTCTATATAGACATTCTTGCTGCAGAATCTCTCAGATCGTACATAAAATGAGTGCCATACTTTGTCATACAGGTAACATTGGCAAAACTGTGGCTCATCTTGTATCACAACTAATGTAACTGTAAAAAGAAGCATGGTAATTAACAAACATGACGGCAAATGATTACAAAATGCAATATGAAATGTCAAAAAATGGATAATGTCAAAGGAAACGTGTGTGAGATTTAAGATGCCAGTGGAAATAAGAGGTAGCACCAGGAGCAGATTCCAACAGTTCATCAAATATTTAACCAGCTGGTGCTTAAGCGTAATATTATACGGGTTGCGGCGCATTTTACTGATCTCTTCATTTAATACCGTTGTTTCCCACGTGGACGCATCTGTGAGCAGGTTTATCCCACCACGTATTAGTTGTAATGTTACGTATGCATGTAGTGTGTTCGTCACCGAATTTCAGTAGAAACTACGAATAAAGACCACCTAGAGTATTTGCCTAAAGTGATCTCAATAGCGGAGGGGTCTTGTAATGGAGGTTCACGGCGGGGAGGGGGGGGGTGTCTCTGGGACTGCAAAAATGGCTACTTACTAATCAGCATGTACTTTATAATTACTGGCGTAAGAATTAGTTACTAAGATTTTAAAAAAAACTAAGACTTGAAGAGGTTTTTTCAAAGACTTCAAGCTACCCCCTGTTTACAGGTGACATTATGATTGGATATGTAGTATCAAACACTTCAAACACATTAACACACTTTAAAATCCTGTTTTCATAAACAATCCTTGAAGTAGGCCTATTTTGAATATGCATGTTCTCGGTAATCAGGTAAATTTGTGCAGTATGAGTGCATAGATAGCTGAATCCTGTTTTGCCACAATATTAAAACTGCACTAAAAGTACCCCAACCGTGTAAATCAGGGCTATAGTCCAAATCCATTAATAGTATAAACCACACTATGCCCTAACCTTTGCCTACGTCCTAAAGCTACCCACTTCAGAATCTAAGATCTAGCAATAATAAACAACCAAACGTACTCTAACCAGATGACTTGAATCCACAAATGGTATAAACCACAGATTTGAAGTCCCTGGGGGCTCAGGTATTTCAATAGTTGAACATGAGACCAGATTGCTTCAGGAGTTACGCCTATTGTCTGCGCAAGACGTTAAAGTTACTGGCCCCGCTGTGATTGCTCGATTACCCGTGACTAACTTGCTTCAAAACCTTAAGTACATATTTAGGATTTAGTGAAACTGCAAGGGGCCACCAGAAGCTTCTGGCTTATGCAACCGGCTTTACACGATGTATTAATGAAACGTACAAAGGCGGTGGAAAGGGTTATGGTGACACACTGCTAGCTGTGCATCTTCAGCACTTGCTTCTTTTAACTGTGCGTGGTGTACATGTATTTGGATTTTTTTAATTAAAAAAAGGGGATTTTCACGTATTTATATCATATATGGGTAGATATAATTCATGGTCTTTATTTTTTCATGACACGTCCACGATATTCTTTGATGTCACTACCGCATCCACTATATTACATTACTCGTAGTCATTGTAGCTAATTACTAATTACAAAATTTCGGCTCCTACCGTGCAACATTCCAACAGCTATTTAGAAAGAGCGGCTATCACCAACTTGATAAACCATTTTCTAATTAGCGTAATCTTCAAAGTTATGTGCGATAATTAAGGAATGTGCTGGAAATGTGAAAGTCATTAGCATTTTCGCGCGTTACCACCGACGAAGACTTATGATGCAACGTGATACTGCACAGCTGTTTTGAGACGACAGGTGTCAAACGGATTAGCAAATGCAATACCCGGGGGAGCAATATCATGAATATTGAGAACAGAGACGCTCTTCAAACTTATAGCTGAGCAAAGGGATTGGAAAAATGCGATACAGTACAACCTCCGATAAGGGAGTGTCAGTATAATTAGTGTGTCTCTGTAATAAAATAACTTTCGCATTCCCAAATCTTCATACAGACGGACCACGGCGAACCTGCATAAAGAGAACGTGTCTTCTTCAGTATATATTTAGGCAGCTTAAGTCTATGTCATATGTGGCCTTGTTAGAGAGGTTTTGCTGTACTGGGAAGAGCGATATTGAGAACAGAGATGCTCTGAGAGTTGGGCGAACCATTCGAGATGCTTAATTAGCCTGCAATAATAATTTAGAGGCGCGTGCGCTTCACGCATCATTGCACTGATACTTAGAAAATATTTGAATAAGTATTCTGAGTTGAGCTTTTGTTTATATTCTGGCGTATGCTGACTGAAAAGCTTTACAGCTGAGACGTGACATGGCCTATGTGTTGTGCTTGTTGGTGGCCTATGTTTCATATTAGCAGATCTGAATTATGTTTTTGGTGCTACTTGCTATATATTTATTGTATTGTCCGTGGCATTACTTTGGTATGTTACGTTTTCCATAAAGATTTATTTTTGGGTCAAATTGTACCGTTAGGTGTAGGTACGGGTGATTGATAAAGTATAAGAGATAGGTGGTAACATAATTCAAGCTCTTCATTTATTGCATTATTAAGGTTGTCTAATGTCTATTATTCATCTGAATCATCTTGCAGTTTAATGAATATAGAATTTTAACAAATGAATGGAAAACAACTACATCGTAATTCTTTATTAATATGAGTTTCCACTTCTTTATTCTAAAAAGTGATGATGTCATAAACTCTCTATTTACGACGAAAGAACCCAGACTTGTCCACTGTATTCCAAATTTTAAAATTAAGAAGACCATAGGCATATCAATATAATATTTCATATTAACTCATTTCATGACTGGCATCTTGACCACACCTAACACCTTACTATGATTATAGCCGGGAGCGACAAAATGCCACTGTTTACTATCCCGTGGTATCCACTTCCAAATGGAGGTCACTAGATGGCGCTCCGATACTCCCAGCTGACCAGTGAGTCCATTATAGCAGAGTGACCAGCACAATAAACCAGTGTCCGGCATAATAAACACAAGCTGGAACGCATGAAACCCGACTCTGACCGGACTTTAACCCTCTGTGCCGCCGGTGAAAGGTAAAACAGCTTGTTTGACAGATCAGAAGCACTTACTAGATCTACAAAGTCAGAGGTGGTGTGTATGTGACCATCTGAGCATAATGTACACCTGTCGTATGCGGTCACATCGGCAACATTTCTACTGGACTATTTTAGTACATGTATGTTCGCTGAAGATTCGATAGTAATCACTCTGTTTTGTAGACACTTGTTTTACTTGTTTTTTGTAGGTGTTCCTATTAAAGAGATTCCCCCGTGGGGACATGTTGTTAATCATAATATATTGGATATTATTAAACAAGAGTTTAAAGGTAAAAAGATGAAAGAAAAACTGACCCGATTAACCCTTTATGAGGATGGCGAAAGATAAATCGGCTTGTTTGACAGATTAGAGACACCTTTCATCTGATCGACAGTCAGATTTTGTCCCTGTGTACTTCTGTATATTGGACTCGATCTTGTCGAAAAGGACGGTGTTTGTTACTCGTGTTCTCAATGCATCATGAATAAGTACATTGCACACAGTGGTACTTGTCGTAAGTGCTTTTTGTATGTATTCGCTGTAAAAGATATTCCCATTGATGTGCATGTTTAAATGATTATATATGTTTGTCTTAAGGTACAGTAGTGGAAGACGGAAGAAGAGTGGTGTGTGTGTGTGGGGGGGGAGCTGACTGACCCGAAGGAAAAGAATGTTGAAAAATACCCGAGCATGCCCTGACTGTAACCTCTGTCCAGCTGGGGAAAAATAAAAACAGTCTGTTTGAGAGGTCAAGTATGAATTCTGGTCATCTGACCACCAGATCTCTATCTATGTAACGCGTACATGTTTTGAATTATTGGAACTGTATTATGTGATAATATATACAGAGGTTGATAAGTAAAGTGTTGTTGGTAAGAAGGGGTCGGTTGAAATAGATACGTGGGTGTTATGAGATAGAAATTTGAATTTGAAATTTCTACTTATAACATTAGATAGTCTGAGCATGAAGCGTTAATCATGTCTTCCATGACCTCTAATTCAGACCGCTGCTGTAAAGAGACATCGTGTATTTCGGGCTCACTGTTCAATTCACAAATTATTGAAATTTGAAAGTAACGAAAATATTGTTCCACTGGTAAAAGATCACCATGAAGTATCATAATGAGACCACCTCTCTGTTGAGACACTTAAAGTCAGTCTGCCAGTAGTTCATTAATTTATTAGAGCTCACGGCAAAGTGATTATTTCGGAAAATGTGGTTACTTCAATTTAATGACTAGACTACAACAAAATATTATACTTTCCAACATTACTACATGTATTTGATTTTTTAAAACGTAGAACACCAATGAATCCACCATTAAATATTTCCACAGACCCAAACCTACTGAAAGAAGCCACCTGTTTTGAGCCCACCATCTTGGGTAGTCAGATACACAGATAGGTTCACAAGAAGCATGGATCCCCAGGTCCCGTCGCCGGCGCCCCAGAATGAGCCTGAGCCTCTCCGGGAAGCTGACACACAGTAACATACAGCGCCCCATGATACGTGCAAAGATACACATTCACGGCTGTTCTTCATATAAATTGCTTGCTGCTACATACAGCCTGTACAGGCTATTTTAATAAAGTGTAGAGTTATAACTTCCTGATACTCAATATACAAATATCATAGAGAGTGAGGTGGAGTGGGGTGTGGGGGGATGAAAGGGGTTGGTGGGGGGTGGGGGGTTCTTAGTGGGACAGGAAGAGGTCACTTCTTAAATCAGAAACCACCCCACCTAGGCAGTCGACGTATAAACACGTACGGATTTTAGTTTTTACAAAGACCTCGCATTAAACGTCTTGGAAAAAATTGTAAACACCAACATCAATCGTGCCAGATATCATTTTAGTACATAGCAGAAGAGCATGTGAAAGTAGAGTAGTGACCGCATCCGAGTCTGCTGTGCCATTTATACACAACAATCTGATGTGAAGACCTCACCTTTGGTTGGGTGCATGTAATAGATGCAAGTCAGGTCGTATCAGACCAAGAATGCTTTCCACGCATTATGTCTCTTGCGTAAGATGCCTGTGTGGTAGCTATAGGATCTTGGATTCCAGATGTCAATCTGTCCGTGTTGACACATTCACACACAGGCTGATCCTGTGTACTCGCTCTGGTGAGGATTAGTATGACCACCACACGCGGCTGCATGCCCACACTGACCACTCACTGCCCAGCGGTCAGCCCAACAAATTGACCCTCATTATATCGTGTCAAACCCGGCGGAGCCCAGCGAGTGACAAGTGGGAAGTCTGGGATTAATAATGAGCAGCAGGTTTTGAGTTGAGGTGAGTTTGTCAGGAGGCCTTCTGTGGGGTCCAAAAATAAATGGGGAAGATATTAGAGACCGCCCTCTGTATCATGACTATACATGTATAATAAATGACAATGAAAATGGATTTTGTAAAAAGAGTACATATTAAAATTGTTATTGTTGATCTGTCTACTATATATTTACACTAGGCCATTGCCACCATCACCATATAAAAATTGCCCTGTTTTAAACTCCGTTGAATAAATGTGCCTGCCACGTGCACATACATAAAATATCTGAAAGAAACATATGTAGTAAGCCATGTGTCTACAGACACTATCAAATACTGCCTCGGCGCCGTGTCATTTTGCCCATGTAGTGTCCTTGAGTTTGGAATGAATGTCAAGAAGCTTGTAGTTGATGAGGAGAATGCGCGAGAGACGCGCGAGTCCATCAGGACCATCCATAACCATATATTTTACAGCCAGAGACAAAATAGTTTAAAGGGCAAGGTAAATGACTGTTTTAAAATGAGTGATTCACTGGTTGAAGAAAATAAACAAAATTCTAGAGATTTCTCTTGAAAATGAGGCTATTTCGAGGCATTCTAGAGTACTAATAACAGATATACTTTAGAATCTCAATAATGGTCTCACAATGGAGCGTTATGGCCGTCTAATATGGAATGTTGAGGTAATCCCGAGTTCTGCTCGTATGATAGAGAGAGCAATAGTGTAATGGTCTCAGTCGGAGTTTATACTGTATTCAGACGTCTTATGCGTGTGCATAGAATTTTCAAATATATTTGCTACATTCGCTTCATGATTCACCAACGTGACAGACGAGGAATAATGTAGAATAGTACAGACTACCGTATTGCATACTTGAGCGTGAATTATGACCGGATGTAGCCGCCCCCACCCCCAACCTCCCCTTCCTTCTACTCACACAGTCACACCCTTTTGCATAAAAATGACGTTTTATGCATCGCTGTGTTGGATTTTCGCAAACAGATTTGGCATTATTACTGCTGCTACAATTGTATTTCTGAACATCTGGATATCCAAACATTCTACTTTCTATTTATTTGCGTTTTTTGCTGTGTTCACACTCGCCTTGAGAGGGTGCTTCTGTCACACGACGAGTGACGTGTTGAAATGCGTGCAGTTTCTACTCAGCTGCGCTCAGCCGGCAAGGGTCAGTGGTCAACTAATGGTCATCTGGCGGTCAGTGGGAGATATGTTTTGCCAGTTATTGTGTGTGAACTATTGGTTCAAGGTGTCTGGTTTCAGATTAGGAAGTTAAATGAGTTTGTCCAATGGTCATCGTGTGGTCAGTGGGAGATATGTTTTGCTAGTGTGAGCAATTGGTTCCAGCTGTCGATTTGTGATTAGATTTCCGATAGTAAAATAATTTCTACAGTTCTTTATGGATTAAAAGTCACTGCATCAATGTTTGACGTTGTAGAGTGCAGGGTCGACTGCTTTTATAGGTTTTGCAAATGTTATGTTGTTTTTGTGTGGGTCATCTATTGGTTCGTGGTATCTGGGTGGTAATTAGAAGATTCTGAATATTTTAGGCTCACTGATGGGTGCTATATTCACTTCTCTTCTCAGAAATGATCAACACTGAAGGAGTCACCACTGTTCATAGACCAAACTGTTTACACCCAATTGCTTCAAACTGATGGACTTGCACTATTCATAAACGTTTTCAATTGCACAACAGCCACGGTCGTACACATGTTTTACTGTACAAATTCTGATATCAGAAATCTACAATCCTATCACACTGTTTGAAAAGATCATTGAATACACGCTGACCAAGTCATCAACTCATTCTAAAACATTTTGTTCACCTTCTGCTAGTATATTCACTTCACCTGCTGCCAAGCTGCTACAGATCACGGCCTTCTTACTTTGTTTACAGAATTCCTACCAGCAGTCGTTCACCACATTCCCCACCTATCTTTGATACCCCCGATGACCATCGTAAACCCCCACGGGCCTCAGACCTTTCCCAGAAGATGAAGCGATTGGTCAGTTGGCACCTGACCCCCAGGGTTATTTTTCGGGGTCATCCGCATCCCCTACCCACAGCGCATAAATGAGACATCACCGAGCCTTGCACGATCCACGCAGAGCGGACACATTCCTAGCACCTCTAGGCTGACATCCCTCTGCTGGAGACGTGCTAGATTCAACCCTTTGCTGACAGGGTCGTTACTGCAATCGAGAATAAACCTAAAGGAAACTCAACTATAACATACATGCGTCACCCTACCGCAGTGACGTTGAGACATCCATGTGGTGAATTTAATTTATGCTTCTTTTAGGCTTTACTCTACTTTGCAACAGTGACACCAATTTCTAGTTTAGCCACTAATTATTAGAACTAAACCAATAAATTAAAACTTTCCTCAAAGGATGCCTGAATAAAACACACATCTTGCTAAGTTTGAAGCCGATTCTGGACAACATCCTAGACTGCAATGTTAGCGCCATGTTCTACATGTAGTCACTAAAGGGTTACCACCTCTGGACTGGCATCCCTCAGTTGGGGACTTGCTACATTAATATGGATCTGTCACTTTCAGATGTAACCGAACGCTGATTTGAATGCATGAGCTGGTCAAACACATAACAGCGAGATAAGAAGTTGCGTGTATCTGTCTGTTTCTAGGATCAGCTAACGGGGGCGATAACTGGGAGTTTATCATTGAATTATGACTCATTAGAGTGAGATGTCATTGTTTGTGTCTGGGATATTTGTGGGTGTGAAAATGTTAGGATCGCTCTAAGAGGGCCTATTCAGAAGGATTCGAATTTTCATTACAAGGCATGTATAAAATGTTAGTCCATCTAAAGTGGTCTCATTAGGTATGCCGTTTTTTTTCTTTGAGGTTTGATTTAGGTGCTATTTTATGTGAGGATCTAGACATCACATTTACCAAACATTGAACGTTTAGCTGATTATGTTTTCTAACTTTCATAGACTGCTTGAAACCTTTAAAATTTAAAATGATTTACTGTAAAATAAAACATTGCCAATTTATTCATGACTACAAATATGTGCAACACCCAATTCCGAATTGGCAATAAATGACTCCGTGCTATATGCTTTTACTTGGTTTGAATCTATTTGATTTGTCAATGTATAAATGTAATTTGCATTGAAGTAGGTAGCAAAAAGTCACACCATTACACAGACCAATTCCCTGCCAATTGCCAGAACACTGCTACCTCTTTTGTACCCATACAAATCCTTTGCATTCGAGACACGTGTTTCAAATTTACTCACCAACAGTGTCTTTTGTGTTCAAGAAACTCGCCCTCAAAGTGTTTGATAAAAGAACTGCCTGTGTCTGAGAAGACTGACACTGAAATAAAAGGGCGAGACCACTTATACTCATAGACGATATCATTCTCGCTTTCATATAGCATATTCTATAGCATATTAAGACCAGCGGTGGCAGGTGTACTGACTCCAGAGATGTGTTGCCTTTATGGAAGCGCGTGTTAGTCTCTTTATGGATGAAGCTTTGGAACGCGAGAAGTGGTTTTATGATTGAGGGTTGCGGGTCACAATAGAAAGGTGTTCTTACCCCATACATGTAGTTCCCCAAGGAGACCACGTACATAACCCGCTGTGCGCCCAAAAGGCCTGAAAATAATCTTCAAGGGATCGACCAGTGAGATCAAAGATTATATCTCACTAGCGTCCCTCTAGCGCATCCCTTAACTTTCCGTCTCTAGCGTGTTTTGTGTTTTCTCAAACTCTTCATCACAAAGAATGACAGAGCAAAGGACAAAAGAACCTGCTGTGTGCCCCAAAGGACTGGTACTTGACGGAAACGGCACCAGCTCTCAAACTCATAGGAGACATCACACCAAGGACTACACTTCACTCGCTCACATACTTACCAACCCCGCAGGGACCAGTGTCACTTCCACCAAGTACGCAACAAGTCGGCAACTGTACACTCATCCCCAGCATACACGGCAGACCTGTGATTGATTAAAAGTGTCTGGGACACGACTGTACAGCTGTGCACTTATCCTGACACCCGGTGTACGATTCGTGTTCTCCGCTGGAAGCTGCCCTCGCCACTCGAATACGCGCGTTCGGAGAGCACACGAGCAATAAACTTGTGTAATCGAACGCGATGCGATTTGGCGGTGTTGTGTTTCGGAGCGTGTGGATCGGAGCAGGTGCGCTCACACTGCGGGGAGAGTCTGATGGGAAACTTTTCACACAGTAGCCAAATCAAGGATGTGCAAGGATCGTGTTCTATTTAATGATTCCTTGGCATCGAATTTTGCAACAGTTTCATGGAATAAACTGAGGAGTGGAGTTCTGTGTGAATATCATCACGTTTTGTACGCAAATTGAATTATTTGAAGCAGTGATTGAAGCCGGGGGAAATAAGAAGTGGTCAAGAAACACGTCACACGCCCTATTTTATTTATTTCTCCTTTCCCCTGTCACAATTTGTCAATACAATTTTCACACAAACCCCACAAACAGGATTCAATGTTACAATACTTTCAATGACTTGTAAATTGAATTATGAGCGCGAAATATATGACGATGGAAACTTGAAGGCAGGTGCAGATACATGTATAAGCCTACCATGTAGCAGAGACTATCTTGTGGCAGAGGGGGTCTCTGTTTTATGGTTCTCTAATTAGACAATAACTAGAGGTTAATAAGGTTACCCTTCATACTCAATAGGGGCGTTCTACTGTACATGACACTTCTATGACTTGGATGACACTTGGGGACAGATGCACAGGACCCATAGAGCACAGCGAGTGTATGTCCCACTCATCAGTGTCGTACACTCTATACACACTAAATTCTTGTACAAAAATAACATCATTATTTCAGCTTCAGCTGTACGTGTGTGTATGTCGGCTATGTGACACGCGTACGTATTAACATAATGGACAAGACGCTGCTTTGTTCAAATGGTGCTTGACTATGACACATATGTGCACGTGTGATTTCTGGAATTTTCTTTGGGATGAGGAATTGTTTCTTATTATGCTCGTCTTTTAAAAATTAGAGTGCAGTGCTTGGTTATTAGTAGGATAATAATTAGACAAACGTGTCAATTTCACCATGTACTTTCAATAACCTGTATACATGCATTGATTAATAAGCACGAAATACATGATAATATGAAGAATAACTGCATGCATGGTATATTTCAACGAGTTAATCTACAGAAGGGGGGGGGGGGACTTTGACAAAGAGGATCTCAAATTCATGCTCACCATTAACCCTAGATTGACCAACGTCCTGTCCTCATTTCTATGTACTAATTTGTCTCAATAAAAAACATTTGGCTAGCAAATATTTGAGGCCAAACCAAGCTTCTGTTCAACCCAGAAAGACCATGTCTTGTCTGTTGTGTCAAAACGTTTACCATTTTATTAGACATTGACAATGAGGGAGGAACATGACGCTATGTTTTACAGCACGTCCATTAAGCCTACTGTTGACTCAGTGCCGTTATAAGTTTGTACAACTCACTTTGGCAAGTGGTGCTAAATTTCAAGAAACAATAAGTTCCTGCATCTGCAAAGTCACCAAATCTGACCTTTCCTATTTGCCAGATTGTCACTTAAACTTTATTTGTTTGAAAACTGTTCCTCTGCCATTATTCCGTGCCACATTAGAATCAACATTGTGATCTTTTTAAAGAGTTTTATTATGAAGACAACCGACTGCAGCAAATTCGATCGCTGATTGGTCGAAACGAAGAAAAATGGCGGGCGCCGCGGACCAATCGCGTACAAGCGAAGCAGACGACAGTCACTGCTTATCGTGTGCGAAGTAAAACGGCACGGCGCGGAGAAAATTGTAGGTTTCAGTGTAAGTGGCAGATGAAAGTGAATAGGTCTTGCCGATTACACGTGTTTATATCGGGCTCCTGTGTGATTCTAAACACAACTGGTGATAACTACTGAAACATTGTGTTTTGACACCTGGATAGAAAGGATGTTTCTCTGTATGGATATTAGTAGTTAATTGGATGTACATTTCCTTGTGTTGTGATCAACGTGGTTTCAATGCATGTTTTGTATGTTTAGTGGTTCATCATCATTATAGATTGTTTAATTACTTTGATGACATTTTTTAAAGAGTGCTAGACTTTTTAGACTGTTGCTTGTTTTAGACTGACATTTGAAATAGGAAAGTAACATGTACAGTGTGCATGGTTCTTTTAAAGGATAAGCAATATTGAGCAAGGTAAATATTAATACAATCTTTAACAGTCTGCTACTTTGATTATAATACTCTTCGTGCATGAATGAATGCAAACACATCAAATATGTGGCCAAACTGTTCCAGTTCATACTCAACCTTTAGTTCTTAAAATTCCAAAATGACAGCAGGCTATTGGGAAATTGTGAAAACTTTTTAAAATAGAAAAAATAATTTATACTTTCTTTTTGTATGTTGCATTTCTTAAGCCCGATTAAAATGTAGATGAAGAGATACACCAAAATAACAGACAGGTAGTCTGGTTTGTTTAGATTTCAAATTTGATTATCTCTGAAGACATGCTGCTACGAGAAAAGAATCAACACAGAGAAGTTGTAGCCATGAAAATGTCCAGTGACCCGTGCCAAAAGGTTCTTGTATCCCTGATAGGATTTCTAGATTTACATAATATTTTGGTGTCAGCTGTCTTGTCTACTTTTGCTAGTGTTGGAGAATGACATATTCTTGCTTTATTTACAATACGTTTTCTCTAATATTTGGTTTGACAATGTGCGAAGTTAGTTAGTTGTGCTTCAAGCAGAAAATGCTCAGTAGCATCATTGATGAGTGGTATTTTTAGATTAAGATAGTAAGTACTAAGATTGACAGGATTAGTTGTGAACAAGATAGCACATTGACCATGAGGCTCTTCACTAAACTGTGGCATTGTCACTAATGAATGGTGTCACAATCTTTTATATAAGATTAACGTGCAACATACCAGCACGTATCTCAAACTATTCATGACAATCTTGTCTTGAACGATCAAACACAGACACCACAAAATTAAACTCCTATCAAACATAATAAAACATTATAAACACGTAAAGCAAAGTCCTCTTTTAAGATGGCACGCTCTTGACGTGCTGTAATGGATTATCCATGGAACAAGCAATGAACCATGCCTACCCCGAAGACCTTTGGCTCTCTTAAAAGCTTAGAGATCGTGGTCCATCAAAGAACATGTCTATTTATAAATGTGGAGAGAGATTAGCCGTGAAAGGGTGATGGTTAGTTCACGTCAGTATAGTGGGCTAAGTCAATAAACAGAAAGATGCACGCTCAAAATTAGAAGCTTCTTCTTTACTACGAATACACTCTTTTGGTGCATGATTCTTTGCTATGAATACAAACTTTTAATGTGTGCTTCTTTGCTGCGAATACAAACTCCTCAGAAGAACGCATGTCTACTTTAAATGGGTTTATATGTGTTTTTATAACTACGAATGCACCTTTTGATGAAAGCGTGTAGGCTCCAAGTGGGGTTATGTGGGAACAGATTTGGGTGTTTTTCTACCAGTTAGGGTAACATGCTTCTTTGCAATTATTGTTAGTTTTAAGGCAGAGCTCGTGTATTGTGAATGTAGTAAAGTATCACCAGTAAGCGTTTGAAGTTCATTGTGGTCCTCATTAATGGTCATTGGGACTGAACAATGGTTTCTTAAATGAGTTTATAATCTATATATACATTTGAATCATATGCAGGATATTTTGCTATTCCACTGATCAGTTAAAGTACCAGATATTACCAATATAACTTGACATGGTTTCTTCGGATTCATGTTGTTGGTTGGTTAAAATACATTTGCATTTCATTTGCCATACCCCACAATCAAAAGTTTCTTAATTCAATTGCTGTCAGACCATCCAGTCAGTTGCACATCATGAAACCTGAGATTCTGTATGTCACATAAAAAGCCTAAAAGCCGTATAAACCGCGATGGCCAATTCCGCCTGATTTAACATCTGTAAAGGGGATAAGTTTTAGTATTTGGTGGTATCATGTGGAAAGTGATTCTCTAATGAACTAGCTTTGGTGATAACCTATACAACCATGAAGAAACCCTATAGGTGGTCATTAGAATTGAATTTTTTGACCTCACAGTATTTAGCAGATTTAATTTGTCTTACACACATGCAAATGTACACGTATGAAGCATTTTTTTTACAAAGATGCAGACTAGGTTCTTGTTCTCCATATTTGGGTGATATGTTGGCGATTTACGCTGGAGTAAGGCGCTCACGGGATTGGACACGGCAGTGTTAACCATAATTAATGTACTTATTGTAATAAGCGAATAAAACAATGCGTGTGTTTGTAGAAGGGGACGGGGAGGCGGTTTAATTAAACGGGCATCCGTGCAGTATAAAGGTGGATATTGTTCCTATGTTCTCTTTGCCTAGAGAAGAACAGTCTAATGCATAGATTTTTTAATGGCAGGGTAGCCAACTACTAATGGAAGGCGTCCGCTTTAAACAAGTTCTCATAAGTTCACCCAGGCTCCACTGTAGATAAGATAGGTGTTGAAAGGGGAAAGCTGAGCTGTCTTGCTACATTTCCCTTTCCACAAAAAGTTTTTAGTGAACTGTCTATTATACAGATTTACGGTGGACATGTGTCCACTTTAAACAGGTGTTGGACATTCACAAGATAAATAAGTTCCATTGCAGATAAGAGGGGTGTGAAAACGGGAGTTCTGTGGTGCCTATCGGAGTGTTTTTCATTAGGCAGGCGGCTTTTTACGTAACCGTCTTTGAAGCCTCTGATTACGGTGCGTGGAAAATGATGGAACGTCTGTGATCAGTCATTGTGAAATGCCTCAATTATCGCCCATCTACCTCCATTCAAATGTAGCAGAGAAAAGTAAAGTTTATTGTATATTGTTATGCGGGGTGAGATGAAAGGAGTATAGAAATATGATGGATCGTTTAGCCTGTTTGAAAAGATATATTTCGTACAGCAGTTATAGCAAAAGTGATATATTGATAAGATCAGTATGAACGCGTCCTAGGATTCATTGCAAATCCACTTCCTTTCTCTTATATCAATATCATACATGGCTCAAATATATATTTCATGCCTGAAACCAATTGTAAAATCGCTACCTGCTGTGCACCTATAACTACTAAAAATTCAAGGCAAAAAATTCTAGATAAGAAACTTAACTACAGTACACAACTATGACCCAGACCTCGCACCTGTCATAGCTGATACATAAAGACGAGTACAGTAAACTTTCTAAGAACACTGTGAACTGTATCAATGTGTCAATAATACAAATGTGTGTCACTTTTACAATAAGACGACAATATATAATGATTGTACAGCTGTGGGTGGTAAAAAAAGTCAATTCAAATCTATGATCATTTAAACTTGAGAAGTGCCGTTTTACCAGTTTTACTGCAAATCCTGAGGAGGGGCATGCCTCTGGTGCAAGTACAGTATACACTCAAACCAATACTCATTGATAAAGAGACCATCTCTATAAGAAGACAAGTTCCTACAGACCCAACCTGTCATAAAGAATCTACGGCAAATCTCTCGTAAGTCATGCGCTCTCCAATGAGACAAGTTGGGGCCAGTCCACGTATAGTCTTAATACACAGGTTTTTCTGTAGCTGTTGTCCAGGCATAGATCCCGACAGCCGCCGGCGCCGCGCAGCTGCGTGCGCTCATCACCCACACAGCATCCTGGATCCAGATTATGATCCATGCTCGTGGACACTCTCATTCAAAACACGTGCGAGTAAGAGGAGTGCCCCTACATGGCGTCCGAAAATCAGTGGTTTGAATTACCACAGGGTGAGATAGGAAACTATGGGCATCGTAACTTGTACAATCGTTAGTTCATTGGCGGAGTATTTATGAAAAAGGCGCGGGGAAAAGTCTTCAAAAATGCAATCTTAGGTTTATTGTCAAGTTCTGTTTATGATAGGAGTGTGAACACGCCGGTAGCCATAAACCACATAAAACACAGTTATCATTTGCGGCTATCTTGATTTCACTCCACTCACATTTCAGAGCTTCCTTAACGAAGACAAATTGTGGTTTTGAAGCATAACATGTAATCATCTTATGTGATGACATATCACTTGAGAAGGGTGACTGGTTGGGAACTATGTGTAGAAGATCTTTGAAACGACAACATTTATCCAGTGTTAGTTCAGATAAAATATCTTTAATAAGGAAAGCATAATTGCTTTGATGCTTGTTGTGTGTACAATTTCAACCATTTTGTGGAGTGAACACGTTTTGTGACTTGCTGAACAATCGAATTCTTGCACAGATTTGTTATCAAAATACAGAAATCTTCTTCTTTTACACAAATTTAGGCTATTCAAACATTGGAATATTTAAAATGTGTTTAAACCTTTACAAAACTCTACTCTTTCCATTGTTTTGCTCTAAACATGGCAAACAAGCATTTCGTAAATAGAGAACGTAGAAAGCTAGAGAAAAATCAAGCAAAAAAGAAAGAATGGGGTCAGGCAGTAACAAGTGTGTCAGCCTCATGGTTTCTGACAGGGAGCCAGGGGCTACGTGTGTAGACAGACCACATACAACTGTTGCTGTAAGTGTACGTGATTACCAAAAGACCAAGTCACTGCACTCCCATCTCCCTTTGTCTTGAGTGATACATACTCGTAACAATTCGGATTAGATGGCTTATCCCAGGGTTTGCCCAAAGATCATATCTGTCATTATCTTACAGTTTGGTTTGTACATTCTTTAAATAAGTACAACACCATGATCATACTCATCCAAGACCCCATGTAGGGTTCGAAACACGGTAGTAGTACAACCGACGCCAGTACATGCTTAATGTGCAGCGAAGCGTTAACAACACAACAGGAGTCACTCCCGCCCCGACACTCGACATATGTTTTCCTCCCAACTTTGCGTTTGTTCTCTAGATTCTCTCAGTCGGTAGCCCCAATAAAGCAAATTCCTCACAGTTCCATCATAATTCCTCGTTTGATAAGTTTTTTGTACTATTATTGAATATAGTATGTTTTGTTGTGAGTTAAAAAGGATTTGATTGAGTTGAGTATGCAATTTGTATTTGTTATTTAATCACTATTAAGTTAAATTGGACTTCAAATGAATTTACGTATATATTGAAGAAAAGTGTCATAGTTTTGAGGTCAATATGCATGAATTTAATGCCTGAATGTTGGGAATATTGCCCGCGTTGACGATATACAAATCATATAACCTCACCACCAGCACATATGAAAATGTATGTAATATCTCTTTCCTCCCAAATTTTCAAAAGCCTTGAACAGTCTCAAACTTTGGGGACATACACTGTATCTGTACGATCTTGCCCGCGCACAAGTTGAATATTCAATGACACCTTTCCTTTGTTACAATGCCAACTAGACAAGAGAATTCTACCATGTCTTACATATCAAATGTAATTTGCATAATTTGCCATGGGCATTTGGAACAATACTCGTCAGTCTTCGAGGTGTCATCCCGAAATTAAATGGCGTAACTACTTTTGTTTAAGGTGTATTGTATGCAGTATCTCTAAATCTACAACTCCACGAGTGGTTAACGATGCGTAACTCAAGGGATTATTATTCATGACTATTGTGGTAGCACTGCGTGGCAATATCGATCTATTAAGGTGATTTATCCCTGATTATTGCCAAATGATTAGTTTTATGCAGTAGCAGGCGTTGATGCAAAATAATTGAGCACTCTATATTTAAAGGGTAAATAATGGTTTGTTAAAAAGATAACATTTTATATGGGTGACACTGACATGATATTGCAATTTGAAGTTTTGATTTCACAAGTGATTACGAACAAATACAATTGAGCACTCACTTGAAATGGTCAATAAAGATTTTGTTTCTAAAAAGATAACAATTCACTATGTGACACGGGCATGATATTGAAACACATAGTTTTGCTTTCGGAAGTGATTAACCATGGGACTTGGTGAAGGCTCACGTCATGTGTGAGCTTAGACCTTGACTTAATGGACACAATTGCCTTGGCTTGGAATAACACAGCCCATGTAATGTCAATGAGTGAAATAGTTGTGTACAATAATCCCTTGTTTACACGTTAAAC
Organism: Streblospio benedicti; assembly: GCA_019095985.1. Lineage (NCBI taxonomy): Eukaryota > Metazoa > Annelida > Polychaeta > Spionida > Spionidae > Streblospio > Streblospio benedicti. The sequence continues at coordinate 19,684,950 of CM032664.1, read as the reverse complement.
TGTATTAGACCATCCAACGAAGACTCCTTCAAACAGACAACCCGTAAAATGAGACCACCACTCGAATGAGTCCACTTGAAACCACTTCCAACCCGTGGTCTAACTAGAGAGCTAATACTGTACCAACAAAGTCTATGTTTTGTTTCACTATCCCCCTGTTTACATGTTAATGGCCGCTTGTGATTGTACACTACAAGCAAAATATCACAATCCTAATGCTTCAATCAGATCCCGATATCTGGATTGAGATTCAGAAGAACGTACACGTGTCAGCCCAAAGATGTCTCTTCTCAACTCTAATCGATGTTTTTGCCGTACCTCCAAGCACACGTATCCACTTTCAGTACTAATTAACTGACGCTTAGCTTTACATTTGCTTCCCATACAGTTTAACCTCTCTAGTAAGACCACTCGACGGCTGGTCGCTATAGTGGGGTGGTCTCTTAATGGTGATTCGCATCAGGCTCTTTCTGGAGGTTTGGAACTTTGGAAAATTTGTGTTCACATAGAGGTGGTCGGTGTGTAGAAGTGGTCTGAAAGGGAAGTTCTTCTGTGTAACTTTTGTTGCGCATATCAGTATGTTTGTTTTCTGTTCGGCCGGGCGCACTCACACATTTGTGTACGCGCTTTAACGCTTTAACACGACGACTTTATTGATCTCTATATACAGTAGGCTATAAGTGGCAAAGGAGTTGTTTTTTACTCTTTCAACCCGCCATGCTAGGGCCAGACAATCCTGATGTTTGAAGCCGAACCAGCTGTGGGGCTGCAGTAGTTCATATTTGCCAAATTTTCTTTGTGTACATGTGACTTATTCAGGGGAGGAGACGCCTCATTGAGTTTCTCATCTCATGAATTGATGTGTAAACTAAAAAAAGTTGAACTTGAAACTCCCAATGCCTTTACCACGGCTTATATAAGAGGCAGGCGCATTCTGGCAATGGCAGGTAGTTTCGGACCCAATGTGGGTACTTCTGTATTGTCTCTACATTCTTGATCTTGAATGTCACTTGAAGACGACACTGTACACGAAAGGCGATCCTGTCTTTGAAGTGATGGTCAACTACTCAATCTTTGTTTTGATTTTCTGATCCTGAGAGCAGCTGTCTTTGAGTTGGCCACCCCCACGACATTGTTGCATGCTTTGATTTTCAGGATGTTTGTTATCAACAGAGAAACGTTAGCTGAAATTAATGTTACAACTATCTTTTACCATTGTCTCTACGACAAGAATAATGGAGTTGCCACAACGTATTTATAGAAGGCAAAATATATGTACAACGTACTCATATTACGTATTTATTATCACTTACTATTTCCAGATAGTAACACCCAATCCCATGTAGTATAAACACAGGCTTAACATACAATTAACTCTCAATCCAACAGGAATGTCACAACCTCTAGTGATGCTCGGAGCACACGGGGATACAATTAAAATTCGAGCTATTTGTACTAATTTCTGCTAAAATATAGTCTTTCAAAACAAGCCTGTCTAATAGTTTGTTGCGTTTCTTTTAATCTTAAACCAACACCTCTCATCCTAATGATCATATAGTATATTATGTTTCACTGGCAGATCCAGGTTTTCGGGAAAAGGGGGTTTTGTGGGTGCCGTACATTCAGAGGCTCGTGGAGATGCAAAAAAAAATACATGAAAATAACATTTTGGCATGAAAACCTGCCCGAGCCTGCCTATATGTATGGAGAGCACACGAAAAATAGTTTCTAATGGATATACAATCTGAAAGTCAAAACTGGTCAGATCAATAATTTACTATACGAAAGAGGTCAGTGTGATAGGATACAAAATGCAGAAGTTAGTTGAGCACTTATCCCCTCTGATAGAACACCTACTCACTAGACTCTCCGTGTTGTTTTCTTACTCACCTCATGTAATGTGTGTATGTGCTAAACATCCTGCTGAGCAATTCACTTAGAAGCTGGGCACATCTGGTCTAATAGAAAGCAGATATATAAATGAGGACGTATGCTTTTTGTGTGCTGAATGTTGCATCTTCATTCAAGCCACTTACTTCGCACTTGACGATTGTATTTTGGTAACTACACGTGGCATTTCATGTATAATTTTGTCAGGAACGAATATTTGACTTTTCCCCATTAGTAGAAAGGATGTCTTTCCATGGATGTTGCAGTTGTTGCTTGTAGTGTATCAAGAAATATCATGTACATTGTAGATGCATGTTGTTGTTTCATAAGTGGACATTACTTGGATGTGTTCTCGGTATAAAAAAGATCTCTTTGCAGAGGTGGGCTTGATTGGGTGTGATCCTTTATAGAGGTGGTCGCCTCATAGAGGTGGTGTTAATTGGAGTTCACACTGTATATTAGTCTTGATAGAAGATAAAGGTTACACTGTAGTGATGCCACCTCGAGCAACTCGCGATAACAGATGTCCGGGGTCAACTGTTTTGGGCGGGGGTAAACAAATCCAGCAGCTTATTTCATGGACTGCTGACAACCGGCCCCAAGCACGACGTTTATCATAAACAGAAATCATAACCAATGTCATCTTGTTCTGATAGATCTATGGCTGCTGTGGCACTTGTTTTCAGTTTTCAATGAAGACTTGCTGATGACAGATGTAGTGAATTCGTTTTTGTGCAAGTGTTTTCAACATACGCACTTGGTATTTTAGCTCTAGTGCCATCGGTTCAGGTGTTCATCTTGTTGAAATGTGTTATACGTATCGATGATAAGAACCAGGGATGTGCAGTATACTACGTTTTTAAAATTTGACATCATGCTGTTGCAAGCCATGTCCATTATTAACTGTACACTTTACAAATTGAAAGTGGTCGACAAGTGGTGGAAGATGATGCACTGACCAAACTCTTTACACACACCGTCACCTTTGAGCTGAACCCATGACCTCATAACTTGTACCAGAGAGAGTACAAACCACGTACCCTGTACTTCATTCAACATTTGTCCCACACATGCATTATACAGCACTGTGTACCCAGCTATCACCACTGGGATGTTTTGCCAAGGAATTAGGTTCAAGGAGGCTTACCTAACTACTGGCCAAAAGCTGCCACACTCTTTATTTTTATTTTCACCTTAATCAAGTGACCCTTTGAGACGTAAGTTTGTTTTTACGTCATTTGTACTAATAATACACAGGGGTCTGGTGAATACGTCCTGGTGTGATTTTGCTTGTTACCAAAAGCTCTCACGTTTCTTGCATTCTGGCAGCACATTATTGTGCTCCTAGTGAATTTGTACTATAGAGCAAATCTTGATTAGTCTTTGCTCCTTTGTACTAATTACTACTCATAACACAGAATTTGCAATGTCCACAATTACTAGAATGTGATTTCTTTCTGGTTGTAAACATACGTTTAAAAGTTCTGTAACATGCTCCACGATTGCTTGGTTTTGACATACACAATTCACCCCATTGTTTGCTTTCACTTACAATAAAAACAGTTTGTTTCAATTGAATTACTACAAGCTTTTAGTTGGGAAAATCAAGTTCAAAACTTTTAGTACAGCCCCTGAGAAGTATATACACGTTTATTTTCTTTCGGTAAGTGTTCAAAGATGGAGATGATAAGTTTCTTATGCCCTCGTGGGCGTTCAGCACTTTGACCAGGGCCTTTACAGATAATGTGTTTTTCCCTCTAACCCTCCCAAGATGTGCATGTTGATTCTGTAACTTGAACAGCTTGAAGATTTTGCGAAGATCCTTCTAACCGTAGTGGAATAGCTAGGTTGCCAGCCATGTGTGTGCCCTCGACACGTAATAGAATATTTTGTAAGCCTTGTACCCACATAGTTTGTATACTGTAAATGATGTTTTCTCGGCACTGAGCCTTTGCACTTGTTTCTTCTTACAAGGTTATTCATGTTGTGAAGAATGTTTTATTTTTGCAATATTAAACAAAAAGCGGAAATTAGCAACATTCTATGTAAGACAGTCAAACCTTCCTTCGAATGTGTCATCGTCGTATATCAAAATAAGTGGTCATCAATTTCAAAATGTAAATTACAGATTGATCCACTCACAAATATGAAGCAAATCGCATGAAATTCAAAGTAAAATCAAACTAAAAAAAGTTAACCTGGTAACCCAGCGGAGTTGACCTCAATGCTCATTTTCAAACGTGTAGACGATCCAGGTGGTTTCTGTTGAAGAACATGTGTGGCTGTGTGCCGATGGCCCCTTTCTACAATGTACTAGCATATTGTAAAGCGATAGATCAGTAAATTCAAAAGTGACTCAATATAACACAATTACATCGCAATACATTCAAATGCTATAGCTTTAGTCTACCCGCCTCGACCCATAGCCACCCAATCAAACGAAGCATGAATGAACGGCCAGAGCTGAATTTATCCAGTAATTGAAGTGTAATGAACAGGGTCTTCTGCTGAAGCTTACAATAATAAATGCTATTTAGTGTATTTATGCAGGAAATAAGCTTCACAAATGAGAGCTAATGCGCGGCTGTCGATTTTGCTTTACACCTGAGTTACTGGCAGCAACTTAAGTGTACTGTATAATAAGTGAGTAAACACACGTATTAATGTGTTCACTCAAGCGGAACGTACGCTGACAAAACAGACGATAATTTGCTATTGTACTGCCGCAAATGGCCTTTGACTGCTTCTTATGCAGAACTAATGCAATAAATTTCATCCTTTTGAGCCACCGTCACAGGTGCTAGACACGGATTGTTGTTGCATGTAAAAGTGTAACACTCAAATCGTTAAAGCCAGTCTGACATTCACGAATGTTATTTCCAGCAATTTCACAGTGCGTCCCAATAGATAAAACATTCAAACCAACACTAGTGTGACGAGTGTGTAGAGTGTAGACTTAATATTTGGGAATGTCAGACCCTAGCATATGGAATCATCATGGTTCTTCAGTATTGAAAATTAACTATTTAATACTCATTACTCATCAAATGACACCTAACGAGTTCATCGTCTTGTTCGTGACGAGGGGATGATATAACAAGGAAATAAAATCTCCCTTTGTGATGATTTTAGTGAGATTGTCAGTATAATATCAAGTTCTAATCAACGTTTGGTGTTAAGAGTCCACACAAGATACGCAGTTTTATCTGCATGTTTCCAAACATTCGAGGTGCAGTGTTCAAACAGCACTGAATGACACACGTGTGTGACATATATACATTTCCTGATTGCTTTGACAATATTTACAAGATATTGCCTTAAACACCAAGTGGTATTATCAATGAAACCAAGCGGGGATGAAGTCTTTTTACCAAGTGCCGATGGATCATAAGATTGTGTTGTATAAGCAAAGAGATAATATTTTGTCGCCTTGTCGGCAGAATCTTTCAAGCTATGTTTCTTTGTTGTAAAGTAGAGATTACATGATATTTTCAATGTATAAATGGAAATCTTCCGTACTTATCATATTTATGTGAGCCTTAATGACTTATTTGGTCTATGCGTCTGGTTAATTAAGCTCCCTAACTTCATATCCTACTTACTTTCATTTGCAGGTATATGGATTTCACTTACTTAAAATATAACTTTAGAACTTCAAACCAATCGTACTTAATAGGTAAAATAGGTTTAGTATATGTACAGCATTTGATTACATTGTATTATTACATAAGTAAGTCTATACTACTTATCAGTTATCACCCATTTTCTAAATAATTTATGGCTTAAGAATGTGGTATGTCTAAGTCCCTCAATATATTTTCAACATACCTCTGTTAGCCTAAAAATAACAGATCACCGGAGTCATAAATAATATATTGTCGCCCAAACAATATTGAACTGTAATTGTTTTCCGCCAAGAATGTCGTCTGCAAAGTAACAAACTTAACTCTCCATTGTTCTTCTGGACATAGACTAATTACACAAAGCAGACGGCTTCGTTGTACAGTGGGACTTCCAAGCATGACCACCTCTAAAATGGGACCGCCTCCGTGCTGAGACAAAGCTTCAAATACCATTAATTTGACAATCCTGACCATCTTTGTAGTGAAACTACCTCTAAAATAATACACACAGACCTATGTAAAGAGACCATCGTACCTGAACGACAAAAGATCGTAAAACTTCTAAAATGCCGTGGCCCAAACCGCATTACATGTACAAGGAGACTACTACCAAGCTACCCAGGGAGACCACATCTGTATACAAGCTTTCAGGTGACCTTAATATACAGAGAGAGGCTATTCTCTAAGAGAGGCTATTCAGGTCTGCCCCGTCTTTCCCGGTTGTTTTGGTTATTTCACATTATCTATACAGGCTCCCATCAAAATATCGCCGCAATAAATGCCAGCGTTTTATGACAAACGAGCCTCTGAATTCTTGTGCTATTCCAAGAAGCTGCGAGCTCGAGTGTGCATACGATGTTATTATTTATGACATTTAATATTCCCTTTCTCTGTCGTCACTTTCGTGAGTAGCTCAGCTCTATCTGACGTGGATGAGTAAATCACACCCGTCCATGAGGTAACCTCTCAACTTAACCTGTGATCTCTCGACTAGTGCCTATCTCTCCTAAAAACGAAGGTTAACTAGCCAAATGGTTGACGTCTACAGTAGACCCTCTCTATTAAAACCAACTGGTGACTAGGTCGGAAGAGAGGCGGTTTCTCTAAACAACTCAGGGTACGACGAAGTCTCCTTATGGAAGGTCTGGTAAGATGTTTGTGGCGGCAATAGATGGTCTTATTAGAGAGGTGGTGTCAGTAGCGAAGTAGCCTTGATTGGAGGTTATACTGTGTCTCCTAATGAAGGTTAACCAGCCACACGTTTGCACTTTATATTAGTCTGAGTTTTGAGCATATATCATCCACGGTTACTTGTGTGCTGTGCTTCATTTATGAGTTTGAGAAACTGCCCATCCAGTTGGGGTTTTCAGACAATAAACTACATGAACTACGGAGTGCTGCTAGTTTTGGGAGATATAGCTTTCCTCATTGTGGACTTGTAGAAACAAATCCCATCATACTTCAACCCAAAATGAAAGGGGTGAAAGACTGCAGATAAGTGTGATGAAGTGTTCATTTTGAACTAGTAATTATTTGCAAAATTCCAACCCAGAGTAGAAGCGGCTTGGTGTATGTAACTATTATAACAAGTTACCAAAATAAGAACAAGAAGAAAATATAAGAAACACTTTTTGTTAATTGTTTGCTCGTGGTTGCATTGTTGCATCTAATCGCAAAATTGCAATGGCAACATATGGGCCTATGCCTGTAAAACTGCACCGACAGTTCACAGCACCCACCTCAACTAAACTGCACTGGAATCATCAAAATGCCAGCATTTAAAGTGGCAAGTTCGGCCATGTCCCGTCAAACAGTGTGAACTTCATAAGATGGTAATTGAGCCATTGAACCAAAGAGTGACAGCCCAGCCCAGAATCAATACCTGGTTCACGCTTATGCAGAAACTTGAAGCAGGGCTGGGCTATTGTCTTACAGATCACGATATGGCATGACAGTGACAATCACTAACTCACCCCGGTGGCGCACGGCTTAACTCACGTGCATTAATTGCTCGCCGTGTGTGCGCGTGATCTTGGCATTAGGGATCAGGTACACGGTGTGACAACATTGGATGTAGTGACGAAGCACACCCAGTGGCACGTGTAAAGGATTGTGGAGAAGGTCGAGCACCCGTGGAAAGTTCCACAGTGGGTGCAGGGGAATCATACACCCTCACCAGCGAACAGATAAAGTTGAAAATTTAAATTTCACATGGCTCTTGATATCTCCGCCAGCATTCGCACGTACACACGAACATTTTTCATTATTTGAAGCCATACCGAATGTGTCAAAACATAGATTCATATGCACCAGCTTCAACTGTCACTGCAGTATCGTTGCACGTCAAGTGGTGTAGCCACGCACACGTATCAGTTACACCCAGGATGCCAGCAGAATGTCAATGTTGCCCATGGACCGTGGTTCCCCGTCTCAAAGAGAGGCCGCCAGCGCATAGTGCGCGTGTTAAGCATGCGTGGGTCAATAATTACAGTATATTCTCATATTAATAACATCTCTTAAAATAGAGTAACTCTACAAAGACACTCTTCCCGATGTCCCGAAATATCCATGAAGAGATTAGCGCGAATCTACATAACAAGACCACCGCTCTATTAAGACCACGGACTCAGGTGGTCCGTAATACAAAGGTTGCTCTGTATTCAAAGATAGGTTATCACCGCATAGCGCACGCGTTTGGCATGCAAGGGTTAATTACCAGGTTACGTCAGACCGAACCGTGACATTTGGCCGGGATAAACAATGACCGGGTTCGCTCATATATACCTGTCGTCTGCTAGACGTATTATGATAACTGGGGGATGCTTTGCTTGTTTTTACGACTGTATTTTTGTTCGACCACGCAATGGAGGAAACGTGCCCAGACGGCAGTTTTGCTGCTAGGTCAGAGGGCACAGTATGTCAAGCATATTGTTTCAGATGTTTGATGAGTTTGAGTTTTGTCTCCAATTGAGTTTTTGTGACATACGCCAGTTTCATGTATCGTCTACATGTTACAAATAAGTTGCAAATAATCTGTCGGGGGTATTTTTTTATGGCTGTGATTATTTTCGGAACGTCATTGATTGATATTTAACTATCAAATCTACAAATATTTTATGGGCTAAAAATAATAAAGCTTCGGTAGCCTACCCATTCCCTGAGTAACTTGATTTATTATGTTGGCGCTTGCTCATATATCACAAGTATAAACGTTCAAACCAATAGCATCTTAACCTCATAAACATTGCAAGACATAATACAATGTATTATAAACTGTTACCAAACCATCCACATCACCACTGTGAATTTCCTAAATTTACAAGCGGATTTACACGGACGAAGGCCACTTATCTCAAATACTGCTCTTAATCAAAATGTTGTTTCAAGTTTGCGTTTTTACTGCAAAAAGCTGCTTTCAATAGACAGCTCATGAACACTCGTGTCAGTGTCAATTACTGAGGGCATCATGTTCACATTTTGCTGATTTCCAGCCAAAAAGAGATACAGAATGGATTCTCTGATGAACCCGCCTATCCCGATAGAAAGATAGTCTCTTTATGAAGGTTCGTGGCTTTATGAACTGTTAGAAACGTGGTTTATCACAAAAGTTGTCACTGTAGAGAGATAGTATCATTACAAGGGTTTGCGATGGTCTCTATATGAAGGTTTGGTTGAGTTTAACAGATCTTCCAACGCTGTTTTCCTGTAAACAGATCCTCTTATTTGAAGGTCGTACTGTAAAGACATACGACTGCAAATGAAAATGATCTGGAGGAGTTTTTTTTTCATAGGGGTGTATTTATTTGGAGGCCGTACTGTACTGAGTTGCAATATGTGCATTATGGATGTGGATGAATGGGCGAACGCGGGAGACACGACGTGACAACTGTTTTTCTTTGTAGACAGACGACAGCGAGAACAATGAAGCGGTGTAAAAATAAAATGAGACATTAACAGGGGCAAAAAAATAGGAAACAGAGTCATGTAAAAACACTATAACGAGTTTCCTGCATATGCAATGCTATCCCTAACACATAATAATAACTATGAGCAAGATTAATGAAAATATGAGAATCTCAGTAAAATGTTTAGAGAAAGGCACACTGTAGGCTAATGTTTTTGTATCTCCATTGTACAGAGGAGTCCATCTCATCTGTACAGATTAGGCCTACGCTGAAAATGTCATCTAAAACCGAACATTAGCAGTGAAAGCAGGAAAATGAACGCTCAAATGTGTACCTGTAATTTAGCATTTTAATTTCCATTATTTCCAGTTGTGACCTTCAAAAAAGACAAAGGGGATTCGAAGTTGGCGCTTAACAGATTGTTACTCTAATGGGAAACTAGTCAGGTTACATGAAACTTATTGGTTTTGTTTTTTAAAGGTTCTGGGGGAAAGCATTAAATGTATTACATAAAAACAAAATTTTTAAATGCGATGATCGTAACAAACGTTGATAATGGCAAAGCATGTTGTAAAATTAATTACGTTTACCTTTACATGTACCCTTAGATACTGATATAATTGTTTAAACGCCAAAATATTTTAATAAAATACTACCGACGTGACACGAAGGTATATTTCATGCTTATTTAACTAGTTTATTCATTTTAAATGGAATTTATATTTTAAAAAAAGTATAAAAGCGCGGGAAACTTCTTCCTGTAATGGGTACTCTCATGTGAAACACGATACTAATGATTTTCTACGAGAGGTACGCAAGGAGTCATATGGGAAGGTCCTTTACTTAGACTTGGGGATAAGTTTACACTCCTTTTCTCACTACAAGGGCCAAGTCCGTTAGTCATATCATTACGCGTAATCCCTTCAAATATTTTACTACAGAAGAGAGGAAAAAACACTCCACGCGGGATTATTTTTTGTAAAGATTTTTTGCTAAATGAACTATGTCAACCTTTTCTGGAAATTGAATGCTAATGATTTCGTCATAGGGTATCAAATTGCGAACAACAGAAGTTTCTGGAGGCTTATCTGAGCTGAAAAGGAACTACCTTTGCCAAATTAGTGTTGCCAGAATATCGCCTGTTCGTGCGGTGTTTTTTTAAACAATTGCACCGCGCCCTTAAAATTCAAACCAGATTCTTACTTATGATCTCTTTCCTTTCTTCTGAGGACGTATAAGATCTAACAACTGTTGTAACATCCTCTTTCAAACAAAGAACTTAAGCTGAAACAACACAGAACAAACGAGAACTCCTCCCTAGCCAAACGTGTCTAGCATGGAAGAAAAGACCAGTCGGAGTTGTGCATTTCCTGTGTGTTAGCTCACTACAAAACAAGTGTCCAGTGGAGCATGGGATGAAGACGTACTTTGAAGAAGGCCCTTCCTAAAGCCGGGCGTCATGTCAGGGCCCCTTGGTAGTTTAGAAAGCCACGGGAGGCCATGTGCTCTCCCGACATCGCACGAGACTTGTGCACAACATGGCGGAGACAGGTGTTTTTTGAGTAGTTAGGTTTGCCCGCGAGCATTCAAGGCCTTTGTCGGAGCGTGTTATGTTAAACAATGGTTGTTGACATAATCTGTACAGTTTTGAATGTGTTGTGTGCTTGTAAAGGATTATGGGTTGGTGCGACTGCAAAGAAAGCTGGTAGCGAGAAAGATGAAAAGAAATAAGCATTAAGCCTACTGGGCTGAACTCGGGTCATGCAATTGGGAAAACTCAAGGGACATGTGCACAGCAATTCAAATATATATCTTTGCTGTCCTTACATTGTTATAATGATGATATGATCTATATGACCACACGATCGCTTTGAAAAATTAAAGTTTACATATCATAATGAATAGGAACACCATATTGCAGCCATGCCACTTTTCTAGTTGACCTCTCTGATGGATTTGTCGATGTAGTCATCACTTGTAAATACTAAATATACATATGATGAACACATTAGACCTATAGAAGTGGGATTGGATTTTTTCCATAATTGAAGCCCTGTCAAAATAGACAAATTCTTGTGATCAAAGACAGTTGCAGAAGATATCTGAACAAGTCATTAACATGAAGAAGTTATTTGTTGAGGTTTCGCCAATAACAGATGATGGCAACTTCAGTTTGGACATTGATGGATGGGTTCCATTGACCCATGGTTAAGAACTCAAATTTTGTCAAACAATAGATGAAATGGAGACGGGAGAGAGAGGTCTTGAAGTAAATTGTGATGGATCTAATATTGGTACATTCTAATATATGTAAACAGATTTCAAATTCTATGCAATAACCAAGCTAAGTATATCCAGCTTTGTGTTTCAAATTCAGCCAAAAAAGCCATCGCTTTTGCCCCTTCCTGCATGTAGTTAAAACTCAAATTTGACATTTTGAGACAGTAGAGAGTGGTCGCTAACAATGATTTTTTAAAGTTCGAGTATACATTATAAAGTTGCATTGTAATCACAGGTAAATACTGTGTCTCTTCATTTTCATTGACATTATATTGTGTGAATGGTTTAAAAGAGTCACCTGCATGCTAACTCAATGCTACCAAGTACATGCCATAATCCCAAATGGTACAAATTATTTTTGACTTTGTTCTGGGTGAGAATATTGATTATGCTCAATTTGCATGCCAGGAAACAATAAGCACCGTGACCTTTTGTCCAAAACGGACCTATAAGGTATTTATTTCCAACTAAACGTCCCCAAAGGTCGACACATTGCCACAGTTTATTGCTAAGACTGCTGCTGTTTTTCCTTCCCTGTGATGATTAATAGACTAGAAACACACAGTGTTTCTCTGGGCGTGGTAAGAATTTGTATTGTCAAGACTGAGTAGACTGCTTGCTTCTATTTGAAGTACAGAACCTCAATGTTATTAGACCACTTTTTAGCGGTTCCAAACTTATGTGAAAGCTCTACCATAAACATCCATAAAGAGACCACATGTACATTGTACGCTATTGGGGTCGGTTGATGTCAGTCGTTTGGTGGGGTTCCTATCAAAGAAGTTCTACCGTATACCATTTGCAGTGTCAAGAACAATTTGTGAACAATATAGAGCTGTATAAATAACATACACCGTGATTTTGATAATTGGGCTTCTAACAAGACACATCCTGATTGTCTTTTGGCCTGAAACCGTTTGTTTTTATTTGTCTTTCCACCTCTGAAAGTGTCACTAAATAGTTGTCACTCAAAATATATACTTAGCGACACTTGTACACCCGACTAATTCAATAAAATACGTGATCAGTTCAGCAAACGACAATTTCCAATCTTCTATCACAGCCTCGGGCTGAGCCAATCAACAACCCCGAAACAAAATCGGACGGTTACGTGCATTATATACCAGATTCAATACAGCAAAACCTCTCTACTATTAGGGACACTGGCGAACGTACATGTAGGAAAAAAATGTCCCCATTACTTAGGTGTCCATATTTGTGAAGCATCTCTTAAAAAAATATCACTGTTTAACCAAAAGTAGAATAAAAAGGTCTCCCACTTTGAGCGGTGTGTCTACAACTGTATTCCTAAGGCGTCCCTATAGCGATGTTCTACTGTACCCTGTATTTTGGGGACAGTGCTTCTGTCGGTGTCAAAATACCCGCAGGCCGTTGCGTGTTCCCTGCCAGTCCTAGAACATGCATCACTCGGGGGCATAGGGCGTTAAGGGAAAGCACTGTGGCATATGGTCATCGACCATGTACTCTAAATTGGATAATTACCTTTAATGAGTATTTGTCGTCGTGCTTAAAAGTCTTACCTTTGTGTCTCTGTCGGCAAATCGTCGGATTTTTAGACGGTAGCGCTCATACTGTCGTTCGCTTTGCTGCAGTGCGCATGTCACAGATTGTCGTTTGGATTTCCTCAGTTTCTCGAGTGTTGGCGGTTATGTCATGATTAGAAGTGTCTTTCGGAGTGTCGGGTATTTCGATTAAGCAATTATACTGACGTAGGTGGACAATATCGGAATTGTAAACAATGTAAATTAATGCCAACGCTGGATAATGAAGTGCTGCAAGACTTTATTAGCAGAGCTTGGAGAGTTAGTCTTTCAGTTGCAGTTCTGTCTTTCAGTGGAATAGTGGTCATTTGGGCTGTGTTGTGTAGTTTCATATTTCTGAATCAGAATCCAATGTTCTTATAATTCCATCACCATATAAAAGGATGCCCGTTGGTTGTAAAGTGGATAACATATGATTTGTGTAAAGATTTATTTTTAAGACTCTTTAAAAGAGAAATATTACCTTGAACTAGTAACTTTTGAACAAAGAATTTACTATGTTCATTTTGAAACTTCATGTTCACGTATTCTTTGTATATTTGTAGGTTTGACAGCCCTTAACAAGGTGTTGGGATTCAAAAGAAGGGCAAAGAAGGAATAATGGATATTCAAGTGTAGCATCAAGTACCACATTTAATCATGAAAATGGCTTTCAATATAAGACAGTTGTGGATACGGACATTATTGACATTCACTTTTGTGACTCAACTAGTCCAAGCTAGAATCCTGGAATATCAGATTCTAGAAGAACTACCCAAAGACACTGCAATTGCTAATATTGTTGAGGATGCGAATTTCAGGAGAAAATATAACAGTGATCAAATTTCATCGTTGACATTCAGTATGACCACTCAGCCGGATATGACAAAACAGTCGTATTTTCATATTGATGAGTCATCTGGAATACTCAGTATGCAAAAGGTGCTAGACAGGGAGGAAATTTGCCCCTTTATGCTGATCTGTGATATCAAAATAACTGTGCTAGTGGGACCCAATATTTACTTTGAGGTAAGTTCAAAATTATCATGGTACCAGTTTTGTCAAAAAAGTATGACAGTCATGTATTCAAAGCATGAGCGGGAATCTTTTTGTAAAATTTTAGTATGAATAGATTTTTTTGTAAATGGTCAATATTCATTCTATAAATAGATTACTTATAGCACACCCCTAGTTTGATATTTTTGTACAAGGCAGTTTTCAATATTACATAATGTCATGTAGGATAGTTTCTAAATATCAAGTGGAAAATTGAAATATCATAAAAATATTTGTAAACCATTTTCAAATCTTGCAATTTTTCAAGCTGTAAAGACATATCTGATGGTCATACAACCCAACCTCAAGGAAAAAGAACTTCTAAATCAGCATCATATTTCCAGATACATGTACCAATGCCATTCCAGCCAAACAATAGATTTATTGTCAATGCCTTTTTAAGTTGAGATGACTTTAAAGATGAAATGACCATTAATTTATAATCATTTAATAATAGTCTCTAGTATTTACATTGTTTAAATGGGACTTTAAAATAAATTAGCTACCCTACATGTAAACCAATACTATGTATGCACAATGTTGTGTTAAGTAATCTATTTATTGTGACTGTTCTAATGTCTAAGACATGAAATATATCATCGTACATGTACAACACAACTACATTTGGACCAAATCAAAATCTATGCCATTGCAATTCCCCTGTAAATACAAACTCATGTTAAAGCCCACACCTAAATGGATAATTTTTGAACTTAACTAAAATTTATATCATTCACTGCAATTATTTCAACAAAGGATTTTTGGTTTCAGCAAATTGAGGTGGACATAGAAGTGATGGACATCAATGATAACACACCAACCTTCCCCCAGTCTTCTCTCCATCTCTACATTCTCGAGTCAACTCTTCCTGGGGCCTCGTATCCGATTCCAGCAGCATCTGACAGGGATGTGGGGGTATTCGGGGTGCAAAGGTAGGATTTTTATAATATTTCACTATTATAGACATTATGAGAACATTGTTCTTCATTATGTAAGACACTTTTAGATTTTTGTAATACAAAAATCATTGAATCTTTATGTAGCAATTTTTAATTAAAGTTGAAATGTACTAAGAAATGCAAATTTCATACAAGTCATTGATCTTTTGTCATATTTTTCATCATCTTCAATATTAAACTGTAATTATTAACCTAATTTTGTCTAATGTTATCAGAAATTTTATCATAATTAGGCTATAGATACCTGCATATAATATCTGAGTCACCTATAATATAAATAGGTCCTTACATCATCTGAACAAATCTGTATTGTGAAATATGAGTTCTTCAAAATAAACTTCCATTTTGTAAAGATCATCACGGTTATCTTTGCTAATTAAAATCTTTTTATGTGGCCTAAAAGACATATCAAATTCAGAGCGTTTTCTTTCGACATGAGGTTAGGACTTTCTTTGTGGGTTTTTAGAAATAGGATAGGTGATTATATGCATAATAACCTGTCTATCGTATTTGTAGTATAAACTTTCATCTTATCCGCTTAAAAAGAAATGTAATACACCATGCATTGTCCATGATTTTCCCACAAAAAGCATTTTGTACATTCCTTGAAGTCTTTGGACAATTCTACATATTCTATTGGCTTTGACTATTTTTTTTTCAAACTGCCAAACCTTATTTTTAGTTGTTGTTTTTTTACATCTTTTTTCTCTATGAAAACTTTTCACTCTATGAAATATTTTTGATGATTCAATCAATTTGATATAAATTTGTATTTATAAACATGATAGCATCTCAGAAATATCTCGAGCATTGATTGCTAAATGTAATCTCATAATATAGATCAATATAGTCTTCACATTTATATATCATTATAATGCAACTCTCTGCAACCTGTACTGACCACACCCATCCCTGTCTATTTTGAATTGAAAAATTAAATTATTGTAGTAACTATGCAGTTTAAAGAGATTACTGAAAACTAAAGAAGGACAATACTTTTAACAAATGATACCTTTATTTGCCAGGTACCGTCTGATGCCTGAGCCTGAATCCTTCGAAATCAAAACTCGTGCCGGCGTCGACGGAACAACAGAGGTGGAACTGCTGGTGCGATCACCAGGGCTTGACAGGGAACTCATCACCCAGTATGAATTCCAGATTATTGCTTATGATGGAGGATCGCCGGCAAAATCTGACTCCATGCTGCTTAACATCACCATCGGTAGGTAATTTTGATCATTTGCGATAGTAGGCTACTCTACATATTGCAAGTTTGTTTGTATTATTGCATATGAACTGGGATAAGGGACTATATTAATCAATGTAATCAATGTAATCATGTAGGTAATTCTGACTACTCTGTTGTTGTATCACACTGGTTGTTTGCTTATATGTAGTCCAGCTGTATACGGAAATAATGAAATATATTGCTTTGATGATCAGGGAAAGTATGTGGTTTCATCTTTTTGTGACAACATATTAATTAAAAGACTGGCCATTTTTTCAGGCATAACTAATTTTTATACTTACCAGCCCTATTGTCCATGTACAAATTATCACGAGTTTCATACCCTGAAGTATGTGTTAAAATACTCAGCATAATTCATCTTATGCAATTTTCAGGCGACACCAACGACAATGTGCCGGTATTCACCAAGTCTGAATATACTGTGGCCATTCAAGAGGATGCAGCAGTACCTACTACTATAGTACAGGTATTCAAAAATCTGTTTAATATTATGAACTAGTATTTGGCTTTAGCTAGATATTATCTATTATGGTCATGTTTGCATACCGGATACTCGCCCTAATATATTCATGTGGATCCACAATGTGAGTGGTTATCTATTTTGTTCTATGAGTATAAATCATAAAACGGAAAATATCCTTACTAAAAGTATTACCTATATTGGATATTCATTCAGTATGACTTATTAATTATTAGGCTTAAGAAGACTCAATATGACTTTTTAATATTCTATTTTAGGTTCATGCAAATGACATGGATTTTGGCAATGCTGGCCTGGTGTCTTACAGTTTCACCCCAAAGACATTCACCATGTACGGGTCTATGTTCAGTATTGATTCGGCCACCGGAGAGATTAAACTGACAAATTCACTGGATTACGAGACCCAGAATGAGTATTCGTTGACAGTCAGTGCTAAAGATGGGGAGCGGAATTCACGACCGGCTTTTGCACTGGTAAGTACTGTAATGATACAATGTACAAGGCTTACTTTTCTGATTATTATCTTTCTTTTTTCCATTTTATTTACTAGCAGATCTAGGTCTTCTGAAAAGGCTGATGTCATTGATCTGGTGTGAACGTTAAGTTGCACAGCCCAATAATAGTGAATTGTGAGTCAACATAAGCTCATTTACATTTTTACATTTACAAAACAAATGAACCAAAGCCCTTGTTTATTCCAGGTGATTGTTCGAGTGCTTGACGTAAACGATTACGCACCTCAAATAGCCGTGAACATCCTGACTGGCGGCCCTGAGGCACAAATCTCGGAGAACTCCCCAAGTGGCACTTTCGTCGCTCACATCTCTGTTATGGACAGAGATAGCGGCAACAATGGAAATGTGCAGTGTTCGTTGATAAACGCCGGATTCTTCGCATTGAGTGACATACAGTATACACAGTACAAAGTAATTAGACGTTTTCTTTTGTTTAAGCAATTCGGAATTCCTCCCATTTTATAACGATATACTATATATTATTGCATGTACACGTAAGTCCATGAGCTTAACATAAGTGGGAAAATGGAATTGTAGATAAATGCTTGATGGTTCACATTGAATTACATACATGTACATGCACAGTGTACATGTACATATTGTATACACAAGTAGAAGGAGTAGCATTTTATAAAAGTGATTTAGGATATAATAGTTTCATGAAAAGTATTTAATTTACATTTGGACATTTTTGTGCAAAGCTCATCTTTCTTGCATTGTTAAAGGTTTGATTTCTCTTGCAAACTTGAAAGGACATAACATTTGATAATTTTCATATATTTATAGGTCATAACCATTGGTCTGTTGGATCGTGAAAAGAAAGACTCCTACACAATCACCATAGAATGTGAGGACAGTGGATCCCCGGCACTCAAATCCAGCAGGGATCTCACCATCAAAGTGACGGATTTCAACGATAATGCTCCGGAATTTACGCAGAATGTGTATACTGAGGTACATTTTTTCATAATGATTTATATTTTTATGATTGCACATTGACAAATACAATGCTGAATCATATTAATTATATTGCAATTTGACTGCAGTTTTTTGAAAAATAGAAAGTGCATCACCAGCTTCAACAAAATCTATGGTCCTGGTGTTAACTATCAAACCATGTTCATTTAAGAATTGATAAAATTTAATGAGGAAACTTCTAAGTTTTTCAATTTGAATATTTCTGACATCAAAACAGATAAACATTTCTTTCTAAATTGTCCACTATACAGTATTAGGTAGATGAGTTACCTTGTAAAATATTATATCAGCTGGTAGTAAAGTATGATTTGAAAAAGTTCATATAACACCAATATTGAATTTATTTTAAAATATCTTCTGCAATTCGCAGGTTATCACTGAAAACAACCCAATTAATGCCTACGTCATCCAAGTTAATGCTACAGACAAAGATCTCGGGATCAACGCAGACATCTCCTACGAATTGTCTGGCATTGCTACACAATACTTCACCATTGATTCTAAAACAGGTGACCATTTTCTTCTGAATTGCCCATTTCATAATTATATCAAAATATAATTACATGTTCTCTATTTAATTATATACGGGCATAATGCTTTAGATATAATAAATGAGAAGATGTTTGACATCAGTTTGAAAATTTCTGCCATCAAAACAGATAAACATTTCTTTTTAAATTGTCCACTTTGTTGTATATTCTTCATTTCTATCAATTTCAGACATATTGAATAATTCTTGTTCGCTTAAGTTAGCAATTGATGTTTCAATAAGATTGATAATGACTATTTGATGTAAAATGTTTTTGTAAGACTAATCTGTATATTTAAACCATTAGGTGTCATCCGAGCGAAAAAGGTGCTTAACTATGAAGCGTTCCATGAAATCGAGTTTCCGGTTGTGGCAAGGGACGGAGGGACGCCATCTTTGTTTAGTGAGGCCAAGTTGAAGGTCGTGTTGTTGGATGTTAATGATTCTCCACCAAAGTTTACACTGCTAACGTATACGTTTGTGGTGATGGAGAATATGGATGCTGGGAGCTACGCTGGACAGGTGGGGAAGATTCTATCATTTATTTAGTTCTCACATAGCAGACACAATCCAAACTTGGGAGCTTATTAGTTGCACAGCACGAATGACACTTTTGTATTTTTTGTGAAAAAACTTCATTTGTGGCATGACGTGTTAATATGATGTGTCAATATTTAAGTATAGATAGTAAAGTTGACTTACGTAGAAAGCAGAAGTTAAATAAGAATTACACCTTTTGCGTACGAGAAAGATAAATCATATATCTGAACTACATGTATGAGTTAATGTTTACAGGTGTCAGCCTCTGATGAAGATTCGGCTCCCTATAACTACATCAAATACGACATCCATGTATCAGATCTGGACAAGGCTGAAATCTTCCATATGGACAGGGACACAGGATCCATGTCAACAAAGGTTAGCACTGTGGTTTTATGAAACATTTTTATAGAAATAAAGGAGCTTAGTGTAGAAAATTATATCTTTATAGAAATGTCTTGTGGTCGGGATGTTTCATATGACCCCCTAAAAGGACTTATCATTTCTGAATATACCCGTACAAATGTAGTAGGGAATCGGAATGGGCCCTGGGGAATATTTTTTGATAAGTACTTTAAGTTCATGCATGCACTTTTCAAGTCCTAGTTTTTGATATCGCCAATACATTTTTCAGATGAAGCTTGACCGTGAGGCCATCTCCTCCTACACCTTCCGAGTGATAGCCACAAACGAAGGCTACCCCGACATGACAAGCACAGCCACTGTCCACATCTACGTGGATGACCAGAACGATAACGATCCCCTCATCACGTTCCCCAATGTTAACAACTATACAGTGCCTATGTATGGATTGGCTGGAGTTGGGGAAATTGTGACGCAGGTAATGAAAGCTTTTTTGAGTTTGAAATCTTACAGTACAGGTCTCATATATTTGCAGCCCGAGTTAACGTAGAACAAATAGCGCTATAATTTACATGTACCAATACAAAGTGCAACTTTGTAACATTTGGATATTTTCATGGATGATGCATTTTTTTTTAACTTTTTGTTCTATGAATTTATGTCGCCAATGCATACTTTCGACTGGCAAAACCTGAAAAAGGTTCACAAACCTCATATTTTCAAGAAAAGCTGTAGTGACAATGTGATATCCTTCCATATTCATCAAATGGTTTTCGATCAATCCAATAATGTATAATTGTTTGGCGTCTAAACTGATTGTGGCTAAAGTAATAAATGGGGCTATTTAATAATAATAGGAACCTAGAATAAAATCTAAAATAAGCATACAAGTAAATTTACCTGTATGGCTGTGTGATTCACTCTCACTGTTTTTTATACATCATACATCCATTTTTAGTAAATTTGAGCGTATGTTAGACTTTATTCTAGGCTTCAATAGTAGACATCAATTAGTCACCCACCTGTAACCTATGTTAAATAACAAGCTCAAAATTATATGAAATGAAAATAATAACGCAGGTGAAAGCCACTGACCTGGACGTGGGAGCCAATGGGAAGCTTTCTTACATGCTGAAGCCTGCGCCTGGTGGGTCCAGTGAAGATGTGCTGCCGTTTGATATTGATACAAATACTGGTAAGAAAATATATTACAGACAGATCTGTTTATCTTTAACTTTGGTATTTTAAGGTTTAGGGATAACTTGGGCAAAGTGCCCTTTCTCTTCCTGTTGCTTTAGAGTGATAACTCCAAATTTTGGACAATTATCATTTTATTTAAATGTACAGCTTAACTCAACTACTTCCATAAAGTTCAAGTTAAAAAAAGGGTTGTACAGCACATAACATTAATGAATTCCCCTTTATTTTGGATTTTAGGAACTATTATCCTGACCAAAGAAGCTGAGTCCCTGGATAATCCAGTCTATAACCTCTCAATCCATGTTATCGACCATGGAATCCCACCCCGGATGGCCTCATCCATGCTGAAAGTGTCTCTCAACCAATCCCTGTACTACGCCCGCTACCCCTATGGATCGTCTGGAGCCGTTAGCGGACCTAATATGATGATTGTCATTGTGGTGGTGTCAGTTTCTGGGGTGCTTATGTTGCTACTGCTGGCAGCTATTGCCTGGGTGGTGTATAGGTAAGTCTAAAGTCATCATTTTAATGGGACATTTCACTAGTAAACCTTAAGCTGTCAAGAAATCAAATGTTACTAGAGTTCAAGAATCCACGAATATGCATGTTTTTCAACAGTTAATGAAAATCAAGTGAAAACTGTCAATGATAAAATGAAATGTTGACTAACAAATTCTCAATGATGACAAAATATACATGGAAAAGTTTGGGAATATCATCCTCCAAAAATGAATATTATGTAGCTATATCTTTAAGGATTTGAATTCAATGTGTTCTAATAAAGCTGGTATAAATGCTTCACGTTATTTTAGTAGGGTGCAAATATTTTTCAATAATTCTTCATTATTATTTAGGAATCGCAAATGCCAAAGAGTCCCAGAAGAGATAGCAACATACGACAGAAAGTATCAGTACCCGAAACTAGGAACCTTTGAAGACGAGCATGATGGACAAACAGAAACAAAAGTGGAAACTGAATTGAACGGAGGCTTTGACGAACATCAAGACAACAACTTCAACAGAAAGGTAGTAGACATTTCATAGAGAGATTGGTTCAAGGGCATGGAGGGGATGGTTATGAGGTAGACTGGCACTCATGCCAACACTGAATTTATGATGGTCTAGAATTTAGTATGGTCATTTATACCCTACTGGGTGTACTATATTACTGATCTACCTTCAACCCACATGAATGTTGTCAAACTATTTTCAAAATACTCTGACAGAATGTCATTAAATCATTCCTGTATAAACATAACCATTCAAAATGACCACATATATGTAAAAACATGCATATTAGTCATTCTTCAAGTCTTGTCATGTCTTGACACTAACTTCCTAAAATTATATGTGCTTTACCAATACAGTAGAATCACTCCATCAACACCACACTGGGGAATTAACTCAAGTTATCGTAATAGAAAGGTCGTCTCTTTATGGAGGTCCATGTTGTTGCTTTTTCATGAAGGCTTGGGACCATGAGAAATGGTCTCATTACAGAGGTGGTCTCAATACAGACATGGTTCTACTGTAACAGTAGGTTCTACTGTAGTTCCCCCAGTAAAGACCAGCAATTAATCATCCGCGGAAACCAAACCGTGCTTTTTGACGCGACCATTTGATTGTGGCACGTTTCTTGCTGGTTCGAGAGGCAAAAGGATAATAGACACCAGTCCATATCTCGGCACGATACCTTTCGTGTGTGCCACAATTTAATGACGTCCCTCAATCTTGGTAATCATCTATAAGCTGATAATTCGCACATTAAGGCAGCTGGCATAAGTGGCACCTTTACTTTCCTTCCAATACGGAATCTAAAATCTTTAACAAATCGTCAACAATTGCTATAGAAGGATTACAAACAGTTCGGTGGACGCTACTTTTGTTATGGTCAAAGCCGCTTGAGTTTTCTGTGTTTTGAAACCATTATTTATACTAATACCCCGGCCTTTAGGAATTGGCATGCTTCTAAAGTTTATTCGTATTATCTTCTCTTTTGTTACCAGACAGGTGAAGTATGTCGAGTTATTTGCAAAGAAAGGTGTTTTAGATCCATTTAATCTTCTAGAATAAAGAAGATATTAGTGATTTGGTGAAAGGCACTTTATGAAATAATCCTATTCAACTGATTTATAACATATTTGATTCACATGGAGTCATCAATGTGACTGGACATATGCAAAGTTATTAGGTACTAACAATGTATTATTTGACACATTGTCTTTATTCTGATTTAAAAGCCAGAAAATCCATTTCATCTTAAATAATAAATTTTACAAGTTTCCAGTTTCCTTTAATATCAAGTCATTATCATATTTAAGGCTTTTGTCATAATGTATTTCACAAAATATGATTAAATCTAAAACAAAATCAGTGCTACATTTGCATTTGTTGAAAACCTTTATTTGATCTGCTGGTCATTTGGCTACTGATGGTATCATGCCGGTTTAATTACCTACCCCTAAACCCATTTCAATTATTGAATTTAAAACATGCCATTATCTCTGTCATTCTCCACCAGAAGAGAAGAAAGTCTACCTTTGAAGACGAGAAAAATCTACATATCTAAATGGCGTCAAATTTATCTAGTCAATGTTCACACTTTGAACCCTGAAAATATACCAAACTCTAAACAGAGAATGTATCTTATTCCTTATTGGTAATGGCTTCTCCAAAAGAACTCTTCTACACATCAAGCATCACAGTTTACTATTTTCTAAATGATTCCCGGCATTGTCCAGCGTAAATAAAGCGTAAGTGCTTCACACATTTGAGTGACAACACATCAGGGAATGACACCCAAAGGTTAGAGAGACTTGTGCGCCTAATTTATTCACTTTAGTGCAATCTGAACCTTGTGGCAAGTGGTGTATTTGAAAAACCCATAAATTCCAGCTGGGCTATAGAACGATGGTGTAACTGCAATAGGGCTGACCACTGTTTTTTCAAGGCAAGGCGGCCATTTTTGTTTGAGATATCTGCGGGGTACTTTTGAAGCGCCCTCTAGGAGGTTTCTCCCTGTTTCACTTGTTGATTAATACCCATCTAATGACAGGGCCATCAGGACTGCACTGTCACTTACATGTACATGTACAGTAAAACCTTCCTATTAAGGAGGGTAGTAGTGACTCCGGAAGAAGGATTCTCATGTATATGATATACAGATAAAGGATAGCTTTTGGAACTAATGAAAATATTTGGTTAGACTTTTTATGCCATCTCACAATCTTCACCAGTGTTTATAACTAATGGAATTCAGAATGACCATACGCTCATTTATATTATGGTAGATTTAATTTTTTTTTTAATACAACACAGATCATCATGCATCATGTCAAACAAGTGGGAATACATGTACAGGGTATGTTAGTTTGTAGCTCTCATACACATGTAGATGTTAGTTTCGCAAAGCAGAATAATACTTTTTCAGTTACATGTATCTTGCATTTAACAATTAGAAGTCCTACATATGTACGTGTATATACTACAAGGTAAAGGATGTAAATAAAATCATCTTTATTCATGAGGTCTCGCCATGAATAAAAATGTTTCTAAATCATATCATATTTTGAGTACATTGTACATGTATGTGTCACTTAATATGAGGGATATCTATTTACGATGTGTCCACATGGGAAAGTTTTACGGTATTTGGGTTCTTCTATTTTGTGGGGCAAAAGCCTTCAGGGTTTCCCATTTTGTCTGACGAGTTTGTACTATGGCTAGGCAGATGAACAGTCAATGATAGGGTTTATAGATTGCCCATTGATGGGTATTCGTTAGGGAGTTATATATCATCGTTCTGGTTATGTACCAGATGTGACAAGTGATATATTGTGCATTGTTGTTAGTGTTTAACAAGTGCTATGATTTTGAGATTTTGATGGATATTGGTAAGCTAGGAAGAGGCATAACAAATCAGTAAGGTCATCTTTGAGATTGAACTTGTTCACTTAAATATAAGCTTTTATATACTCTAAAAATATACTGACTCGACATCCCTATCCCTGGGACGCAAATCCCATAGTTCGTATCATCATAGCCCATGAGCATTTAGTTTTAATCTTTTTTGTTTTTTTGGTTGCCTTTTTATGCAAGTACATTATGTTTTTAATCAACTGCTCAATCCATACATCTTATGGTCGCATTGATTATTGATATGGTCTATCAATTGATATGGTCTATTTTTGACATTGGACCTTTAAAGTGAGCTGGGCCTTGCCCTGGATGTTCAAAGTATTTATAAATCATCCATGGCGATGTGGTGACATACCTGTAGTCACTGTGGTGACATACCTGTAGTCACGTATTTCTTATATATGGACGACCTTTTAAAAAGTGACATATGGACTTGACACTTATGTGCTGGACCCCTGTCCGGGCCTATGTATACATGTAGCATGCAATCCCATTTTAATTCTTAATTGGTAAGACTATTTTTCAAAAATACGCTTCACTTTGCGTTATCTCAAATGGGTGCTTTAATTTTAACTGGAATTTGAAAAAGTTAAGTGGTCCAATAGGCCCTGTGGAAAAGGGAACATTACTGGTTAATAATAAACCATGAAAATAAGTTTCAATGAATTTTCACACTATTCATTCTTTTAAGCATTCACGTTATAACTTATAGACCACAAGTCTCTTGGTAAGTCTCTCGTTTTCACTCCGAATGTTATAAAATGAAAGGACTTTAAAGGATTTATTTGATTTATGTATTATGGAGACACATAAGGTCAAATGCTGGTCATAGAATTTAAACTGTTCAAATATTTATCATCAATATACTTGGTATAATAAAACTTTCATAAGTAGATAGATATCAAAGGGGTTTTTAATTTTTATCATTGGATTATTCTACCCTAAACCACTTAAAACTTATACTTTTAACTATTATATAGCATCAATGTATGCGTAATTTTGATGATAGAAATGCATGCCAAAGACCATTCACTTATAACGCCTCTAATATAGCGATTGTGACATGGAAAGGTCGTTGGGAAAAAATCTCATCTTTTTATGTTGTCAGAAACTTCCTGTAATTGCTTTATGTCTTCATACAGATAACGAAGAGAGCAATTCTCATGCAACCAACAACAAAGGTGTTACGAGTTCTTATGCTTTTTTATGATGGTGTCATTTTTTATTCATTTAGTATAATGATTCAGTTATTAGTTAACAAGATTTCTATAGAGTTCCTTTTATGGTTATTACAAGGTGTAATATAATACATTTATTGCTTTTTGGGTGTGTTTTCACGATTTTATGATGATTTCTCTATAGTTTGATTAAAGGGTGGTATTTTGTTTCAAGTTATGATTTTAAGTCATCAATTCTCTTTTTCCTGCTTTCTGAATTGCAATAAAGGTGTCTATTTCACCACACCCTAAGCCATTTTGATGCTTTGTTTTGGGCAATAAGATAGAAAATATGAACAGTTAAATAACAGATGCAAAATATGTAATTATGTGTTTGACACCAAATGACTTGATTTATATACAAATCTTCAATAATTACACCATATTTATCTTTTTTCTTTGCAAATATTCCCGTCTCCCACTGAGTTTTCAAAATCACTTTTACATTTCTTCTGTTAATCTCAGAAATTTTAAAGGTGTAACTGTTATATACAAGATACGCTTTTGACACATCTGACTACAGAATGATCTAAAACCTGAAAACAATTGTATGTGAGAACTGCAATTGTTCAGGTGGATGAAAGATACAAATAATGATATTTAAGGGACCATTATCATAGAATTAGAAAAAGGGTCTCATCACTGCAGTTGTGACTTTGATGAACAAACCTGATTAAACTGTATGTATGAGGGTGCAGAAAAAATGGCAAGATATGGGCAAGAAATACACACCCATATACCCCTCTCTAGTTTCCCACAATCTTCGATCAAAAGTTTATCCATGAATTGGACATAAAGTTAAACACTCTCTCCCAGGTATGAAGAGTTTACTATATATACCACATGATATGCCAGTGAGATAATTATCTTTATGTTCAATTTGAGATAAAAATCAGTTAAATGGACAAGCTATAATGAGGGTGCCATTGTTATCTGTGGCTTGTACATTTTAGGTCAATTGCTTTGCAATAGCCATTATACGAAATAAACTACTTGCATTTAGATTGCTATGAGAATAGAGTCTGACACACTTAATAGTAAAATACAAAGATCTCATTTTCGGTTGTTCGTGCAATGTCTTTTGGTTGATATGAACCTCGCATGATATGATTCTAATCACAAACTTTCAATTTATAAATCTATTGTTCTTTGTTCATTTAGCATTCAGTTATTTCATGATGTATGTAAAGTAATTTACTTCTATAGTTCCATTATCAAGCTTCATAACATTCGAAAAGAGTACCTTCATTTCAAGATACATATAAACTAATTATCATAATTAACTAATTAATTTAAATGTCCCAAAATACTTCTATCAACCTGAACATATACCATGTAACATTCTCTTCTTATCCATACTTTTATTTTGACATGCATGTGCATGCCATGTCATTTACTTCAATCTTCTTCAATAGTTTCTATGAACCACAATATATAGCATACACTACACTCTCTTCCTTTTATCTATTAAAATATTATATAACCAAGAGGCATCATGTGGAGAGTGAAGGGCTCTGTTTTGTAAAAATTTGCAAATAGACCTAATCAGGAGACTAAACTCTTCCTTATTGTGGTTTTGGGGCGTAACATGATTAGAAAATGTGGGAGGATCTTTATGGGAATATGGACAATGGTCTCCATGCCGTATTTTGATTATTAATGGTTGAATCTAGTGAATACAAATTACAACTTCTTTTAGAATATCGGAAATAGATTGATTTACATGATACATGTACGTTCATTCTATGTATTGTGTTATTATTTATAGTTATGCCCAAGTACATGTATGGCAGTCAGGTATACATGTGTATTAATCTCTGACAACTTTCAGTATGGTAGATGAGATATACGTGGTCAAAAGAGCATTCCATCATTACGACACCTGTGATCCCAGCAATGTCTGTCTTGTGCTAGCATTAATGGACATTCCCAAGTGCATGCCGTAATTAACAAAACTATCAGATTTAAGGAAATCTTTCACTATTTAACACTGATTCAGCGAGTCACACTGAGCAAACTGTCTAATTGCTTCCGATGTAGGAGAAACTTGGTCAAGTTACAGCTCAAACAAGGTATTGATGTAGCATTGTTCCAGAGAAACGATGGTCAACACCATATTGAATCTGTGTTACATTAATTACACCTCCTCCAGACATGGCTATTGATTTTCACATTGTATTAATCTTCCTAGAAATTTAATTGAATTAGTGTGCTGGGATATTTGTTCACTTCATGCGAAAAATAAGGGCCTTATCAATATTCATATTCAAGTCGCTATTATTTTAAGCCTTTCGTGACTAAAGTTGTAAATGGTGCTACTATTGCAGCCAAAAGCCTAAAATAAGCCCGAAGTTAACACAATAAATTTCTGATTCATGCTAAATTTGAGCTTATTTTGTAGACAGTATAGTAAGTGGAATTTATGGATAACTGGAGCAAATATCCATTTCTCTTCTTGGGACTTTATATGAAAATCCTGCTGATAGTTTACAATTTCAGATAACAATTGATAACTCGGATTTGTAATTTACTTCCTTCAAGTTCAAGTTAATTAAATGAGTCCAACATTCAACTGTACATGAAACATTTACATAGAAACACAAGCAATAACTCAGACATCAACTGATATTGATATTGCCGTATGTCAGGAACATGGAACCTGCCGAGAGCGATTACGTTGCAAAATAGTAGTTGGGGAAGCCATTCAACACGTCAAGTCGATAGATTGATCCTTCCATAACCTTTATATCGCAACAGAAATACAAAGCGCTTTCCGTCACTCTTTCTTGCTCTTTAGCAAGAGCAATTCATTGCTCGGGCGGATATGACAAAAGACGACCTTTCAGACTATCGCCCATAACCCCAGGGTGTGAGTTTTATTGCAATTAGTAATTGCATTTAAATGCTACTTTTCTGGTTTCTTATTGATTAGCATGAAATAATTAGCAAAATAATAACCCTGCAAAACACAGAATATGGATATCGACGCATTAATAGAACTAAAGATATGGAGAAGTTTCGTGTCAATTAGAGTTATTCACTTCTCATGGATTTGAGTTGGTGGCTTTGAAATAGGTGGATTGGAAATGCAATTATGAATCTTCCACATTACTATGAATAGTACCAGATCACAAAGAAAAAGAAAAGCCAAAATAAGTCTATTGATTTGAGAGTGCAGTTATGAATTCTTGTAACATCAGCATTATTATAATCCCACAATGCAAGGATATAGTACTTCTCCAATAACTTAATAATTCATGAACATGTCTCCAAAGACTTGCATGTTGCCATTGTTAATGAAGCGACTAAGTCCAACCATCCCTAGTGCCAATGTTAGGTTGTGCCACAAGACAGGAGAGAAAATCACTTAAAATCTCAAAAGCATTCATAATAGAGTTTGAAGAGGATAAAGAATAATTATCTAAGACTATTTTCATCAAGATTCTGATATTTGAAGTACTAACGTGCCAGTTACTGTGGAAAACGTTTTGTGGGAAAAATTCTATCTATCTATGTAGTAACTTTTGGTTCTCTTTGAGGGTGTTAGTCCGTTCACTTCATGATTAGGCATATTACTTGTAATGGCTTAGTATTTGTCAAACTCAAGCCAAGAAACATTTAGTTGCTGAGATTATTCAAATGTAACCGTAACAATTATTATTATCTTATCTTATGAATAATTTCTAGCAATAAATGTTGTACACTGTGCTGGAGCACTCCATATAACCCATGGTAAACAATAGGCAATCTTTCTTTTACTACAGAATCAAATGGCAGAACTGCATTATTAAAACTAGTGCACACATTTCTTTGTAAATTATTACAACTTATATTCATGTATAATACATAATTAATCTGCCTCTTATTCATACATAGAATAGTGTGTGATTGAGGGTTATAGAGTTTTATAGTTACTTTATTGACTAAGAGATATTGGAGAGTTTTCATATTATAACATTATCATTAAAATAAAATAAAGATCTTAAATTAACTTTTCATTATTTTAAATCACAGAACTATACATGCTGTACTTAAAGTTGGAAACGATATTAATTTATTACAATTTAATATTGTAAAAATGTAGCTTAGTCTAATATATTATAGCAATATCGTTATATGATTGGAAAAGATCAAAATACTAAATATGGCATGTGATAGAAGATCACTAAACACTTCACAATTTGGATACCAAAATGCATCTTGATGTTCTAATAACCTTACATAATTGACGAAAATAGACCCAAATTCTCATTTTTATTGTCCATTTATTCAGCAACTAGAGTTGTAATGATCAAAGTACATGGAAAAGTCGTATGAGGGTAATAAATATTGATGTGGAGAGCTGTGGTAGTAGTAACACCCTGGCAATAGACTATGAAATGAAAATTATCTGGGGTGTTTGTTTCATAGTGTGAGAAAAAGACCTTGGTGACAGATTTCACACCCTCCAATTAACTCTTTACTTTTATAGCTCGACGACGCAACACGCAAAGTTGGTTATAAACATGTCAGCCGAGACACAATAGCAATATGTCTTAATAAATCATAAAGCAATCTATATCAAACAAATCTTAATACATTTATTAGCTGGACAATGTGTTCTCGCACTTTTGTGTTCATTTGTCAAGACGATAGAAATCGTACATGCCTTACACTGAAATTTAGAAGTCAACGCAGCATATAATTTTCAAGAATTGATGCATGACATGCTTAAGTTTTAATCATGTTCGAATTGCCACCTCATAGTGCTTATCTTCTCAAACAAATTAGTGTGATTTATGTTGTGACAGTTAGTTTTTTGTTCTTTCTTTCCAAGACTTCCATTGTTTTTTTTAAAGCACACTCTTGCTTAGTCTATGGTGACAGGATACTTCTTTGTCATGGTATTAAGTTAAAAAAATTTTGAGAAGTTAGTAATTTATAATCTTTGTATCTTCTTTGTTTGTATTCTTAACATCAGATATAAATCTTTATATGGTGTTTGTTTAAAACGTTTCGTGAAACAAAACCGGCCATGGATTCTTCAAATGTTACCTTTTATATTCTGAACAAGGATTGATTTTAATGTCAACTTCTTTTACTTTTGCAGTTATCCTCAACGCGAGACCCCAGTCACTTCCACCCTCACCACTCTGCCGATTCCGGATACGAAGACCACGTGGACATCTTCACCGTCCAGGGGCAGAATAAACATGTTACGTTCCGGCTGAGTCCCGTCCCCACGTCACAGCAGCAAAAAACGGCGCATCCAGAGAGGAAGACCCCGCTGGGCGGTCCGGGCAAGAAAAGGGATGACAATCAGCAGGTAAAGGGGGATTTTCTAATAAAAATTATTTGAATGGTTAGGGATTTTGTCACTCACTTTGTGGGTCAATGTAACTTGTTCATTTTGATAATGATAGGTTGGCCACCAATGGTTTCAATGGAGGTGGTCTCCGTATGTAGGTTTCATGTGGTCAGTATATGAGGCTTTCAGGCTGCAAATAATGGTCATAGAACACAGGTGGAAGCCAGTTATTGTTGTTAGAGTGTATCGAGTGAAGAACACCTCGGTAACAAAATAATATCTGTAATAAGACCATTTTTGTCATCGCAAACTTCATTGAGAGAAATGCATATTAACAGTTTGTCAACTGAAGAAAGCTATGGACATTTAGATGGTTTTACTTTTGTTTATGAAATGGATCTGCCAATGTGCTTGTATTCTGATATATATTTAAGAAAAGAGTGACACTTTTTAAATGCTTTAGAAGCTTTTGTGAAAAGAAAAAAACCTTTACTCATTGAGCAATTGTGATGCTTGACACATTTGAGTCAGTCATCTTCAGCTTCTTTGATATGTAGATGGCATCATCTCCACCACACAGACTACTGAGGACTAAAAATGCACACCAATTTCGCTTGAGACACTTCATTTGTTTGGGATGTAGTTTGATGGACATGTCTTGATCTAAGTACACATTCTTCATATCATGAACTCTTTCATATGGAAATCTGAATAGAATCTTTTGAGTTAAAAGAATATGGGGTTTCCTTCTATTCCATTCTATATACAATGTATATGAGTGACAAAGAAAGAAGAGATTGATGTAATTTGGGTAGAGTTATTGTTACTTTTATTTCCTGGCCAACATAGGTTGATTGGCATGTTTTTATTGAAAAAGAGACACCCTCTACACATCAAGGACTCAGATGACATCGACCCACATTGCATGCAAATCTGATCAGAACCTCTCCGTTTTTAAATGCGGGTATTTCTTATCTCTTCTGTTATGCATTTTTGTAGATCACTAACACAAAGTGTCTTGTTTCCCCCAACATAGAAACAATATAAACATTTAGAAGTATTTTGTTTAAATAGCGTTTCGGTTGCTTAATTTTTCTTCGCCATTGTTAAATTTGAAAGTGTCTCATGTATATATTCACCCTTTTGTTATGAGACGCTCTTAGGGCTAAATATTCTCCAGGGATTTGACAACATCTGTCAAAAGATGTTACTTTTATTTCCTGTGTTGTAACTCAGCAATACCTCCCCGGAAATTGTGTCATCAATGAACTGCATGAATAGCCTCTTACCAATCAATGTTTATATTGTACATGTACACATTCTGGTCTACTAGGAAAATGTGATTACTTTGAAAAGAAAGCTACAGGTACACTGTATTTAAAGAAGTCTTTGTTTTAGTAGGCATTTCTGTATGCACAATATAACTTCAATCAAATTCACCTCCACAAGAAGTCCACCTCTGTAATAAAACCAGTTGTTGCAATCCCAAAGCTCCATAATTAAACAAGCTGAACCTCTGTAAAAAGTCCACCTATATTGAGACAAATTGAGACCAGACCTGGGTGGTCTAAATAGAGATATTATAGGTAAAATCAGAGTACTGGTAATTGTAAATCTACAGCACAACAAGTCAAATGACAATCACCTCTGTAAAAACAAAGACCATCGCTTTCATAAAGATATTTATCATCACTGACTAAAACTTTCATAAACAGACCACCATGAATGGTCCTATTGAGATCACTTGCAACCAGCCCTGGGTTGTCTAAATAGAGAGGTTATAGCTAGAAATATATATTGTAAATGTAAATTTTGAAATAGTTTCTTTGTTTTCCAGGAAATTGACCGAGCCAGCACCAGCAGTAATGAAGGCTCCAACACTGACAGTGGATGTATCCTAGCTGATGAGAATGGAGGAGCGGGTGGGGCACCCTCCCAACACTCCCCCCTGGGGGAGAAACCTCCTATCCCACCCCCACCCCCCCGGAGAGACAGCGACGAGTCTCTACCACCACAACTTCCACCTCGAATGACAATTCGTGAAGTAAAAGCAAAAGACAGACTGAAAAGAAATGGCCCTCTGATACCGGGCTCTTATGGGCAACAAGGATCCTCTGGGGGCTTACATCAACCACCCCAACACCACAATCAAAGCCACCATCCTCAATATCCACATAATACCTCTCAACAGCAGCCAAATATGGACTTTGCGTACAACATACCAGATGTTATTCACTCATCATCATCGAATTTTAGTGATGCCAGTTCGTTGATGAGGTATAAACAGAGGGTTGAAGGAAAATGTGCATCAGAAGCGACAGACAATACGTCTACGACGTCGGGAAGCTATGTGATTGACCCTAGTGAGATGGACAGTAGTAAGCCCGTCATAGGACGGGAGTACTGCGTTTGAAAGGATATAACAGATATTGTACTGCATTTGAAGTTGGAGTATTGTGACTTTTAAGCGAGACTTCTTGTATTGTATGACCATGTAGCCCATGAGATCAGATATAATAGCATCCTCCTAACCCTTTTGAAAACCACCTTGTGTTCCCATTAAAAATGGTCTTATTAGAGATGGTGTCTACTAATTGGATGCATTACACTGATTTTTTGTTCTTAGAAAACTGTGCAATCTCTCTAAGTTGACCTCTTTGACGACCTAGACTTTGTAGAGAGGTAATCATACGATGAGTAACATTAGAATCTAAGTATCCTTTCAAGGTTCAAGAAGACCTTTTATTTTGGACACCGTTCTTGTGAAAGATAATGTTGTCAAGGAACAGGAATACTATGGTTTATACCTCTCTAAGAAGACCACCTTTTGAAATTTGATGTTTACCCTTACCACAGGTGGTTGCATTTGAAAGGTAGTCTGATAGGACACGGGCACTGTGTTTGAAATCAGTGCATTTTGATACAGTAAAACTTTTCTAAGAAGATCACACTCCTTAAATTTGGTCAATGGACAGACGTTATTGATGATTATGAGTAATACAGTGATCACTGTTCTCATGTTTTCTGAGGTGGACCTCAACGGAGATTATCTGTACGTGTGTGATATCTGTTATTTAATCAAGGTTTTCTTATATCAATTATTTGAAATGTATTACAGTACAGTTCTTGTACAACACTTCCATTAAATAACTGCTGAGCAGTATTTTCATACAAAGGTATGAAAGTACTTATAAAATGACATCATAATTTACAGTATTAAACATTTATAAATGATATAAATATATATAACTGTTTATGCTACTACTAATTTCGGTTGATCATGCTATATATTTTTTTTTTTCATATTACCTTTTTAATATAAATTTAACTTGAGATATTGTAAATTTTCATTTTAACTCTCAATCAAGGAGAGTTATGGCTTATTAAAACGATTGTATAATAATAATTCCTGTTTATCCGCAAACATTCAGTATACAGCTAAACCTCGATAAAACGTGCCTCGATTTTGCACGCGGATTGACCGTGGACCTCATTTATTTTATATTCTTATACGTGTATATCCTTATATATGAAAACATAGTCAAAAATACCCTTTATGCAAGTTGTTTACCTTCGAAGCAGCCATAATGGGGCACAAGGAAACTTGCTGCGTGCATGTGCAATCATTTCCGTGTTAAGGACTTACACCATGCGATCTCGACCAATGGGAGCACAGCACATAACGCGCTTTTGGGGTTAACGCGGTTCTCGAAGTATGGACCCCAATGTCCGCGTAAAATCGAGGTTTAGCTGTAGATTACAAATTGAAATATTGAAGCATTCAGTTTTAAGCATTTTATTTGTTTGAGTTCATGTGTGCCTTTTTCTTGCCTAATTTTATAAATATACAATGTTGCTTCATCTGAGAGCAAAATTAATTCAGGTGCTAGCATGAGATTATGCAATGTTCAATTATGTTTATAATCTACATGTATCTTTATGTTGAATATTCTTTGTATATATTATGTACAGTATTTATTTGAAAGGATGATTGTTAGAATGATAGAGAAGAGTTTTGAATATACATTGAATGATGGAATATATAGTTGGAACTGTTTATTTTGAAGTGTGATAATTTGACCAAATTAGTAGCTCCATTTCTCCATAACAGTTATAATTTAAAAAAAACCTTTGGTAACTAGAAATTTCATATTTCAAATAATTGGAAATTATACTTTCCCTCCCTTCCTCTGCTAGCTCGAAATTAGATATATCTTTAAATTATTTTTACTTCCTCTCTTGTAAATGATTCTAATAACTTAAGATTACAAATAACTCAAAATTATTTGTTCCTCCAAGTTCGATATAACCAGGTCCAACTGTACATGTACACCTGTAGTATTAATGCATTGAAAATGATGATTTGTGTGAAGTAATTGTTTGACAGTCGAGCATATGGTCTATAGCTTGTCTTGGTATCTAAATTACAATCAATGAGATGTGACCATTTTGCATAATAGAGGGAATGAATGGAAAGGTGCACTGTAAGAAAGAGTATAAGTGAGAGAGAGAGAAAGACAAAAACATTGTCAATGGATTGTGTGCAATAATTATTTGTGCAATAAAAGAATTCACAAGTGAATTCAAGCAGACAGCTTTTTCATCTTTGATCTTCTAGTGGGTTTTGCATGACATGGATGCTAAATTGGTGTATTATATTAGCACATAGTTTCCAAATTGCATGTGATCTTCGGCAGAAAGTCAGGTGCCATACCGCCAATTAGCTGACAATTTAGCATTGCATTTTCTGTTGTTATGGATATTTGGGGGTTATTAGAATGCTATGGGAGCTTCTATATTTGTACAATTTGAATATAAAAGGATGCATATGGTAATAATTTACAGATTCAAAATTTATAGTAGACTTTACATACACATATGCAAATTTCAATAACAATAGCTTTTGAGATAAACACAAAGAGAGTTATTCGCAGTTTCAATATTGCCCAAAATCTTTTGTTGAGATAAAATTCAAACTCAAACATGTGATAATAACATTGCTATTAGAAACTTTCTGCTGCTATCTAAACTCTTTTGAAAATATATTTCATTTAAAGAACATAATCTATCAGACATTACTATAAATGCGGATGACACTTTTATATATGTGATTATAGATGAATTGTAGAATATTTGCAATACTTTCCGAGAATGTGTTGATGAAACAATATTGAATATATTCCTTTTTTGCACTCATGTCAACACATTCTCATGCATTTTAAAGGGCTTCGCAAATCCTTCTGAGCACTCTCCTAGACAAATCCTTTGAGACAAAGAAAAGCCTTCAACAATTCTAGGTATCATTATTTCCAAGGCAGAATATTGTCACTGGCTCGATTATGAATGAACATTTCAAAATGAAAAGCACTATAACATGTTCGCCTATGAATGAATGCAAAGGATATCGACAAAAATGACAAGCATAATTATCATGCAAATTGAGGATAAAAAAGAAACTCCGACAAGCTTTTGCGTTTGGATTGAAAGGTGTGTTTTTCTGGGTATCACTTCAAGATACATAATTGATGATGACATTGAATATGACATCTTCAAAAGAGGTTTGAGTACTATGAGGAGACACTTTGCCCCAATATGGTCTAGTATTTTTTCTTTTTTTCTTTTTTCTTTCATGAATTCTCTTAGATGAAATATGACGCATACATGTACAGATGTATTTAGAGATCTTGCGTGAAAGCTACACAAAATGATAGAATTATTAGATACCAGTTCAAAAAGCCCACTTTTTATGTATTCATTTGCTTTGCGTTTACAATGTATTATTGATTTATACTTCAAATTGTTTAAATATTTGTGAGTGGGGAAAGGGGGGGTTGCATTATTGAGAACAGAAATAACTCAAGCTGTTAATCCAAAAGAATCTATCTATATTTGTCAGAGGAAAACCATTGATGTTTCAACACAGTAACTATATATAAAACACTTACAACACACATAATGCTGTGAACAGTTCACATATGATACTACATAAAGACCACCTCTATAATAAAACCACTTTTTGTGGTTCAAACCCTTCATACATGCAGAAACGCCACTTTACGTATTGAGGCCATTTGTGAATATAGTCCTCAGAGAGAATGTTTCCAATAAAAAGCGATAAAAACGCACATGTGCAACGCAACAAAACTGTCATATCCTATGTTCTTTCCAGTTCATTAGCCCATTAACCTGAAAAGTACCAGCATATTGATATAGTAATCTACACAATCCAACCATCACACGGAAACCCGTCATCAAGCCAGCTTTTAGGCTTTGCATTTGCGTACAAACATTAACGAATTTTATCGTTTTACGACGTTATTATACGAGAAAATTAATTTCATTGGCGAGTTGACAGATGCACGCCATTGCACAACGTGTTCCCGTGATGGCCATTGGAAACAATAAGACAATTTAAATTCGCGACCCTTTTCAAAAGGAAACAGTTTGTGAGTGGGCATCTGGGTATTGAAGAAGCTACGGCATGGCACGGGCTTTCTTTTCCTTTAGAGGATCGCTTGCATGTCTTTTGCCCTTCGAGTGTAACTGTCAGAAGGCATCTGTCTAGTAAAGGATGATTCCAAGACAGATAGAATTGTTAGGTTTACGCTATACTGACGTGGTATTGTATCTGCCCAAACGATAAATTAACAATATGGTCATCTATCATAGCGTATAGCACCCGTCTGTCAGTACTTATGGAATTGCTTATCGTGTACGTGCCAGACTGTCCCAGATTGGGCATAAGATAGACATAATTTATTGCTTTCATCAACGGAAAGATTAATCGAGTGAAGTCTCACATTTGCTGTTTGATCAAATGTCAAAGGCTTGTTTTTACCTCATCAATTTTGGCACTTGTTCTATTTTGTTCAATGAGGTCCCAACCTGCCAGTGGGTTAAACAAAATGGCCCAAATCTTTCTAGCCTTTAAGTTTAAAATCAATACACTTTATACATAATTCCAGTGACACGGATATTTCTTCTATATGGATATCATATCCCATAAATAGATTATATGACTATATTTAAACACGGTTTTTAAAAGTACAATACAAAAAGCTTTACCCCCTATAGTGACGTTCTAGTCCCAAACATTGCATACCTGTAAAACATGTTAGAGTCAATGATTGAAAGCTTTTACACGAACAATAACATCAAAATACAGCAATGCCTGCCCTGTCAATCAGTCTAGTATATAATTGAACGTTTATTGAAGTCACCCGAGAGGTATAGCATAAAGAAAAAACTGTTAGGATATAATTTACAGCTGACACTTTCCAGTGTCTAAAAGCAACATGCTGAGAATGTTCAAAGACGTTTAAGAAGTCTGGGTCAGGCTAATTCTTTGATACAAGAAAGAGGACTTAACCCTCAATCTAATAAATTTTTTAAAACTGCTATTGTTCTGATGATAGATTGAGAAGGAAATAAAAGTAATGGGTTTAACAGATTTCAATTTATTCATTTCAAAATTCAATTTATCACAATCTAACGTTGACTAGCAATCATTCTATAATTTATAGGTGTACCAGTTTTATTTTCTTGTTGTTTTAATAGTGTTGAAATGCAGATAACCTGTAGTTGTCAACTTAATGTAAGACTATTAATTTCAACCTGCAAAGTCCATTTTTTATGATATAAAATAT
Source organism: Streblospio benedicti (assembly GCA_019095985.1). Lineage (NCBI taxonomy): Eukaryota > Metazoa > Annelida > Polychaeta > Spionida > Spionidae > Streblospio > Streblospio benedicti. The sequence goes on along the minus strand of CM032664.1, from coordinate 19,645,773 downwards.
GGCATGAATGACGTTTGAAAAGTACATAGGCTGCCATGCTATAGCTAGAAGTATATTTAAAAACTCTGAACACATTATAGCAAATTCGCGAAATATTTCACAAATATAATATGACATCAATGTTACCTCAATTTTATGATTATCAAGTATCACAGATGACTTACTCAAAGATTACATCGACATTGCGGTAATATTCTTGTATTGAATACCACTGAACATATACATTGTTAATGAAGAATTGTTTAATAAAAAAGCTCTTGCACTTTGCAATAATAACAGACTGTGCAAAAATTCAGATATGCAATGCAAGTAGCTTACCTGAATTGAACCAACTAAATGTAAATTACAAATACATCTAGAGATACTAAATCATACATGAAATCCTCCACGTAAATATCATACAATACAAAATAAAATATAAAATGAAAAATTCTAACAGAAAATTGTATTAATTCATGCACACACACATGTGCTCACCCACATACTTATAAAAAACACACCCTTAAATCCGATCCCATTGCCAGTCATAACCTAAACCAATGACAGTTTTCGTCACGAATACTCCCAAATATGAGAAAAATGAACATAAACTTAAACCCTCTTTACCCCAATACCATCAAAAACTATAACCTATTCATCTTAAAACTAAACAAATTATTCCCATTTAGAGAAAAGTGCCATTAGAGTATTGTACACACAACTGATTGATTCGGCGGGTCCCACATCCCATTCCTGTAGGTCTTAACTTCAAATCTTTTAACTTCAACAAGATTTACAACTTCATTCACATTGACTTCATTTAGATTAGTAGTACTTGGTGCATTTGATTCTGACCTAGATAAAGATCAATTGTATAGGATAAACTTTAAGATTCAAGTAAATTTAAGTAATCAAGCCTTGCTTAAAATTTCTAAATTACTCTAAAATTAACAAGAGTGTAGAACTATGTTTTGTAACAATATAGTCAAAAAAGAGTGCTACTTCTATACTGTGCTTCAAGCAAATGATTTGAGTGTTTCATAAATATTTAAGAATTAAAAAAAATCAGTTGCTCACCTAACATCAATGCCCTTTAACTTTTGACCGCTTTCTAGTTCACTTTCGCTCCCCTTCAAGTTACTATTGTTGTTAACACCCCACTTTAGAGGGGTTTCAAAGCAGCACTGTGGTAGTTTCTTCAGCATTCCAGCTGAAATCAAAACATTTATATATGTGATGGTTCTCTTTACAAAATGAGCTGAGCGAATGAAAATTTTTGACTTTCTAACTGGTTCCTTTAAGTATATCTTCCGCTATCAAAAAATTTGTTGATTTGTGCCAAACTAAATTCAGAAGAACGAATTTACCTCTATACATTTTCTTCACAGCCCTAATGTATCTAGATCTGGCTCTTTCATAGCTTTTCCTTTCCGGCCAGAATGGTAGATAATGAAGTCTTGGTAAAACCATGTTAGATCTTCTGCTACTGTGCAAAAACAACACCTACAATATAAGAATCAACTACAAGAATAAAAAAAAAACAAAAAATAAAATATAGAATGCCCTAAGTCCAAGAAACCTTTAAAGCGACCACTTCAATAACAGGACCAATCTTTGAGGTCCAAAGAGACGAACACAAACCACCTTTCTATTGAAATCAGTCGAGGGAAGTTCCTAAAATGGCATCAGAGTATAGCAGGAAAAGCATTTATGGTTTGACAACATAGCCAATATTTAAAGTTTTTAAGAAGAGTCATCTAATTTAATCCAATATAATAGATAATACAATGTTAAAAAAATATATGACAAGCAATCAAAGACATATCAAGTAATGAAGGCGTCCTATGTCAATCATATCAGGACAGTTTAGATTTCATTGTGATTTAGACTACCACATTCACGGTTGCATTGTGTGATAGTATTGTTTCAAATTATAGAAACCAAAGATAATACTTGTTAAAACTTACTTCCTTCGGCAACAGAAACCAGAGGCACCTTTCAAGTCTCGCCGGGAGCCACACGTCCATTTTGCCACCTCGATTGCTCGCTTTTCTTGCCATATCCACAAGAGATGGTGCCAAGCAAATGTTATCTTTCACATCATTCTCAATATACTGTGAACAATATTAGAGTTGTTATTTGATGTGCAGTTGCGATATCCATCCCGAGTTTTGCAAAATAGTAGGGGTCATAACGATTGGATTTAATGGGTTTCATATGCGTGAAAGTGTCAGGAAATATATATATATAAAAAAAAAACAAAAAACAGAAGCCATATTTTTAGGAATAAAGTGGGCGGAGGAAACCCACCCATTAGATCTGCCAGTCTAGGCTAAATAAGAACTAAGTATTTCTAAAATGATAATGAATAAAAGACACTAACCTTCAAGTGTTTAACAAGATTTCCACTATTACTCTTATTACAGTTAGGGCCAGTTAGTTTGCCATTGACTAATTTAAATTGGCCTATTTCACTGATGAGGTTCTCAGCATTGCCGCAGTAGACCCAACCACCCGTGTTCTCATTGCACCGATACTGCAGATGGAAGTAACAGAAACCTTGAGCAGTAATACAATGTAAAGGCAAGACAAAACAAAACAAAAACAGCTTTAGATATATTGTGTTTTGAAAGACTAATACAGACCAGATGTAGCAAGGACCATCCATGCACGGCGACTGTGTTGATAGCGTTAATGACGTAGTCCACGATGTGGTCTGGCATGAAGTAAGGGAAGTTGAGGCGGACAAAGCCAGGCCTGCAACAGAAATATTCAGCTATCATGTACATTGTACATTTTTGTAACCCTGTAGGGCACAAAGTCACACGACAGCTCAACTGATAATTAATGTGACACATTACTTTCTTTCGGCCTACAATTCTTATCGTGTGCTTTCAGAGGATGCTATATCCTTGACACTCATTTATCATGATGTCTCTTGTTATTTACTTCGTTTTGTCCCATGGCATTGTAACATACATTTTACATTGATTTATTTAATTCACGTCCCCTAAAAATGTTTCATTTGCGTTTGTGTGCATTAAGCTAATTTAAGGTTGCGCTAGTAGTGACTACTTAACACGGCAAAGGGTTAGAATACTAATACATATCAGTAAGACCAGTATCCAAGCACATTAGGGACGATTCTGCGCGTAAAATAAGGTGTTTTCAATTCCATATACTAAAAAAATGTGGGAGTTTAACTTTAGTTTGACTTACCTCATAATTTCTAGTTTGTTGTCGTGAGAGCTAAATTAAAAAAAAGGAAAGAAAGCAAAAGAAAAAGAAGAAACAAACAAACAAACAATGAAGGAAAGAATAACAGGAAAAAGTCCATACTAGCATTTAAGATAGTAGGTATCCTGAGATTTATTCATCAAAATGCTCATCATTTTGTGATTGGAGCGTATGTATTATGGAGATTTTTTTTCTAAAACCTATTTTCAATCACAATTGACAGCAAAAAACGTCAGATACAACTGAAGATCAAAATTAATGTTAGTAACCGGAAACCACCGCAGATTGTTAAGACATTTTAGATTGCGTTATGATGTTGAACATTTTAATAACCAGCACAGTCATTTAATATAATATTTATGTTTGCATTGTGTAACTTTGGGATGGTTACATCACTACCACCTTGTTATGTAACAGTGCATTCATAGGGCTAGCTCATAACTTTTAAATGCAAATATATCATACAATATACTCACTGGGTTTCACTTGTTAGAAATTCACTGCTAAACAACTGCACCATTTCTTCTGAGAAACCCAAGAGACCCTATTTTTATTTCCAAATAAATTAGTACATACATAAGTTACTCATTTTACCTGACAATATATGCAATGTTCCTTAGTCATAGAATTGATATCTAAATTGCTATAAACACAATTAATACCAAATATATTCATGCTAACAATTAAATGGGGTAACCACCCACCTCTGCATACGGCCCGGCACAGGCGCAGCCTCCACGCACTTGGATCCCGTATAAGTCATTGAGAAGCTGACACACGTAGTTGTGATGCAAGAACTTTCCAGAATTGGGGTGGAAAAATAGCATGGAGAAGATGGGAAGTCGTTTGGCGGTGTAGCTGCCGAGGAGATGGATGTATTTGTTGTGCCTCCACGATCGGAACGCCTTTCGCGCCAGTTCGTGCTCCCTGGCTTCGATGACATTAGTGCCAATGTTCTGCAATGTAAATATAATATATACATTACATGTACTTAGAATAAGGCTCCAATATTGAAAACAGCGCTGTCATTCTGATGATGAGTCACGTTAATGGTTGAAAATGTGTAACTCTCTGGCTTCAATAACAGTAGATGATAAGGTCTTGAGGCTAAAATGGTTTTAATAAACTGCCTGTGTCTCTATTATTATTGATGGTTCTTCCCAAGTTGTTCGAATGATGATTCGTAGAAATTGGTTAACATTAGAATGAAAAACAAACAATTAATTTGTTCATAACCCATTGATATAGAAATAATTGTCATATTTGATCTTTACGCGTGGTACATGTATTTATATTTTTGGACTCACAATGACCTGATTCTATTGAAGCATTAGCAGCGGAAAGCGCCTAGTAGATTGCCTTTATATTTTCAAATATAGTTGTAAATTAGTCTAAATTGTAACCATATATATTATTCATTACTGACATGTGTATTGCGTGTCAATGAGAAACAATTTTGGAAAATGCGTTTTTTCCCATCTTAATTATTGACTGCAAATGATATCATTGTCATGAACTTATTGGTGCACAGTTATAGCCTTTGTATTAAGACCAAGTAGAGGATTCGTCTCAAAAGGCAGTGGGTTTTGCCACTCTCTACGAGAGGTCGACTTTTTTTTTGTTTAAATCTATTTGTGTGAATAATACTTTGTATGATTGTATTTTATAATTTATTTTGGTGGATGTGATGTATATTGGTTATACTACAATGAAAATTTAATATTTAATATTTTTTTCTGGAGGATGCTTATTAGATATTCCGAATGGAGAGATTGATCACTACATGAGAACGTTATGATATAGATCTAACTTATTTATTATAAAAACGAAGCAGACACTCGTTGAGTGTGGGGTTTCGCTGTGGCAGTCTCTGCACCGAGGCTTAGGACCGTAAAAATCATTTCATTACATACATGTAGATGATAGTTGTGGGCAGTTGACAGTTATCCTTTAGACGCTTACCGAATAATTGATTGTTTGAGCAGTCACGTCCAATCGGTTGCTGATCACGGATCTGGCGTGCCTACTAAGTACCCTCTAATGCGATACAGGTGATGTTAGTGTAATTGGACCAGTGTTCAGACTTCTGAATTTGTCAAGCGTTAGAATAAAGTGGTCGTGAAATAGAGTGATATGGGGTAAAAGCCAGCCGCATCTCTCACTCAGTGTGTGGTGGGGTGCTACTTCCTGATTTTCTATCTTTATCTCGCTACCCCCTCCACGCCGATACAAACTTTTTAGACCCATGTGATCTGAATATTGAGGGTAGTATGAAAAATACTTACTTGTTTTAGCAGGAAAGTGAGTCCAGCCCTAATGGCACCCACAATGTTGGGAGTCCCTCCCTCCTCTCTTTCTTCTATGCTGGTGAGAAATTCATGAGTTTCTCGTGATACCTGGGCATAGAGATAGGTGTAAACAAAGATTAAGTACAGGATACAATTTAATAGGACACAGTTGCATGCATATCTAGTTTTCCAAAATGGCACCGGATTTGAAGTGGACTCACTAGCATATATACAGAATTACGCAAAAGGGGTGCAACCACTAGTGGGTTTCATGGATTTGTCTGCGAAAATGTTTGCTTGTTTATGCCCCGCAGCCATCAACTTGTTCACATTCATGCTAAGATCACCCGGACTTATGGCATGTTTTGGAGAAAGTTGGTGGGTAGGGATGTGGAGAACGCACGCGCCCTCTGTTAGATCTGCCAATGGGATGAGTTGTAAGAATTCCATGAAACACGAGCATGCCAATGCGTGGTGTCAGGGTTAAAAACATCTACATTGTATACAGCATTGTCAATAATTCTGTTGTTAATATGGGAGGCTAAAGACTCGAATTCACTTACAAAATTGACAGTTCCACCACCACATTGACCAGGCACTGGGTTTTGGAACAGATTACCTTTCGCAATCAAAACGCCTACAACACAATCAAATTACAAATGTATGTGGTGATCAGTTACATTTTGCACTTGTCAAAAATATCAATCACTTGTTGTTAGCCTCAATATATGTTCAGTACATTGAGTACTATATCTTCTTAGATGCAGTACTTGCATTTATAACCATGCATCAACCATTAGAATGCTGTATCACAAATGTGTGTAAAGATTTTTAGCCGACAAACAGAGTTGCCCAGGCTATTGTCGCCAAGACCCAGTTCCAGAAGTTGATCACTCAACCGCCTTCTCAAAAACCTGCGTTCCACAATATAGTGCACAATTTGCCGTGCAGTTTGCAGTTTCTCCGATAAAGCGGATTGTCATATTGCTGGACCATCGTGGATACTGTGGTTTATCAACGAGAACATTTATAAATGACTGTCATGGACCAGTGAATGAAAAAATAAAGATTACAGGAGCTTTTGAACAATATCTGAGTTTACATTAACTCTTCTAACTGGCATCATTATTATCTAAACCGTATTATAGTTATTTTTCCATTGACTGACTATTGGTGTTTTGGACAGTATGCACTTCCATCTCAAACTGGATTGTACCTCAGGGAGACAAACATTTTTTGTATCGTGTATTTTACATCTTTATAGACAAAGTACCTCTTTAGGGTACTAAGATTTATAGCTTTTCATTTCTGCGGGGAGTGTGGAGGGATGGAAAAACCCTAACTTTTTGGTGGCATATAGTTGCACTTGTGATGTATGACGTGTTTACTCAATTGTACATATATTTGTAGTAATTCTGGGTTGGGGGATGGGGTGATACTGTCACATTAATTGGGGGTGGGGTTATCCCATAAATATCAAATTTCATACACTAGTTATAATAAATGGTGCCTTCCCAACCAAGTGCAATACCTATTTGATTAAGTAAGTCTTATAATACTTATTTACCTGGGGTGCCAACTCCACCCACAAATTTGTGTGGTGAAATAAAAACAGCATCTTTGTAACTGAAGCAAAAAAAGAAGCTTTTATGAATAAACCTAATTTCCAATAAATGCAAAGAAATCATATACAAAAATTCATTTGCGTGTTAGTCTATAGTCTAATTTTCAAGTATGAATATATTTTTCGGGAATTACTTTGTAATTTGATTTTATAATAACAAAAATCAACATATGGGCCTATTTTCCCAATCAATAGCAGTATAAGAAATGGGCGTTCAAAACAACCTATATATTTCATAGCCTTTGGCGACCGTCGAATGATAAACACCAGGCCTGATTATAGCTTGGCGGACATAAGAATAGGTTCCCGTATCATTGACTTACCTCCCATTCGAGGGACTCATGTTGATTTCTACATATGGGGCTGAAAATAAGATAGAGATGGTAAGAACATTTACATTGGTTTGATATATACATTACCTAACAACCTAACAAGCCATGTCCACTTATTTTAAGTTGACCAATGGGTCAATTTTTTTAAAGCTGCAGTACAGTAGACATTCTGTATATTCTCTATATATTCCATGCGTATGGCCTTATGTAGTATCTTAATAGAGAAGTCCCTTCATGCAGGCTCGCGATGATCTTTCTATGGAGATTTCGGAAAGAGAGAAATGGCCTCATTGAAGAAGTTGTTTCTTTATAGAGGGGTGTCTTACTCGGAAGCTGTACTGTATATCTCTTCACATTCGGACATAAACAAAAAGCCGTGCTCATTAATTGGTACGTGAAACATTGGCCCAATTTGTACAGCAGGGTAAAAACAAGATGTACAATAACATGCAATTTAGAAATAAAGGATTGCAAAAAAAATTAGCAGTAGAACTTTAACAACATAATTCTCTATACATCGATCCACAATAGTTCACGAGCACTTGCTTCATCGCTTTTTGACATGCGAATTTCAGGTTTGTTTGAAATTGCATGGTTGTTGTTGATTACGTTGTTTGGGCTATTATTGTTCTCATTGTGTTTTGTGATTATGATGCGGTTTCAAGTGGTAATACTTGGAATTCGCAGAAGAAACAAATGCTATTGCAGATCCATTTTCCACGATTCCCAAGACAGTTGCGCGGATTGGGAGCTTGGGCCAGATCTCTTAGTTTAAATATACAAATTTTCCATTCACCACTAACAATATGGCCGTGTCCTTACCGGCTGTGGCGTAGTCCCAAAACGACAGAGCTCCGTATTTGTGCGCGATGGCGGTGATGGTGTCCACGTCCACGAGGATTCCCGAGACGTTGCTCGCCGCCGCCATGGTCACGATGAGCCGCTGGCCCGAGCCACGGTACAGCTGGAGAACGATACAGAGTACGGTGGAGAATGCTAATATGCAGCAGGTCAATGTGTAAACTAAGCATGTGTTTCCCAGTGCTTGCGAATATATGTTAAAACTTCACTCTTTCACAGACGTCTATTTAGGTAAACCTGTCATCAGGTATGTCTATATTTGGTAGAAATATGCTTGCTAAAAAGACGTGTGTGTGAGAGTGAGAAGTTTGAAAACATGGGTAAACTGCTGATAAAACATATACCTTCAGGAGAGATTCCAGGTGCTTTATGTCAACGAGCCCGTCATCTGTCTCCTTGACGACAATCACCGTAACACCTAGCGTCCTCCACGGGATCAGGTTAGAGTGGTGCTCGTACGGACCCACGAACACTACCTGCATGTATGATGTGATATGAGCATGTTGCGATTGGTTAACCACGCAATTGGTTTATAAGCAACCTGCAACTCAACGTTCATACATCAACCTGATACATTGATTCATTGATTCATACATCAAACTGACTGTAGGCCTAATATGTTGTGATTATAGGTTACTAATTATGGAGATTTGTTGTCTTTCAGAAATTAAGGAAATAATTGCCAAATGAGTCATATTGCTAATGAGCGAGACCTTTGCTAATAACGGAAAATACATAGTTAATTAGTGATTGTAATAAAGGTGAAAATCAAACTAGGGTTTTTCTGAGAAAACTCATCACCCAATCAGAATACCCATTGTGTGTTAGGTGGGCCTACTAATTATATTTTAGTCTTCTATAGAAAATAAGAAACTCATTGCCAAATGGCACATGCACATATTATAGCCAATGGTGAGAGGCAAAGCTATAATAGTGTTAGACCTATGCTTGGCAGAAATGCATGATTAATTGCTAATTGTAATACATGTAAAAGGTCGAAGGTGTCGAACTGGGGCTTTAGTGAGCACGCATGTTACCTCCGCTCTTTTTGGAATGGTTGATGATCTTGTCCCCAATGGTTACATAGTAAATATTGTCACACAGTGGTGCACATGCAGACACATGACACTGCATGGGATGGGGCGCAACTAGTTCCTTTCATAAGCTGAATTGCCGCTCCAAAAAGTATGAAAATGAATTTTTGTTGTCGTGGTGTAGGGCAATGTGAGATGTGAGACACTCATACCCTGGGTCTGTGACCCCCCTCCCTCCGACACTCACCGTGCTGTTGCCCTTGGTGGGGTCGTTGAGCTGTAGCGCGTTGATCATCTTGTGCACGCAGCCCGTGCTGCCGTTCCCCACGAAGATCACCACGTCGTCTTCCGTGCCGTTCACACACGTCCGTATGATCTTCCTGCAACACCCCACGATTGTACAGACGTATTGGATTGGAATGAACTTGGGTGTAAGTAGTATTATATAAGTATCATTTCTCCATGTATAAAGCTCTATAATATACTAATGATTGCTTAACATCTGGATTCATCATGCGTTGTAACGATCTATTTTGTTTTTGTTTTTTTTATGCTTTTTATTTATTTTTGTGTGTAATTGTATCAACACTCTTCATCTTCAGTGAGCGCCTCGCACGCACGACCAGATGATTTTTCTGCATCATGAAATGTCAACATAGTGCTAATAAGCAAATAATGCGCTGTACATGAAACCGACCAGAGTATGGCCTCCGGTGTTCTTTTTGGAGGATCTCATGTTTTAAGACATGATGAAGTCCCCCCACCCCACTCCCTGCAGTTCTCAATTGGGAAGTTCCGCACAGTGGATTGAATGTCAGTTTAGGGCCTAGACAGGTCATTATTTAGACTGCTGCGCTGTACCTTGCCTCCTCCCTGTAGCTGCCCGTCTGCGCCCCGCATAATGACGTAGACGTGTGCGTGTTGGCGTAGAACGGGAGCACGTACTCGCTGATGAAGTCCTCTATGTACCTGACCGCCCTGCAGCAAGGGAGAATTGAATGCGCGTTTATTTGGGACACCACTGTCATTCTCCGCAAATATGTGGGAGCCATGCAAAGTAGGTTTTAGATATAACAACAATGTCATACGTTGGAAGATAAGTTGGGTTGGCATCAGCGTGCAGTTTTGCATATAGGGCCTTGAGATGTTAACAAATATCCTACTTAACGCAAAAAGTTCACTGCCTGTGCTTGTGTTGTAGATTTTTAAATTTGTGTCCAAATGTTAAAAACAAATTAATAGAATTTAATATCAACAATCTGAACCATTCATGAAAATTATGGTACTGATGACATGAATCTACGTTGGGATGAGATTAATTTCTGAATTAAAACATTTAAATAAGTTCAAGGTGCACAGAGATTAAATTTGATTTAAATGTGAAGTATTAAGTGTTTTACCTTCCAGATGCCGTGTAATCACAATAAATTACTAAAAGAGAGAATAATACAAAATTAATAGCATGATATTTATGGTTTTGCAAGTGTTACTATTTTACAAATATCTACCCCCTTTCTTCAAAGTGTTTATATGAAATAACCGAGTTTACAATTGTAACAAAACAACAACATGAACCAACCAAAAGCTGATTTATCTGTTCTTCATACCATTTTCAATAAAGCAGGAAGCGAAAATTAGTTTTTTAAAAAGTAAAAGACAAATCCTTACTGGGTCTCTCCCCAAAGGGTCCATTGAAGCAGGCGTTGTTTCCCACCAGGTTATCATACAGCCAGTTGAGGCTCTGCTTGCGACCAGGACCAGGGCTGCAGCATTTTAGGCTGGGATTCTGAAATATAACATGGTTCGATACGCGAAGGCCACATTGGTATCCTCCACCGTTTACTATTTACTACAGCTGTGAGGTTTTACAGTAGCTCTTTTCAATAGTATAAACGTGTATAGTATAAAATGGAATTTCTTTATTATAAAACAAATTGAATAAACTCACACAAACCTATCTGTCAGTATCGCGCCGACACCCATATTTAACCAATCTTACTGATGTAAGCCAACCGATATCATCCCGACTACACCACCCAATATCTACATTTTAAAGCAAACTCACCCCAGCTCTTGCTTTAATCATTTGAAACGGGCCCAACGGTCGTCTGACACTCCCTTTATATTCACTCTTCTAAACTCAGCTCCTCTCTGTGTTGACTGCTATTTAAAAACTCACCTGGCGGTCTCCTGATACTCCCTTCTTGGACTTGGTCCACGCGCTCGGCTTGTGGTTCTGCAGGTACGGGCGACTCGTGCCCGAGGACGGCCGTGACCGACACTGCTGGTCTGTCACCAGGCGCTGCAATACAGTGGATACGTGCCATGTAGTGCAGTAAAACCTCTCTACTAGGACAGCACAGGTGCTGACTAAAAGGTCTGAGACAGGCATTCATTTTGGTCGATTCATGAATGCTTGGTACTCCGATATTGGTCTTCTTGTAGTGATGGTTTGTGTATAGGCTATGGAGGTGGTTTTAATTGGATGTTCCACTTTGTAACGAAACAACCTCTACAAAGATGTTCGGAATAATCGTTAAATGGCATGTTCCATTTACTGGATAAAAGAAATGCTTATGTGTTCCACCCCCACCCCAGAGGCTCAGTCGGTTACCCAACCTGCATATGAGGACTCATGTACAAACATCACACGCGTACCCTTACGCTGCGAGGTTGATCATCATTTGATAGACAGAGAGTATTTAGGGGCTTCAATAACTAAAACCATCTTGCCACAAAAAGCTAGAATATATCATTCGTTGCTCTCTGATATATTGTTCTGACCAGAGCCACTGAATTGAAGAAGGTGTAATTAAGCTATCATTTAGCCATCAACAGAGCGAGAGACCATAAAGAGACCACTTCTATAATCCCCAAAGTGCAAATAGGATCATTTTCAGTATGAATAGTGAGACATTGATTATTTGGGACTGTTTTCCATAATCACAGTAGACATTGACAACAATTGGAAGGTTTTACTGTAAACATAACCAATGAGTTGAGAAAAATAGCAAACGAGTGATCTGGACCTATATGTAAACGTACAGTCTGGGTTTTACACTGGATTATGAATTGCCTGTAAGGTAAAACCAATACACATTTAATCAAACGCACGTCAGTGTCTTCTTTTCATCAAAGCAAACACATTCACATTTAATCTGGTGAAAAATCACCCTCCTAATTAATACAGAATATCCTATCCCAAAGATCAATGTTTTTGTTTACTGTACAAATCTCCAAATGACCTTAATTTGGCATTGAACAAAACTTCATTAAAATCAAGCCCATGGGACTTGAAAGAAATATGTACTCATAACATGGATCGGGTTTCTTAATTAGGTCACTCGTGCCATTTATTGGCAAGATAATGAATTGATTTCTTTCAACACAGCCTTATATAGATTTGGATATGAATGTATTTTTATTATGCTTCACAATGAGTCGCGATTTCCTGATTTCTAAACACTGAATAACACAGCGGTCTTAATGTTATTTGAAGACAAAATGTAGCAACATACACAGGTCGATTTTTGTGTAGAACAGCTATTCAACGTCGGCATGTCTCACAGCTATATACTGCGTACATGTATATAGACGTTAATATTATGTTAATATTATGAACATGACTTGTAAAGGCAGGGTGAATAATGAAACCGTGAAGCCGACAATGGCTAATCAAGAACTACTCTATAAACACATTACTTCTTTGAAGAGACCACCTTTATAATAAGGCGATTGTTGCAGTCCCAAGACTTCTGATTTTGTAACTGTCGTGAAACGACCTCATCAGTGCTGAGACATACCTTAAGCCAGTCGTCCCTCAGACACATAGCGAGGTGATCATATCATTCATGGAATCATGTGTAAAATCTCTTTCAATTGGTTGGAATCAAGTATTTTCTTTCTGTTTTCACGTGCTCCATTCGAAATGAATACATTACGTCAAATATGGAGTATACTTTTGATATACACATGGTTAAACATTTCCCGTCTTTGATTATCTGCGTATCTGAGAACATAGATACTTTAGTTGGTACTTTTAAACGATGTACATGTACCTCTGTAAGTAAAACACCATCCAGGATGAGTCCTTAATAGAGTCCTTAATATGTGGTAACATAACTAATCGTTAAGGAAGTTTGCAGTGGGTATTAAGATATGAAGGTTTGCCTGGTTTGGGCCTGTGTAAAATGATCTTATAGAAGGCGGTCTCTTTAAGAGTTGGTTTTAATTGGGTGTTATAGCTGTGATTAATAAATCTATAAACTATAACTCTGTCATCTAGAAACAAGATAAGGACATACGATTTTATTCTTGCGTAATGTAATGAGGGATGGTATACCCAGGATATAAACTATGCCACATATAGACTTTTTCATTAACCTATTTTTAATGACCATATTAGAGACAGAATATGTTCATCACCACTAGTAAATGTTACTGTAATAACCAACGAGAGAAATCGAGGATGAACTTCGAAAGTTCATAAAACACTTGGAACATAATACCCAGCTGACCCATAAACTTCATATGCAGATGACACCCTCCCCACAAACACACACAACTTTCACCAAAATATGTCACTTTCATGGTGTTTTGAGCATCCCCGCCATTACGTATACGAAACCCAATTAAACCCACCCACACCCCACCACGCCGCCAATAAAAAAAGTTAGATACATTGCTGGTGTTTTTTTGGTGTTTTTTTACTCACCTTTCCCACAACATTAACTTCAATTTGATCGAGACTGGCTGAGGACGTCTCTGGCGGCGTGGCGTATCCTTGTCGGTCAAAATTAAACTCTTTCTCAAGGTCTATTTTTCTGGAATGTCCGCTACTGGACCTTGCCCTACTGCTACTGCTAGCACTGTTCTGCCTACTACTGCTGCTAGCACTATTCTGCCTACTGCTTCTTTGCATGGCTATAGTATCATGGCAGTGAACACTTAAATAGTGTACAGGATTATAAAGTATGATTTTTTGTCAATCTGTCGCTCTTCTAACTGAATTGAAATAGGTATTGTGTTGAAGCCTAGAAATAAAGAAGTTACTGGATAACGTGCACTGAATTATAAGGTTTATATTATAAGGTTTATCTCATTTTTAGGAACAAAGTTTTGTATAAAGTGTTTGTTTAGTATAGAGTTTACGTAATTGTTTTTAGATTATTTTTATGGCGGGCAATTGCTAGTTTTAGATTATAATTTATGGTGTGTGAGGTTTTTAATCATAAAGCCGCCATGTTTGACAATGTACGTTGAACGTTCGGACTGCTACGAGTTACGTTCATTATTTAACGTTTACCGTGAACATGTACTGGTATGTGGTGTTTGTAATATGTCTGTAGCAAACAGGCTATATTTTATTTTATTTCAGATTATTTCTATGTCTGTTCATAACTCTTTTTTACCAGTAGAGCTATTGCCTCGACCCCCACATGTAGATCTGTTACTAGATCTACATGTGCATGTGTTAGAGCTTTGTCAACGATGGCACGGACTTCTATTGTATATAAATTAAGGAGATCCATGCCTGATGTATTGCACTAAAATACAGATATATAATAAACAGGCGTGGCGCATGTTTACTTGCAAGAACAAAAGGGTTTCAAATGCTTTATTATATACGTAGGACAGGCACAGCCCTCTGGATGAGATAAGACTGATTGTTGTATTAAACAAAGAACATTACACGTACTATTGTTGGTTATGCGATACATGTTGTGTAGCATCAAGTTCCTTAACCATGGTATAAAAAGATATATCCCAGCCTATCACTATGTCATGTGTGCCCCAACTGTCAGAATGAATTAATGTTGGCACTATCAGGTTAATGTACATCTAAATCAGATATTGTTATTCAATGATTTATATTTGCAGTAATGACATTTACTTAGTATTAATTTATAAACGGATTAATATTTTTATTTTAAGTGTAAATTTGGCTTTTCACGTTTGTATGGGAATTATCATTCCTCGCATAAAAGCATGGCCGGTTTCACGGTTTATTATTCATGGGGCCTTTACAAGTCCATGTTCATAATATTTTTGTATATAGCCGTGAGATATGACGTACGATGGCATAAAAGTAAAAAGCCAAATTTACACCGACAAATAAAAATATTACTCATTTTATGTATCAATATTAACTAAATACCATTACTAGAAAACTACAAATATAAATAACACTAATAATCTTGATCCAATCCTTGAAACGAAGAAAATAAGAAGAAGAAAAAAGAATTTAGCCATGCTATAGATTCAAGCAGAAATCCTATGCAGATGTTTTACAATTCTATTTTTATCAGAATTTTGTATTATAGGTCTTCATAAAACATTTGTCTATTTAAAAAATTGCCATTCTCAGCATAGCCATTTGTAACTGGCAATGGAATACACTACAACCTCTCATTTGGCTGTCTCCAAATGGTATCAATGGAGAGGTGCATGCCTTACACAACAGGAGTATGCTATGACGTGGTTTCTGTACGAAGGTTTCATTGAAATGGATTTGGTTTTCTTACAGAGGTGGTCGCTACCTATAGGCGTAGTTTTATTAGGAGATTTTACTGTAAACGTCTTAGATTAATATTACATGCACATCCTTGACTGACTATCCACTGCAAGAACTGTTTTGGCGAATTCTGTGGCCAGGGTACTTGGCAAAATGTCAAGGACATTCATTTGGTTGAATGAGTTCGTTATTGTTTTGACTGGTTTACAGTGACAACAAACGATGCTTGACTTTGTCCATAGTTACTGCATTGGCAACAAGTACAGTTGTACACGAGGAACTCAGACTCTAAAAATTGAAAATTTTATAGCTAATTCGAGATAAGTAATTTCCTATATTATAAAGCCTGCTGATAGCTTGAAATAGGGCATCGTTGGTTTACGGGAATCTCTCTTACTCTGCACATGTATCTAGTGGTACAATATGCTATTTTAATTAACCTGTGGAGATGTAAAAAAATGGCTTGCCACAGGGGTCAGTACTGCCCACAATGCTGTTTAACATATACACCAACGACCAACCTTCCTTCAACACCATTCGACGATTCATATATGCTGACGATCTCTGCATGGCAACCCAGTCGAGAGATTTTGAGACAATTGAAACTCGCCTCACAGATGCTCTAACAACTATGACAGGGGTACTACAGGTCTTGGTTCATGAATGCAAACACAGGAAAGACGCAGGTCTGTGCCTCTCACCTCAACAACCGTGATGCATCCAAGAAGCTGAGTATCACATGGGACGGAAAGACTTTGGAAAACACACCATACCCTGTATACCTTGGTGTCACGCTTGACAGAACCTTGTCTTTCAAAGAACATGCAGCAAAGACACGATAGAAGGTCTCAGCCAGAATGAACCTTGTAAAGAACCTTGCCAATTCCAGTTGGGGTGCAGACCCGAGAACCCTTAAACAGTATGCATTAGCGTTGTGCTTCTCCACAGCTGAATACTGTGCAGCAGTGTTATGTGGGAAAGATCAGCCCATGCATCAAAGGTAGATGTAGAGCTCAACAAAGTCTGCCGAATAATTACTGGAAACTTGAGCGCCACTCCAATCCCTTCGTTGTACAGGCTCGCGGGTATATGCCCCACCTGGCATACGTCGTGCAGCTCTAGCCAAAACAGAAAGAGAAAAACAGCTGAACGATCCCCGTCACCCCATGCACGGACACCAAGAGGTTGCAACAAGGTTGAAATCAAGAAACAGTTTCACCAAGGTTAAGTGCGAAGACACACCAACTGATACGTTCAGAATGGCAATGTGGAACAAATCT
Organism: Streblospio benedicti; assembly: GCA_019095985.1. Lineage (NCBI taxonomy): Eukaryota > Metazoa > Annelida > Polychaeta > Spionida > Spionidae > Streblospio > Streblospio benedicti. Next base: position 19,628,624 of record CM032664.1, on the reverse strand, counting down.
GACCAAGGCAAAAACGCAGCTCTACCCCTACCAAGTGAAGCACTCCCCCTGGAGCAGACCTTCCGAGAAGACAGTGGGTAGCACTGAACAGAGCAAGAGCAAAGGTGGCAAAGACAAGAGACAACATGTGCCGATGGGGATTTTTCCAAAACGAAGCCTGTCAGTGTGGTGAGGACCCACAGACCATAGAACATATCCTGCAGGAATGTGAAATGAGCACACACTGTTCAGACTTTGACCTGAGGGACGCAAATGAGACAGCCCGACAATGGTTGGAGATATGGTGCGACAAGATATGATGATGATTAACCTGTGATTTGAATAATAATCCCAACATAGATACATGTAGGTATGTAAATAGGGTTTATATCGATATTTATCACCCAATGGTTCATGAGGATATATTTGGTGGCTTTTCATATTGGATAGGAATGCCATATGGAAACCCAGATTCAAAAAGCTGCATCAAGCCGTCTAGATCATATAAAGTTTTTCTGTGTGGTGTTCTTTACATCGCTATGAAAACGATTACCTTGTAATCAAATGTAAATGTTCTTATTTACAATCACAATTAACAGTTTGTCGTGCTCTTGCAACTTTAAATCTACAATACATAGTCATTGTGTGATCAATTCATTTATAACATTACCTATTCAGGACAGTGTGTGCTAAACAATGAACGTGGTTAGGCCTACATGTAATTGCAAAACGCATGTCTTGTGTATTGGGCTCATCTGTGTGCGCATTAGGCGAGCCTAGTTGGGGAACGATCATAAATAATGATACCGGGGGGGGGTGTTGTCTTAAAAGGTGTAGGGCGGGGGGGGGTCATCCAACTTTTCTGATTCCTTTGGGGGGGGGTCGCTGAACTTTTTTTTTATCACGCTACGGTATATTTTTTCAAATATTTTCTTTTAGCAATGCAATGACTATAAAAAAGGACTTTATCTTTAACGTGTG
>CM032664.1:19466334-19621384 GCA_019095985.1 Streblospio benedicti | reverse complement strand
TGCCATTCACTTGCCAAGAATTACAACTAGAGAACTAGCGCTTAATACGTCAATTGGCAACAAATTTAGAGTTTAGTTTTAAACTCTAGACAAATTTCTTTTTCTATATATATGCACCTTAGATTGTGTAATTTGTTTGAATTAGAGCAATCATTTATACTCTTCAGTAAATTTTGAAATTTCTGGGAAATAATACAAAAGAATATTAGATAAATTGCAAAACTTAATTGTTTGGTGACTAAAACCCAAAGTAGTTTCTGTTCATATTCAGGACATGTCATTTACACATGTACATGAACTGACTCTTCACAGTGAAACCTAAATATTGCTGGGCACATTATGACTTAGACTGTGTCTGATTCACAACACAATATTTGTATATGTCCTAGCATATTAGTATTTCTATTGACAAATACTTGTGCGATTATTTTATTCTATACATTTTGAACATTTTTTAGTTTGTGATTATAGTTCAATCACTTATCTTACTTACTGTATGATTGTCATTGTAGTCCTGTTAATGTAGGGCTGTGTAAAATACATGAATCAAAGGTTTATCTTTATAAATTAGAAATTTGAAGTGTAGAAAATTTATTGGTGCCGACTTTTATCTATACGGTATATTAGATGTTGATTTTAATTATTTGATGTATACTCATAATGCAGCAGAATTATTATGGTTATTTCAATATGTGGCCACTGGCAAGCGCTTCGCTCTCTTGGTGAAGTCATCAATAGTATATTAGCTTCCCTGATTAGACAAGCTTATTCAATCAGTGTTTACACGTAGTAACCGGGATTCTGAGACTGAAAATCATTTACTAAATAGAATGTTTATGATTTGTATTATCAAAATATATATTTAAACATATAGAAGAACAGTCAAACATAGATTTTATTTGCTTTTCATTGAACAATGCCTTTAATAGAGGTTTGTGAGAGAAAGTTGTACTATGCTCCTCTGAATATGAACTTTCACATATTTTGCTTTACAAAGTAAAAACCATGCATGATAATGTTTAAAAATAATGAAAATAAGAGCTGATCAAATACATGTAGGGCCGTTAATATTGATGAGTCCATGTTGTAGCAATAAATATTTTTGTAAAGTAGATAGAATTGCTGTATTGCTTATGGAAGAATGGCATGAAACAGCTGATACAAGGCAATATGCACATAGAAAATGAAATGTGCATCATTTACCTTTTGCAGAAGGGATACAATGATGTAATAAACAGTCATAGACATTTTCTTTCATTATTGTATATAGTGAATAAGTTGAACTAGGTCTGAGACCAAGAATCTCTATTGTATAAGTCTGACATTGCTCTTTCCTCCTTCGTTGCTATCTGTCTCAATGATAATCCGATGGCATTTGGAGCTGGAATATATATTCTCTATTACTTGCCAATAAATGTGTGATAGTAAGAGTGAACGAATACATGTATGTGTTTGGAATATACAGCCACAGGAATTGATTTTGAACATTCGAAATACAGATACAATGTATACAGGGAGTAAAACTAAATGTTTATAAAACTGATCAGAATAACAGCTTGTGGTATCCGTACTGCGAAAACAAATGAAGAAAAATGTTCCTTAATCAAAGTTTATTTATGAAAAAAGTAATATATATCAGTGCAACTTATGAAAATGATCATCAACACATAATAATGTATAATGAAGGAAGATCTGTGCACCAATAAATGCAGGATAAAAAATGAAGGATCGGATTACGTTTGATTAGGACCTTTATAGATATCAGATCAATTTTCATCTGATCAATTGTACATATGCCTGGATATAATACTAACTAGAAAATATTTTGTGATAAACTGAAATGACTAAAAGTATCATGATGACTAGCTAGCACAAATTATTTATGAAGATTTATATTATTCAAACATGTCGCGAAAATATTTGAATATATTAGGACGAAATTGTAGTCCATCAGCAAAATCTAGTCGGAGCCGGTCATTGAGTCCACCAAAGAAAACACATTTATTGAAGGAAAAACTCACCTATACATCTCTGCAGAATACGCCTGTACACAATTACAGAACTAAAAGGAATGACGCCATATATAGTCACTGTACAAATTGGAGTGAACATGTAAATCAGTTTTCACTTAATCAATCTGCTATGGGGTCTCCTGCTCATAGAACTGTACTGTATTCTTCGATTTCTGTTTCCCCTGCTTGGAAAAGATTTGATGGGAAAAAAGTTTCACCCAAAGGCTCATTCAGAAAACCTGCTTCTTATAGGATGTTGGTTGGTTATCATGAAGTCTCAAAAAGTCAGACAATTGAGTCTAAAGTGAACACCTCAGAAAACATTAAATCATTCACAAATCACAAAACCTGTGAGAAAGAACCATGTAATTTTTACAGAAACATGCAAAGTGATGGAAAACAAAATTTTGAATTTAACTATAAGAAGCAAAAAACGAAAAGCAAAAAGGAAAATCCAAAATGGTTTAATACGCTGACAAATATTAAACGAGCTACCTTTTATCTAATTCCTACTGTACTATATGTAGGAAGGAAAAAACAAGTGAGTACATGGTTAAACTGAATGTAGAAGTTTTTTTGTGTGATACACATAGATTTCTTTTTGATTAAAAATATTTCATTAGACTATTTTCGTAATTTAGTTTTGTGTCTGTCATACATGTATAAAATACATGATGGTTTTCAGTTTTTGTATTTTTTCTCACGGTTGTGCTCAACTTTTGCCATTTGATACAAAACGTAGATTGAACCAGAAACTTTTACAATCAACTGGTAAGAAATAACAATTAGCCCACAGTTGCACATTCAGCAGTTACAGCATATATGTAATTGATATATCTAGATAATATTAATCACCATTGGTTTGCATTTGACCTTGTAAACCTGTATATTTAAAGTCCTTGGTAAAATCATTACATTGAAGTCACTTTAGACCGCACACATATGTAAATGTAATTTGTCCTTTTCCCAGTATATATTTATCTGTTGATTGTTTTTCACGTATTATTGTACCAGTATTTGATTTGAAATCATTGTATTGAAATGCACTATAAGCAATGCATCTAAATATTATTTATAATGTGTTGATTAATTGTTAAAATTTAGAAAATAGAACTAGGAAAAAAAATATTTAAATGAATATGGACTACAATTTCTCCCAATTTTTGCACTGTTTTATTTTAACTACATATAATAGTTTTAAGTTTAAGTTGCAAGATTATTGAAATTTCTAATTTGAAATCTTGTGAAACAAAGTACACAAAATATTTGATGAAATGGGTTCTTTCAAGTATATGAAAATGTTTTTATTTTGCTTTAATGGTTTCATTATTAGGTATTTCAATAGGAAGCTGCTATGTGTTGCATCCTACATCATGATTTGCATAATCAAGACATTGATGAATTACAGTCACCACTTTATTTTTCTCTTATGTCTTAAAACTATAGATAATAGAGGACCTTTTGAATCAGTCTATGCACACAAAATGTGTTGATTCTAACATGTTGTGTAATCTCGTAATCATTTTGTAAACATAAATAATGCCACTACGAAAATAATTATCATTAAATGCCATTCATATAAAAAAAGTTTAATGTTTCACAAGTTGTTGACATATCTATAGAAATGGTATATGGACTTATTTTGATATAATTTGAAATATAGTTATTCTAACAAATAACAACATCTAAAAACATTTATCATTGAACTCTACCAGCCTACTTCATTAGAAATATCACAACGCTTCCTCCCATTCATGAAAATTCCTAAGTGGTGCCTTGGGGCAATAGAGGTGACTATCTCTATAAATATATAAAGAAATGATTCTGACCCTCCTACTCTCATATTTGGTGTTTTTGCTCGTGCAATCAAAGAAGATTTGAAATAGACAAATAAATGCAGGTTCAAACTTTAGTTGGTTTATATTCTGCAGTCATTGAATTATATGCATATTTCAAAGCAGAAATTGAACAGAATCGAAGGATATTATTTGAAATTTAATCAGGTTTGCAAAGTTTAAAATTGCTTTTGGCTGGACATATAAGTTGTGTGCATAGCGAAGTGAAAACATTCATAAAGTATATGTGTATATATGTACGTGACGCCTCAATTTGCCATATAGTATCCTTTCAAATCATACGCAAATGAGAAAAGTGGTTCTTTAACTTCAGTAATGTAAATAGACCCAAGTTACTATTTGTTCCATGAAGTTCAGGTTTTTGAATTGAATGGTCCCATTGGCAAGTCAAAACTGGGTATTTACACACCATAACCTATTCGGTATCCGTATCAAAGTTAAAGCCACATAGCTTAACTTTCAGTGGTAGCCCATGTGGAAAACTACCATTGCCAGTGACGACTATCGAATAGGTTTTTGTCCTATAGGACTATTCAGAGGTACGATCAAAACAAGCACAGGTTTTTCCTGATTTTGCGCAAGGTGCAGATGGCAAGTGTCACATAAGTACCTGATCGCTGTCACTACCTCCAGTACTACATTTATGGATATTTAACACAGGATACAGAAAAAAGCTATAACCATAAAGTAAAAGTACTTAGTGGAAGTATGTTTCCAACAAATACTGCTATCTGCATTCTCTGTCGTTTTGATACAGAGAAGATGGATACGTTGGCTGCCTAGTAGGATATGTACCAATTTGAGGAGTATGGGGGGAGGTTGTTCATTCAGGCTGCCCAGGAGGGCATGGGACCTCCTCCCCCAAAACGCTTCCGAGCCATGGACTCCTCCGAGGGCTCCGATCTGTGCTTGTCAGATGGATCAGATGTGAGTAGTCACCAAACCCACTTGCTGTACACAACATAATGCACCAGGTTTCTGTGTGTGTGCATCATGTGAAGACATCCTGGGTACTCTGAGGGTTGATTATTGGTTGATAATTACAAGGTGACATCAATTATACATGTAATTGTAATGAAGTTATGTAACGGGTTAATTATAATGTAATGAATCATATTTTAAGATAGGTCAGTAATCATTGTTGATTTATTTTGCTGTAGAATTTGTTTGTAATAGGAAATATACACATTAGCTGTATCAATAATATACAGCTTGAGATGATATATAACTACTGGAGCATTACAGTAAAAAATATTGTTCATTTTCTTTGGTCTTTTGCCAAGTGAAATTCTTGTTACGCTTGTGACAACATTAAGTTCTCTTTCACTTTTTATAATGCATTTAATCATACTTGCCGGAAGAAGTCATTTCTTTATGCACCATCAATATTAAAAATTCCAATTGTACTCCAATGTTAAAAAAAATGATTGAATAAATGATATATAGCTTAATAAGCAGGAAATTCAATGTGATAATAGAAATGAAAGACATAATAATAAAAGCCATTGAAGTTAGATCTTGATTTCACATATATAGGCATCCTATCTTATTTGTGTGGTGTAAAAATATTGGTAAGTCTCCTACATTCATAGGATGACTTTCATTTGTGTCAGATTTGTGTCAATGCCAGTATAATATTTTTACAAATTTGGTTGATATCTTTTAACCTACTTGATGCTTTAAAGTTGCTTTACATTTCAGCTTAACTGTGTGTGTGTTTTTGGTATTATAGGTACATTCATAATATTAATACTGGGGTACATTTTAGTATCTAATAAAATTTAAAAAACACAACTTAAAATAATGTATGCAAGCTTAAATCCTTTTGAAGACCCTAGCTTTGTGAATTTGTGAATTCTTTGCACCTTTTTTTTTAACCTATCCTGTCCCAATTGTGACTACCCATAAGTAGGTATTGACCAGAACTGTCGTCCACTAAGTGAATGGAACACCTCCGTACGAAATGCCAGTCTCAAGCTGTGCCCAACACGGCGATTTTATTAAAGGATAAATGTGAAATTATGACGATTTAGAAGCTTCTACTCTTCAAAAGGGACTTAATGTTGAGTAAAATGTATTACATAACCTCTGAAATTGCCTTTGTTTTCCCAACTCTTTTGTTTTCAATCGATATTGAGAGCCACCTATTTTTATATTTGTCAATTAAATGAAAAGTAAATAATTGAATCAAATTGGTGTGTTTATTTTACCAAGTATATTGTATTAACAATATCCATTCATGTTTTGACCTTTTCCAGTACCTGTCAAATGCTATATATATAAACAACTTGATTCCGTTTAGTGATATATATATTTAATACGAAAAATAAAGTAGTATTTCAATGACATGTTTCTATAAGAGCCAACATTTTCAATGTTACTTTTGTTGTGTGTGGCTGATCTAAACTTCATATCATGTCACCTCCTAGATGCAAGTTTCCAAGCTAACCAAAAACGCCAAACTGGTTTATCAGAAGTCTCCATGTCCCAGCTAAAGGCCATGTTATTAGACTTTGCAGACACCGATCCATGTCAGTTTATTTTATAGTTTGGTTCACTTTGTAGTAATAACTTTTATGAGCCAGTCTTATGAAATATATTTTGCGATTCAAAACGATTGCATTGTATTAATTAATTATTGTCTGATTTTTATACCTGTGGACAGTTTCCCCAATTTATTCAATACGAGGTATGAGTGTTTGTGTGTATGAGGTGTGTCCGTATGTGCCTATTTGAGTACAGTTTCGAAGAACAAATGTAAATGAAACCACCAGGTGCTTTAAAAGGTTATTATGCTAAGGTTTCTGCTAACCTTTCTGCGCAAGGTGATAGATGGGCTGGTTCCTGCCCTACATCCAGACTCGTTTCTCACCCCAGTAAGACCACGCAAACGGCCTATCCGGGCCAAGTCATTTGCAGACATTCAGAGTGACAATATCGTTTGTTTCTCTGCAAGAACGAACAGTAGACCATTCATTGTTCCACACTCTCGCTCAGAGCAGTACCGGAACTCGTTCTTTGTTAGAACTGTTAGAGACTGGAACAAGCTGGAAGACAACACCGTCCAGTCACTGACACTGAACCTCTTCTAGGACAACATGCTGCAGCGCATGCAGTAACATGATTGCTGCTCTCTCTCCTGCTGCCAAGTGCCTTATGGACTAATGCAGTGTACTTACACAGATACAGATGCTTTTCATATAAAGGGGTGTTCACATTACAGAGCTTTTGTTTTGTTACTCTAGAACCAGTAGCCACCGATGACATCGATGGTCAATGATCAATCATTTAGGTGCATTATCAACTTAGATGTTGTGTAGCCATCTTTATATTGTTAGCAGACCAATTAAAATGTGCATTTTTAAACTTATGATCTGGCAACATTTTATCATAACATGAATATCTTTCAACTGATCACCTGTAACCTTTAAGAATATCAGGGTCTTGAATATGGCGTCCCACCTGCTTACCATATATGCTAGTAAACTAGTAACACAAGTTCAATAATGGCTCTGGGAGCCCAGCTACATGTTGCTAATGGCCAACCATGAAGTGTGCTATGGGTATTGGGTGATAATCCTACCCGGCAGGGACCTTGGTCACCATGCTGTGTTGGGATGAGTGCCAGCATGATATGGTGATCACCTTAGCCTCCTAATGATGGAGATTTGTAATCATTAGGATGCTCTTAGTTATTTGTGCTTCTGTGACTGTGTGAGGTGACATTGTTGGTGCCTCTAGTATCTATAAGCATGTTAACAGAAGAAAGATTTGTGAAGTTGGCAATCACTTTGATCATACCAGTCAATTTAATGTATTGTGTCACTTTCAAATTGTCTAGTGCCTACTTATTATGCAACATTTCTATATATCTGTATTAAAACGAAATTTGCCACATAACGGAAGCAGCACTATATTGAAATAAATTTATTTGTTTCTTTTTTAATTCATTTATTTCTTAAATGTTTCTTTTACTATAATTGATATTTTTATATGAAATGACTATAGTAAATGACTACATTGAAAATTGAAATTAACATGAAAAAAGTTTCATTGGAAATGAAAAGTCTTGTCATGACTGTTTTCATTTTTGTGAAGGATGAGGTTGAATAATGCTTTGACAGTAGCTCGTTTTATAGTCGCCTGATTGGAGTGTGAGCATTATTGTATGTAAGTACTTCTGCTTATTTAAACTTGTCAGCGAGTTTTACCTTTTTGTACCATAGACATGTCATAGTAAAAATTGGTAAATGGATGTCATTGTGCTCTTAGGTTGACAAGTGAACAAAATATAGAATTGCCTAATCATATGTAAATCCAAGTGACCTTACTTATAAAAAGTGGGTCAGACATATTTAGATTTATACGTCTACTTTTCGGCTTGACAAAAAAATAAAAACATTATCACCTGCCAAAAGTGAGTGAAAATTATGAAATGCACCTCATTTTAAGTGTGGACTGGTACTTGAAAAGCCATTATGTATAATTATGTGGCAGTATGATATATAGATTTTGTACCAAAAGCTATGTTACATATGAATATGAATAACAATAAATTTAGCATGGAGTGTGAATGTCATGAAGATCATTATTTGTAAGGGTGCAGGATGAATAGAAAACTCGTTCTCAATCATATTGATGTTCTCTTCATTCAACAATACAATGACCCACCCACCTGTGTCTTGTGTGGTGGAAAAGCGCAATTTAGGAAGAATGCTTAGTTCACACAACCGTCAAATCTCTTTCTAGCAAGGACATTTAGAAATATGTTAATAATAAAAATAGATCGTTTATATGTCAGCTAATCTACACGTATAGTAATTTGCCATAGTTAGTATTTCATTGAAATAAGATTCATCAGATTTATATCATTGAATCATGATGATAAGAAAAATTACCTGGTTAAAAATTCGTTGACAAATTGTGTAGATAAGGCAGCTTTTATTTGGTTGCAAGATTTATTTGTAATTTGTATTGTTCCTTTATGGAGTTAATATTTGTCTGGTATCTCCTACAAACACTTGTATCAGTGATGAGAGGAACAATCAACATGACCACTCGCCCACTGGATCCGCAGTCATAAACATGCCGATCTCCTCGGCTTTCATGCAAAGGCTGGACTTTACCTGTTCAGTCTATTTTTATGCATTATAATTAATTAAATGTATGCTACAACAAAACACTTTAAAATGGTCTTTGGAATTTTAGATTTTATTAATGAATGTTTGGTGCAGCAGATATGATAAAATGATTTGTGTGAACAAATTAATGGTTTTGGGATTTGCTTGTTTGGTTTATTTTTGAACAAGTGGATCAGTTTTACGCTTGACAGAGTTTATGAAAAGACATTCAAGTTTGGATACAAGTAAAAAAGCCTTTGATCCAACAGGTCACACAGTCAATTGTTTTATGACTGTGTATATATGTGGAAACATAAACGGGTTCTTGAATATTGGGCATTGTTTTTGGCAAGTTTACAGACACACGTTCATAAAATGGTACTTCTATAATAAAATGCTTATTAGATGTAATATACTGAAGAGCACCAAGTTGGAAATGTATTTCAGTTGAATAATAATGCATAATTCTACTTGAACGACCATGAATAAATTGCTCCTATCAAGAATGGTCTCAGAAGTGCATGAAATTATTCTGAATAAACAGAAGATTTTCTAAGAGATTTTTGTCAAACAGTCTAGGAGTAATACTTGTGTGAACACTTCATGTGATAGACAGACTTCTTTTCTAACTCGAGTATGAAAGTGGAACATTCAATCGGATTTTAAATTGGATTTAGAAAACATTTAACAGCTCACCAGGCCTCACAAAGATGAAGCACTGAGAGTTGTTTCAAGTGGGGATTGTACATGTACCTGCCCATCAGAAAGTCAGAAGTCACAGCTTTGTCAGTGCATCTCCAGCATCAATAAAACCTCGCCACCTGATGTGCCAGCAGAAGTTCCGCTAGTTATAGAGATGAGAATAGCAACATTTAATGAGAGTCAGCACTGACATTATTTTTCTTTGACATGCCCACCATGCAGCATTTAGTCGTCAGAAGTGAGCAGGTGAATTCCCTACACGCCCAGAGATGTATAGTTGTTTATTATTTGAACAGTTACTCTTACTATGGAGCATGCCACCACCTCCAGTAGCTTATGTAAATGATGTGATTGCTACAAATCTGTAAGTCTGATGAAAGAAAACACGCATCTTGATGGCGTATTGTCAGCGATTGTTAATGTGTATCAGGATTCGATGCAATTATTCTACTCTCTCATTTTGATAGTCGTTGGAGGTGGACGTGAGTCGCTGGTGTATGAAGTTGGTTGTAATGCAAGTCACTCAACTTTTAGTTTTCACCTGGTTTGTAGCACGTGGATATTAGTCTGATTATTCTCCAGCTGCTGCCACGTGCTGTATGATAGAGCTACTCACGAACTACAAGTACTCTAGCTCATTCCTGGCTGCTTACCTGGTGTTTATTTTTTGTTTTATTAACAATGTTATGTTCATGATAGTTTATAATTTGATATGGCATCAGCAAATGAAGGAATGATAACAGCCAGTTCAATATCTCGTGTAAAAACGTCTGCTTCTGTAGATAAAGCAGTCACAGGCTTTTGGACCTAAACCCTCTTAAGTTAGATTCATTCATTTCAACTGTAAAGATGAAAGATATGGTGATATTTAATATGATGATGATGCCATTTTAAACATGACTGACGGCTATTAACTAAGGAAGTTTTGCAAAGTGGAAAGGTATTTTCCACTCTTTTGTGCATTGCTCTTTATGTGGATACAATTAAAAAATTGAAAGGTACTTCTATGGAACGAAATGGGTAAATGGGAGACATTTAAAGTGCCAGCTGTGTTTTCTGTAGTAATAGTAGTAAAGCAGAATCATCTATAGCTGGAGGTGGTGAAGATCAGAGAACGATTTGCAGGTAGACGGCTTCATTGTGGCAGTGATAATTGCTGGCCTCGTCATTTAGCTTCAGTGTTTGTTTTGGAGTGTCTCTGGTCAAACACCAACACAGCCAAATATGTCAGTGTAGCAGTAACCACAGCTAAAATGTAGGTTTCAGTGATGCGGGTGGATATTTTTTACAAGTCGAATAGCATTGCACTTTCAATCATGGACCTATCAATTGAAATGTTAACCCAATGAAAAAGGATAAGTGGAAGTATGCAGTAAATGATAACAAAGCACCATGTTTTCATCTTGTGGTTGTGGCAAAAAGAAGAAAAAGGATAAGAGCAAAAATGGCAATGGTGACTCTGACCCTCCGTACATGCCTATTGGGCTGGCGGGGCCTCCACTCACCCCGCCACCCAGCCTGGCACCGGGCAGGGGGAGGCAGTCACTGGTGGCAGCCAAATTTGTTAACAGGGACAGTGAATACGACATACCCATCGGGATGATAGGACTACCAAACAATGATGAGTCATCACAAAATGGACATCATAATTATCGCACATCCAACGAAGAAAGAATATTGTCTGCATCAAATGAGTCAGAGTGGAAAACAGCGATCCTACAGACTTCCCATCATGCCCAACCTGCCCCACCTACCACGGTTAATGTTCAGTCAACTCAGACGACCCTGACCCGGATCCCCCTCAAGGGTCCCAATGTCAGGACAGTCATTCAGACTCGGGTCTCCAGCTATAGGGCATATAGAGAAACCCAACAGGTAATCAGGCTATCATCTATAGACATCCTCTACCATGTCTGGGTTTTACAGATGATTGGCTTTTACGCCTATAATTCTTGTTTTCAAGATTTGAATGGATTATATGTTTTGCTGTATGTCTAGCATTGCAGACCAAGTAAAAGCTTTTAATTCTTCAGAGTGCTTTTCTAAGAATCTGCAAGCCATGTTCTTGTACACAATAACTTTTGAGATTTATAATGTAGGTCCAGAAAATGGCTCAGGGTGTGTATAAATATTGAATTGGATTGGATCATTACATCAGTGTTGAGGCAATTTTAAGTGTCGAGTTTGCCACTATCAATTGTATGGATTTTTGCAATCATCGGCTCAGCCATAGGAGAGAGAATTTTTATGCCATCTTCCCCACACAACAACACACAGATTACGTGCAAATATTAAGTTCTTATTTATGACCCTTGCAAATGTTTTCTAAACATAGTTATTACAAAACAAAACAGTTTGTAGTGTCAGTAGCTGAAATAATGTTGTATTTTCCCCTTGTAGTGTAAATATTTACCTATCAATAATTCATATGATTTTGAATTGTGATCTTTCTGAAACTATTTTGAAATTTCAGTGTTACAAATAATGAAAAGAAAAGATAAATGGAAATAAGTTTTTGACAAAACTTGAATAGAGAGTTATTAGTCATTGAAGAAGTAAATAAAACGTAAGTGTAAAAAGTTTGGCATCATAGTGAAATACATTCATTAGCAGCTCTTTCTCATGCCAGAAAATATTGTACTTAGTAATTTCTAATGTGACTTGTATTCAAACACTTAATATCTGTCTCAGATGAAAGATCAACCATATATGTGTATTGCATCAAATGAAAGCCAGACACATCATCACAATGTAAATACAAGGGGCGTTTGATGTTACAAAAAAAAATCATTCAATCGTTAACATCTTTCATTTTGAAGCAATATTTTTTTTATCATAATGACTTACAAAGACTATTTAACCACTTTCCAATATATATCTTGAATTTTATGGAAAAAAGTATTCTATAGCACACCAATATGTGTGTAAAATGTCACATGTTTCTCATAAATCATAAATCAAATGATGAGAAAATGTTGGTAGATTGAAGTCTTGAAGCTGCAGGCAACGGACTGAATGAAAACCTATTGCTGTTCATTCACTTGTGCTTTAATGATAAATGCTAGTTTTGGCATTTACATAGAGATTTTTGTTGAAAAAATGTGGAACCCCACTAATCAGTGCTTTATAGATACACCAGCACTCATGGGAAATATCTCACAGACCTACTACCTGTTGAAAACCGTGCTTACGTACTTCTCTCAATGGCTAGCATTTAAAATCTCTGTAGCCTGCTATTTCTGGATTGATAGGATCTGCTTTCTTAGTTATTGGTTCTGTTGTTCAATTTCGTTGTCAATTTGTCTGGAATTTCAGACAAGACCAATGTGAGCACATTAAAATCACTGTTGATTTGCTGCAACACTACAGTCAACAAATGAAATATAATGATTGTAAGATTCAAATCTATGTGGTGAATATTGAGATTGAATTGCACCTTGGCATGAAAACATATTACAATTCTCAAATACAAGATGTTTCTATGTGTTGAGAGCATGAAGGCCTTTTTCTTTGTGGCTAACTGAGACCAGACCCTTCATGCTGAGCATCCTCAGACAGTCATACATGCACTTTGTAATTCCAACGATGTGTGACTTTTAAGCTATAATGATGCGTGAGGTAGTCAACAGTGCTCAAATGATCTCAATCAAAAAATAGATTTCAGTGTTCAAAACAAAAAAAAAGTTTTGTGCAGTCCTTGAACTTAATTTCAATATATACCAATAATACACCGTATGAACTACTTGTTAATACCATACATGGAATACCATAAAATGAAGCTTACATGCTGTACACAGTTGCGATAGTTTATGTATTTTCAATGATAATATGAAGTGACATGTTATAATTATGTGCCTGTAATGTATGATTTGATGTCTTTTTTAATGGTGTTCAAAATCAAAATTATTAAGCACAATAATACCTGTAATATATTAGCTTTGATTGGATCAAGAATATTTCCAGATTGTATGTGAAGTATACAGTAATGTTTACACCTATATCAACGTCATATCTATGCATATCTCCATGCAAGTAGCATTACATCATATAGACAAGTTAACGAAAGTTCAAGGTAGAGCAACTGATGCTCAAACTATGAAACAGGCCATGCGGGTCTGAATGTACTCCAGTAGAGTATGATTTATGATAATACTTCAATTAAAGAATCATTATTATCAAACATTGCCAGTTAATTATGTGAAAAGCTATGTCTGGCATCAGTATCATTAGTTTGTTCATCTGATTTTCGTGTGATATTAAGATTTGCAAATACAGTCATATCAAATGATGGTAATGACTAGATGAAGTGTCAAGCCTTTTATCTGTGGCTTAGTGGTGAATTTGGATTCAACATTAACTTTTTGTCCTTGCATAATTGCAATAAAATATTTGAATGTGAATTTTTTTTATTAAAGGCTCAAGTATCTGTGTGAGCACTGCATACTCCACAGAGAGGTGAAATAAAAGTGGAGTGTCTATGATTACATAAAATTCTAAGTCATCTGACCATGCAGACAGAAGCAGACTGATACCAGTACCAGTCACAATCCATGACAGTTACACTCATGTCACTGACCAGGAGCTGTTGGTGCTCAACAGAATCAAACTCTAATAACTGGTGTAATTATGTGCTCTATCATACAGATTTCTGGCAATCGTACTATTATTGGCATTCTCTTACATTGTGGAACTAACAATGTTCTGAATGTTAGATGTGTAACATAAAAGTTATCAAGCCATGTGCAATGAGCATCACACAACAGATTTGTTGATAATTCATAACAACATGTAGACATCGCTGTACTTGTCAATCAAACAAACATTACAATTTTGTTGCTGCCTCAAGCTAGTTTCAGAATAACAGTTACCAGTATCTAAGTGCCTATGGGCAATAGTATGGTTGTTGTGTTTTAATCTTATCATCATTAGGAACTATTGATGTAATGAACTGCCTCGCAGTGATCTTGCTTGTCAAAAAATGAACTGGTGCTGTGATAATCATTGGTTTAGATCAGCAATGTGAAAGTTGCATTATTTTTTGGTTTCTAAAGTGAGTCTTTGTGGCAAGTTTGGGTCTTCTTGTGGCATATTCAATTTCAAAAAGTCTCTTGAGAATGGTAATTTATTGACCTGTTACTACTTGATATTTATCATGTTTATGGTATTGGGAATGAGAATAGAAAATGTAGTGGCATAAGGTGAAATCCTGCAGGCTGTATATCTGAAAGATCACACTGAAGGTCGTTCAAAGGGTATTGAGTTTGTTATATACCGGGTAATCGTCTTGATAGATATATTACCTTGCCAAACCCGGCAGCCATGTTAGCAGCAAAAACTGCAATAGATGTCCTGTAATTGTAAAATGATATATTTCCTGATCCAGAAAACTTCTCAATCTTTGTACAATGTGAAAGCTCTAGGTGAAAAACTTCTGTAGTTGTAAAACAAGTATAATGTGCAACTCAAAGATAACTATATTTTCCTCAAATACTTAAAATTGTTGATGCTCTGATAGATCAAATTTTTTTAAAACTCAACCATTCTTCAGTTTTTATATGTAATTGGTTATTTTCATCAAACATTTACAATATTACAATTATTACATGGAAAATTAGAATGTCATTAGTTTAACAAGAGATTGTGCCCGAAGAAAAAAAATGCTATGTCAGAATTACCAGTGATAAATTTTGTAGCAAAATTTTAACAAATTTCTTTCACTGTGAATCATTCTTCATGGAAGAATAGAATGAAATTGCTACAAGAGATTGGGGGAGAACAAATAATCACAATGATCAAATGACCAGTGTGTTAATGAGTCGAGTCCAAAGCAACGCAGCCATCTGGAATGTGAATTCTTGTGTATGTCTGATAAAATTGTTGTCACTATGTGAAGAATAGCATATGCATAATTATCAGATAACAACATCGGTGATTTTTAATGTGTAACAAGTGTTATCTTGTCCTTTATCAAATCAATGTCATCCATTTGTATCAGTGACCAGCAATAACGATGAACTGAATGCACTGTTATTGTCACACGAAGCTAGTGGCAATATGAATATAAACATACTAAGTTTATAAAAATTGTATGATTATCAGCTGATTTAAAAATCAGTTACACAGTCTAGATTGAGCACAGTCCAAAGCTGCCTTTTGTGTCAGCTATTGACTTGTATTTGACTTGTATAGTCAAACACAATTTCAAATGTTGCCATTTACCTAAATCTTGGACCCAGGACTAAGTTAGATGATGAGTTTGCTCAACAACCATAACTGGGATGATTTTGCAACACTTGCCAGCAGAAAAAAATAATATTCCTTGAAATTATGAATAAATTACTGATTTGAATGAATTACAAATTTGAACACGTCTAAAATTATTTACTTACTTTTTTATTAGAATGAAGTCAGGAGGTTGATACGTTGCTCTTGACATGCAATATTACAACACCACCCACCTATGATAAGATTTGTATATCATCAATATTTTAAGTGAGAATAATCTTAAGCATCATTGATCATTGATCAAAACCTTTTAATAGGTAGCAAAATATTGTTATTGTACTTTCTAAGCAAATATGATACAAACAAATAGATGGGATGAACATTATTGTTGACGTTTATTGTGCTTCGGAATATTATGTATATGCTTGGTCATCCAATAGGCAAATTAAAAAAGAAAACTGACTCTAAAGATGTAAGTACTTGAATTTGAAATGTTTAAAGATAAGTCTAATTGACGAGTTATGACACTTTTGAGTAGTTAATGTATATGGTATATATAGGTGATCTGAACTGTTCAGTTTGTAGCACGCAAGCAACTCTTACCATGTGTACAACAACTTTGACAAACTATGATATTACCATTGATTACAAAGGAAGCTTATAGTTCCATCACGCAATGATTATATTCGATAGTTTTTTCAAATTGACAGGAACCCAATACAGAAAGCTGTATTACCCCTCTGCTTTTGGTGGCAAATTGACCAGACTACTTTCCCAGTTGTTATATTGCAGAATATTTCTCAACCTCCTAGAGAGTCAGAATGTGGACTTTCAGTGAGACAAGCTGAGTGGTGTACGCATGCATCGCCTGATACGCCCACAGATTCATCCGATACACGAGAGCTGTATCGACAGCCCGGGTCGACAGCGAACCACGTTCTCTATGTATTACATTTTCTTTTCATGCATTTAGCACATCATGTTCCTCCTATTGTCTTTACTGGCAATGTCATTCCAAAGATAATGATTCAACTAGGGATCTCTAAACATTCAGAATTTGTAATTTTCTTGTTTCCAGCTGCAGGTCTCTAAAGTGGTAATAATAGCAATTCATTATTTCCATATATAAGTACTGGAGTGACTTTTCCATAAAAAGAATTCTTGAAATTATGTCTTACCTTCTTCGAATTTGTAAAATCTATGCATGTATATAGATCTTTGTGGAGATTTAAAGATTTTTATATATTCATTTTAGTCAAAAGTGGATTTTGAACAATCCTCATGTCCCCTGTTGTGGAAGATCTGTATTCAATGTTTTCCGTGAACTCACTATCATCCCGACAGATCTGTGAAGTGGCTGTTCCTGGCTAAAATGCTATGTCAGCCATGGAGGTTATTGGGTGTAAATGATGTGCTGCATTTAAAGATCCACATAATACTATATGATGATTAACATATTATAATCAACAATCGTCATTATCATTCTTAACTTTTGATGTACTTTGTGGCCATGAAGACCTGTTAAAATCCAATAACCTATTTTTGCAGAGAGTTGATAATATATTGGTTGTTGTACGTCAAAAAAAGCCTGTTCATATTTGCAATGCTAGATTTTTACATGTAAAAGAGGTCTTACGGCTCTCTGGTAAATATGGAAGGACTTAGCTGTCCAAAGAATTCTATAGTCACACTAGTTACAAAATCGCAATATGCATTCCTTGTCTTTGCAGATCGCTGATGTTGTAGTCACCAGTTGTCTTGTGTAGATAATTTTGCTAGCTTTACTGAACAATCATTATCGTTCAAGATTTCTGACATGGTGGTCTCTTGCAAAAAAATAACCAATGAGGGTATTATGTGTGATTGGTGATTTTCCTTCTTCTCTACCTTATTTGAAATATTTAACATATGTATGACAAACATTCTTCAATATCCTTGTAGATCTCTGACGTGGTTGTTGCTGGTCAGGATGACCTGTCTGCCAAGGAGGCACTTCTGCTGTGGAGCCGGCGCACAGTAGAGGGCTATCCCGGCGTCGCCGTGCGAGACTTCTCTGCCTCGTGGCGGGACGGCAAGGCCTTCCTCTCCATCATTCACAGACACAGGTATGTTAGTACCTGGTCATTGGCAATATACTATACTGGTTCATTCATGATAAACCATTTGATCATACTCAGAAACAGGTGAATGAGCTATTAGGTTATTGCAGCTGGGTTATTGGTATGAAGTGTTTTCTCTCAATCATATACAGACAGGTGTATTTACACCACCAGGTCATTGACATAAACCTACAGCATCATATACAAAAACAACCCCTGTTATGAGT
Organism: Streblospio benedicti; assembly: GCA_019095985.1. Taxonomy (NCBI): domain Eukaryota; kingdom Metazoa; phylum Annelida; class Polychaeta; order Spionida; family Spionidae; genus Streblospio; species Streblospio benedicti. The sequence continues at coordinate 19,603,143 of CM032664.1, read as the reverse complement.
GTCCGTACATGAGAGGTAAATGCTGAAATCATTCATTTTGATTTGATAAAATGAATGTATCACAATTTCTCACACTACTACACCACTGAGTCTATACTCCAAACTCTGACTAGGCAGAGAGAAAAACAAAAGGGTGGTGTTTCATGTTCAGATTATCAGCTTACAATGGTTTATAGTCATCCTCTGATTTTATGGGTAGTTCCAGAATATGCCAAACCTGGCAGTGGTTTTCTCCCCAACATGCAAACATCATAAGTCTGTTTTAAATGTAAAATTGAGTTCTTGTTTGTTTGTTTTTTAAATTAAACGTGTTGATAAATGTTATTAATGATACTTATCTTCAGATCTTTCATGTAACAGAATGGTATTTTTCTGAAGATGGACACTTACACTATGCTTGTTTTGCTTCCAGACCAGACTTGGTCGACTTTCGAAAAGTGCGTAACCAGACGGCCAAACAGAACCTAGAAATGGCCTTTAACTTAGCTGAAGATGAATTTGGAGTCACCAAACTTCTCGATCCTGAAGGTGAATACCCTTGTATATTTATGCTAGTAACATTAACTTCCTGACATCATGATAGTTATTTATATCTTTTGTTAAGTGTAAAAAGGGTTTCCATCCTTACTATAGTTTTAATAAAATTGTCTTTAAAATAGATCAATGATTATGAAATAAAATTCTGAATTCAATTAGGAATTGAACACTTTCCACCTGTTTTTTTCAATTATATTAATTTCAAATAAATGTACCAAGAAAGTGATTATGAATTGTAAAGGCTAAATGTTTATGAATGCAGAGAGTTCTTTTATTCATATACTATAAAGTTAGCTTTATTTCCCCATGTCCATGACATTTACTGCAATTTATATTAGCATATCATTATCTCGTTACCTAAGTTTTTTCATTATGATTTGTTTTGACTCTTCACAATGCAATGGTAGGACTGTCATTGAATCATGTTCATAATTAAGACAAGTGTTAACTATATATTTTCATGTGCTATGCATAAACATAAAAGATGAAAATATAAGTGCTATCTATCATAGAATAGGTGCAAAGTAAGTGCGATTTACCACGAGGTGCTACATACTTTATGACTTTGCATTAATGACTGCAAATCAAAATTTTAGGTACTATGCATACCTTCATGTAGATGACAAAATGCTGAAAAGCTAAGGTTTAATTATAATTTAAGGTTGTTTTCCTTCATGCAGAAAGTGATGTATGATTTTATTTATGGGCAAAATGCTCGTATTCGCATCCCAAGATTTGTATGGACGGATGCACATCTATTAGTATTAAGTTCAAATTTGTCTTTCATAGCCAGATAAGCGTTTAATTCGTCCATCACTATTTTCATGGTGACCTTCGTCTTTTGAAATCATTGTAAAGATTTTGGTCAGATTGATTGTGATGATGTGGCATTTAACTAATTCATTCATAGCTTAGAGACTTGCAAAGCAAATACATGCTTTATCATTAACTTTTCTAATCCAGCTTTATATACATGTACTGTATAGTTTGTAAAAAAGGAAATGAATAGAGTGTCATATTTCACATGACAAATGGTTGAACAGCAAAATTAATATTTGGATGATTATTCTATGTATTCTACACAAAATTTTGATTTACAATGAGACTAAGAAATTACATTCAAAATGCACCTACATCGTGTAATGCAGGCCTATGAGGTTTTGGTGATGGTGTTGTTGCTGTGATGGCACATTCTATCCACGGAAACATAAAGCCGTCAACAGTGAGTGGCGTATGTGTGGCCACATCTTACACATCTAAACCTGCTTTAAACAACAACAAAAAGAAGTTACTTAATCAATTCATCAAACGCAGGAAAATGCAAAATCTTGATAAGGTTTTTTCCCTAGCTAAAATTTGTAATTATATACATGAATGCATTATGGAATTGACATTTGCTTGATGACATCAGAATCATAATGACATCAGTGAGATGCTTGTGCTGTAGGTATTTGTAATCGAGTGTATAGAGCTATCTTCCTTACAATGATTAGCCTTGAAAGAAGAGGATATCATGTTTGCAATTCCTTTATAAGAAAAACAAAATTATCGGGAACATATCATTGTAATAGAAAATGATTTTGATTAATGAAGTTTTAAGTGTTGTTTTTTTTATGAGTCCTTAAAGCCATATGATAGGTGTAATATTACATTTAGAAAAGTACTATTCTACTAGACTGGCTCAGCACATAATATAATTTTTAGATACAAATATTCTCGCAGAAATGCCTAGTTTGTAATTTTTGTGGGCTTCATTTCATGTCCAATCCACATAATCGATGGTTTTGACCAAATCAAGCTTATACAGCCTTCTAATCACATTAACCACTATAGCATTGCTGTTGAGCTGCGAAATGTTCCCAGCCGCACTGTTGAACTAGATTTTATTTGAACCTTTAGTATAGAAAATCTCAGTAGAAAACACTGTTAGAACAATCTCCCTTTCTAACATCTTTTTCATAGTACATTTCTAACATATTTATAGCTATAGCCTTGGCGCTCCAGATGTTTATATCACATGACTAGACTTGGACTAAACTATTCAAATCGTGAAACTATATGATTAGTGATGTATTGAATGAAAGATCAAGCCTGGCTCTGTTTACCTTCAGATATTGACGTAGCCCATCCAGACGAGAAGTCACTCATCACCTACGTGTCCTCCCTCTATGATGTCTTCCCAGAAGTCCCACCGCTTGAGACCACACTCAGAGACAATGTAAGTCATGGTTGATACAGCATAGACGTTGGCTTTTTTCTGTAGATGAATACATTTGTAGTCATTTTTCAAGTCTCGAGATGCGTCCCATAGTCTTTACAGAACTCAAACCCAGGAATACTACCACTGGTACCTATTTATCAATGATAAACATAAAAAAGCAACAAAAATTTCCTTATTGATATTAAAATCCTCAGTTAATGGTAAAGGTCGTTATCTTGTTTGATGGTTTGAATGTTTACAAAGTGGCTAGTCAGATAATTTTGATTTTTCTGCCTGGTTTAATATGCTGAAGGGTCATGTTTGCATTATGTTGTGCTTTACTAAACGTTTCAAATGCAGCCAAGTATAATAAAATTGAATCCAGATACATAATAATTAGCACCTGAATGGCAAGTATCATATTTTCAAGTTGGCAAGCATATGACAATAAATGCTATTTTTCATTCTTTGTCAATGTTTTATATGAAATCCTTATTAGATATTACATTTATAAATATTATTTTGTAATCAGCCTTGAAGCATAAAAGATGTATACTTTTAAGTAGAAGCTTTTCTCGACTGATCTTTTCTTTAATGGAAGGCATATTTAAAAATTCTATAAATAATGACAAGCTGGTCATTGAATCTACCATATTAATCAAAAATATTAAGAATAACAGCCATCCATCATAGGAAATAGCCATTACTTGTGCGAGCCACTTGTCTCTGTTAATGTTTTATTTTGATGATTTAACATGTGATTCTCACCTTTGTTGGGCTGTCTATTCTGAAAAAGGCTTTCCTTGGGAAGTGTCTGCGGGGCTGCGGAGTGTTGGTGCAAGTTGCATGTGCATTCTTGGCCTCGATGGTTTTACGTCCTTGTCAACATATGCGATTACATATATATCAGGCCATTGGCGAGTCTGACAGACAAATTTTCGGTGCTGTCTTGTTTCGTTATTGATTTGGATAATGACACTGAACTGGAATTGGGAATATTTGCATGGTGACAACAAGCATATATAGCATTTCTTTTAATTTTCTGATTTCTGGTTAATCATTAGTTCTAAATCTTGCTGGATTTTAAAGGCTTTAACATGCTAAAGATATTGACAGGACTGCATATCAGTAATCTCCATGACTTCACATAATCCACAATGGGCAGAGTAAAGTTTCCACCTTCTGTGGAAGCTGCTTTTCATGAGGTGGCAGAAGAGGGTTTGTGCCTGACATCATGGAAGCTGGCAGCTTCTGAAAAACGTTGGGAAATAAATCTTGTTTGGGAGACCAAGGAAGAGATTGAAGATTTAGAGGGTGAAGAAACCATCATTGAAACAACATTTTGCAAAGATCTTGTTGAAGATGTTCATTTAGTTGAAGGTCAAGCAGTGAAAACTGAAGGTCAAGATGAGCTGGAATGGGACAATGAATGGGAGAGTCCAGACAACAGTCTGCCAAGATATTGTGATCACATTGACACAGTCCAGTTAGTTCCAGGCAAAAGTGGTAATGATCACACGATTTATAGTGACAATGAATTTCGAAACGTGAAAAGTAGAGTTCTTGAGATGGTTGACACCCAGAAGTCACCAATGTCTATTTGTAAATTTGCTAAAGTTTTGAAAAGACTTCAATCTCACATTGCTTTGGATCCAGAAGATGCCAACAAAGAATCTGGTGATAGTGATCTTTCTAATAATGACTCTGATATCTCTACAAATAAAATATCTTTGAAGGAAGACTTTCAAAATGGTGGTATAGAAAAAACGCTAAATGCTTCGAGTGAAACTTCTGACACATTACACAGCTCACTAGATGAACTAGACGAGAAAACTTCAGATTCAGATGATATTAAGAAAAGTAAATTTGGATATGAAAAAACAAATATTGTCTCTGAAAAGCCAGAAAGTAAACCTAGTTTCACAGAAGTCTTTCAAAATGCTTCTGCAGATGATGAAGTAAGTTTGCTGAGTAAGACCTCTGAGGGTTGTAATAGTTATGATGAAATAGAAAAGAATTTTGATGCAGATTGTGTTTCATCTGTAAGCTGTGATTCCTCACCAGAAGCTTGGAAAACTCTTGATGAAATCTCATTGTGCAATGAAGTCATCACTGAGCCTTCTGTTGAAAAGTCATTACTTTGTACAAACAATTTTGATCATCCTCATAAAGATCAGAAAGATGTGAGGCAAGAAATAACTTACCGTTTATGGAAGGTACAACTTTTATTATTTCATACATAGTCTCTTTCGTTTTGATTCATTATAGTATTGGTTATACTTTATGCCTTGGTTGTTTACAAGAACATTTAACTTTTGAAATGTTTGAAAAGCATATTTGTTCAAGCGACATAATATATTATTCATGGTAAGGAGAGCACGGGCTTTTTTGTTTGCTGTTCTGTTTGATTTTCAAGGCTCTTTCTATTCCATGAAAAGCAAATTTGTATGTATCAATATTAGAAGAAAATGATTGCCTATTTGTATTAGTAGAGTTTACTATTTATTCAATATACAAAAATAAAACTTTGCCAGCTTGAAAAATTAGACTGTCTTGATTTTGCTGCAATGGCAAAATGATAAAGTTTTGAAACTCTGATATTTGTAAATTGCGTGTGCATTTTCTAATCAATTATCTAGTTTTATATCGTGATGGTACATCATAGAACTATATCAATTCAGGACAGCATGTCCATGTATTTGTGCTTTGTTTAATTTCCATACAGCATTAAAAGGTGTAATTTTCTGAGGTGTGATGTATGTTATTCAAAACCACGTTTACATATCAAAACACAATTTCTTGTCACATATATATAGAGATGGTGCTTAGATTTATAGATGATAGTTAAGGCTATTCAGATGTTTTCTTTGAAGAATTGTCCCTTACATAAGTTAGATAATATAATAGTTCAATTACCTTACGGTTTAAGTTATATGTGCATTATAAAAGAAAAGTTACTTGGTAGGGAAATTGTACTATTCTCTTTTTGAAAACTAGAAATAATGTCTCATTCTCAGCACAGAATAAAAGTTTTTTCACAGGGTCTACTTTCTGTGCATATTAGGTTATTTTGAATATTTCAGGCTTTTATAATCTGTTCTTATATCTGTTGCCCTACATGAATAAGGTGTCAAAGTTCCTGGTTACAAATATTCTTTTTAAGTGTTGTAAAAAATAATCAGGAGAATCAGTTAAAGTGTGAGGTGCACCAATGATTATGACCCATTCCAGGCAGTCATTCCGAATGAACATTTAATTAATAAATACACAAAATATGCAACAGTAGAAACTCTGTATCTCAAAGCTGTAGGGATAGCAATAAACTGCTAAAGATAGCCAATATTTGAGATATTCAACTACAGTCATATGTTGCTGAAAGGAAATGAAGCGAGTGCCAATATTGAGACAAGGTTCTACTGTATATATATCATGAGGTATTTCAATACATTTTTGTTACATGTTGTAGGAGCGCCAGCTGAAGTGGGAGGAGTACCAGGCGCTGGCGTCTTCGTTGCTCGGCTGGCTGACAGACACCACACAGACCATGCACGACACCAACTTCCCCCCCACACTCATAGAGATGAAGGTATGATAGTGATGCTGGCTTTCTGTGACTGTGTCATTAGATTATAGGATTTTTGAATTGGGCGAATGTAATTGGATATTTTACTGTAATGTCCATTTATGGGTGAGTGTGTCACAGAGAGCAACCATTCTATTATGACACCAATGTTACTCCCACGCTCATAAAAATAAAAGGTACGAGTGGTGGTTCATGTGTGAGAGGGTAGACATTTGCTTTTGATATTTTTTCGTATGAGTGGCAAAATCAGTACATTCTAAAACTTACTTTGTTGATTGTAAAGATTGTGTCAGCAGAAGGTTGTTATGAAGAAACATGCTTGCATTACATGAAAAGTCTATGAAACTCTCCATAGATATTTCATGTAAATGCATCGTGTTACAGATCCTCCAAGTATAAAATTGTGTCAATATTAAGCATAGTAACCAAGAGTTTGTGTGTATTTTTTCCAGTCCCTTCTAGCAGAACACAACCGCTTCCGTCTGGAGGATGTCCCTCCACGGCTGGAAGAGAAGAAAAAACTCATGCAGTTGTATGAAGAACTGAAGGTTAGTACTCATTTTGTAAGCTATCCTCCCCTATATCCTAACGTTTTCAAGAAGAATTACACATGAAATAAAAGAATCCCAGTATATTTTTATTTATTTATTTTTTTTTTGGGGGGGGGTGAGCTGCTTAATAATTTGCTTGACAATATACTTACTAAAACAAAGAAGGAACTTGAGATTGTTGTGAATGCGCCACTACTTTGGTCCCACTGGCTGTGATCTTCATGGTAAAATGTAATATTTCTTTACTTGCTGTTGCATACTAATACTTTGGTGGAAACCTTCATGCTGGGTCATAATGTAAACTTAAAATGCGATGACGTGACACAAATTGGACTTGCCAAAGTCTGGCAGATCTGCAAATGAATCTACTGGTGATCAAATTGTCTTTTTTCAACTGAATGATTTTGTATTTTATTTCAGAGATAATTTATTTGTTAAATCACTTAGCCCTATGCAAGGATGTCTCTTTTCTTAAATTAGTATTAGTGTATATGTTTAAAACTGTTTTAAAAACTATTGAATATAGGTTAAATCAGGACTGAGTGTCAAGTGTAGAAAACGTCAGACATAATGGAAATTTTAATAGATAGATTTTATCCCTATCAAACGCAACTATTCTCGTGGTAATGACACAGGTACTATGTCCGGTTACATTGGACCGCTAATATGGCAGACATAAAAATTTGTTGTAAAAATAAACGTTCCTTACACCAATGAACTTAAACATTTTCACAGTTGAAATAAAAACCGCTTTTATTTTTCTAAATTTTCATAGACACCCAACAATGATCTCTCTGTGGTTTTACACAATAAAACTTCATATGACGAGAGCAATGGCTTTCAATATTCCAGCAGTTTTGTGATCACATAACAAGGTCTCATGATATCCATGTTGTGATTTTACTAAAATGCTTCTCTATTAGATAAATATCAAAAGGAGTCTAATTTGATCGGAGTTGCAAATAGATTTTGCTTCAGTCATATCATCATATTTATCTGAATGTTGTTGTTGTTACAAAGTTAACATTCTCAACTGGATACTTGAAATGAAGTGTGGCTTACTAGTACTTGCTAAACAGCCTGTACACTTTCCAATATTGGTTGGCTAATAATAATTATCTTTTCTGATGACAGTATTGTATATGAATAAAAGGGATAAAACATCACATTGTCATCGTTTATTTAGTAGTATAGAATAGGATGTGTACTGGGGTAATTATGTCATAAGAGTATACATTTGAATATTTAGGTTAAAATAACACAGCATAAACATGTGTATGAATGGATTATGTAATGATGATGACACTGAAATTATTGACATAAAATTTGGTTACAGTTTTTTTTCTGATCAATATTGCAGAAATCGATATCAGGTTTATAGCCCTCAATGACAACATTGCGCTCTGTCATCCACTTATTTTTTTATCACGTGATATCATGAAACAGACTTCACTTAAAAACAATAACTGCAAATGTAAAAGCATCAGAGGAAACGAGTAACGATTCTTATCGTTAATAAGATGATTTTGGAAATTAAAAGGATATTGTGGCACCAGGAATCTTTGTGTTGATAACAAGACCATGTCATGGATTTACCAAGTGTTGCAAGATATGTATGTACATTTCTGATTATCATTGTTCTTTTGTTGTTATTTCTGGTACTGCTGTTGACCATATATTTATCATGCAAGCCTAGGATTTGTCATTATTTGTATTTGGTTACACTCTTATCATAGTTCACTGCATAAAAATATGTCTACGTTTAAAGTGTCAAGACAAACACTTTCTTTACCTTTGTTAAGCATAAAAAATATTATGAGCTAATATCCTCACATTTATTACCATAAAATCCTCTATTTGCATAGGATTATGACCTCTGAACTTATATATACATGTAGTTTTATAGGTCTGTTTTTGTTGAACTTTATGGACTGTTGTTTCAGCTAGGTGGCAGCACTTTAGCATGAAGATTCACCATGCTTATTTTCGTCTGCTTCGTAGAAGTAGATCTATCAAACATGGATACTTTGCTAGGCCTAGTCGTTCCTTTTAGATAGTTTTCGTTATTAATTTTTCGTAACAGATAATGGACTTTTTGTTTTTGTTAACTTTCTTCCCCGGAGTTAGGGATTACTTAGAATTTCTCATAGTGGTCGGATTATTTATTCATTTTCTTTACGATGTGTACTACAGAAAGGTAACTATTTGTTTTGAGGGTTATCACTCTTCTTAGGGAATACCTCACAAGCTATTCTTGCAAATGGGCCTGGTTTCCACATAAACCACTATTCGGTTAGACTGTTTTTTAGTCTTACAATAAACAAAATGACTTTTATTGTGCATTCAAGGGAAAGAAATGAAGCCTGTAAAATTCATGTGAATGTTTCTCTTCCTGACACTGACAGATTGTGAAGGGAAATGTATAAATTGCTTGGCATTTAAATTTTGACTTTTGAAGTAAGAATTTTCTTCCAAAAAGTTAAATGCATGTTTTAATGATATCACATAATGAAATCATTCCAAGTGCAACATATGCTATATGTTTTATTGCTCTATACCTCATGTTGTATGGAGTGTGAACATTTTCTATTTCATAAAACTATGTACCGGTGGCCTGCTGTTGACATTATTGATGGTAAAATGAATCGATCTTTCAATAGTATGGTACCTATATGTTTATCACCCGACGTTTTACAGCTTTTACCAGTCCATTTATGATTTTATTTACATTTGAATGTGAATTTTCAAAAATCTATCAACCCTATACTATATTAGATGCAACACACATCTCCTTGAGGATAATGTTGTGCAAATGATGCAATGTTTGTTATCAACTTGGTGTCTACATCACAAAGTCCACAATTTGCTTTCAAAGTGATTGCTTATCGATTGTTGACGTTTTTCCTGTGTTGGGGGGACCCACCTAAGGGTCCTTGATATAATTGTGGGCTTAAAATACATGATTTTACTTCTTAATTAGTACTCGTACATTGTGACGGCCATCATTATGTGATATGGCAAGTCTGTAATTGATATATACGTGCATTTTTGTGTCGAGGGTTGCGCATAAATAGAAAGTTGTGTCATTTAAAATTAGCTCTTTCAAATATAAAAAAAAAGTTCCCTAATTTTTTACAACTAAAACAGGCAGGACTTAATTATTTTCTCTATTCATTTTAGTGCTCTAATAGAAAAATATTAAGGTGTGTTGTCACCCTTGTTCATTTTGTGGTTCAGTTTATATGAATTCCTATCATCAACACTTGGTTTGTAAACATATTGTGCAAAGTGCAGAAGGCATTTGTTTGGTCTGGCAGAAGAAGAAGAATGAGAATTTGTGCTGGACTTTGTCTTCTTGTATAACGCCAATATGAATGAATCCATACCTAATAGATTAATGAATGAGATCTATATTCATTTATCCAAATGACCCTATTCTATTTGTGTTTCAATGAACACAGAAAAGTGTGCTACCAAATTCAAACAATCTTTATCTAGTGGTATGACTCAAATATAGCGCATTTAACTGTAAGAAGTCAGATTACTTTGTGATAAGATAACTGCAAGACAATTTGCTACAATATATCACCTTTGTGTCTATAAGATTGTAGATATATTTGTATCAAAATGTGATGATATTGAATCTATTCTTATCCAACCTTAACACGTATGAGCTCTTCAAATTAAACCATTAAAGGTCACCATTTTGTATTCTCCCTTGATGAGGGGGAGAACAATCACTACAACTCCCATGTGGATATGTTTGTGAGAAATTGACAGTCTGATCACAGCAAGTGTCTGGAGGCCTATCTCAAAGCTTCAATTTCACAACATTCATATTCCACCTTCGAGTCCCATTTGGCCTATGATGACCAATTGTGATAGATACCATGTTAAGTGTATTGGAGAAGGGCATTCCAACAATTACTGAATGTTTACCTAAAATAGGCGCATCGGGCATGAACAGTTCTCTTGTCATGATTACGCGGCTAAGTGCCTTGTCAACCTGGACTTCAATTGTGATAGAAACGCGAGAAACCATTTATTACTATCTATAATGGAAAGCTTTTACCTATCCTAAATAAAATTATACCTTATGTACAGGGCCTACGTTATATGATGATGATGATTGTAGAGTAGGAATAAACATTATTTGAGCTGAAAAATGTAATTGTTTACAAAAGCTATTGAACCACCAGTTGGCAAGATGTTATTTTCACTTGAACTGGATCAGTTATTATTTTGTCTGCCATTGTTATAGAATATTATTTTCGTTTTTGTTTTCCTTTTCATCGCAAAATTTTACTGATAATTATAATATAGTGTTGCCAGTTATTATAGTAGACAATTTTGACAATTCTTATCATCTATCAGTTTGTGGTACAACACATTTTGATGTATATATTTTGGTTTATACATAGAGGCTCATTTACTTAAAAAGACCACCCATATAATCAGACCATTTTCCACTATCCTAAAACTCCACATTGTGACCACCACCCACAAATCAGCACAAAGAAACCAATTTCCCAGTAACACCACTTGAGATCACGGAGACCAGTTCCAGGAGCTGTCTTGCATCTTTTATTATAGCATATACCGATATCACTTTGAAAATATTCAAATATGTGGATTTAACAGAAATTCTAGTATGTTTCGTTATATTGTTTTGTTCCTGATTTGGTGCTGTGTTTCTAGGAGTTGGAGATGGGCGGCGTCTCGCCTTTCACCCCGTCCGACCAGCGACTCCAGCCTGACAACGTGGCTCGCCAGTGGGACCGATTCACCCTCGCCGCACAGGAGAGGGATATGGCCCTACAGGCGGAAGTCGCACGGTGGGTGAAGTGAACAGATTTGGTTGTCATGGGGAGGGGGTGATCAGAATAGGTAAATGGTGTAGTGTTGCATAGAATAACTGAAGTGTGGTGGTCATTTGAAGCGTTCTAGTCCTACAGATGGGAGCCACATTGTGGGTGGAATGAATGGGTATGATGTTTATTTTGCAGGGTTTTTAACGGGGATATAGTGGATATTGAGTACAGGGCCGGGGTACAGGGGTGTAAATGGTCAGGTCAGTAGAGGGTATGATGGCTTACTGGGTACTGGTATGGGAATGGGGATATAATTATATTGTTGTCTGGTAGACTAAATGATCAAATGTCATGGCAAATCAAGTGTAAAAGTCAAATTATTTAGTTGGGTGAAAATGAATTAATCATATATATAAAGCTGGCCCCTGTACTAAACTGTTATTAGGGCTTTTGTATAGACATGCAATGTTGATGGGTAATGTTTATTTCTGATGAATTCATGAAGTATATCTACCTATGCAATAAACATCAAAATAAATTAAATTGAAATCCTTTGATGCATTGGCGTTAAAGTCTAGTTGTTTGTTCATGTCATAGTTGAAATTCATTGAACTATTAAAATTTGAATCTGCATTAATTTGGTAGTTCAAATTCGTTGAACAGTAAAAATTGATTGTGAATTCTGCTATTTGTTAAACCTAGAATCTGTGATGTTTGGGAAAACATGAAATCTTATGAATAAACACTACCCGAGGAATAAAACACATGAAAAGAAATAGTTTATTTTTCTGTCCTTTGAAATATTGTAATCATATTTTCCCCTTAGAGGTATATATTTATTGATATATATTTATTGATATATATGTAGATGACCATGAATCATACTTATTAGATGAATATAAGGTTTATAGAAATTGTATTCTAATGGGAAAATTATGGCTTATATTATATTATTATGACGGTATATTCGTTTTTGCAAATTAAGAATTCAATACCGATGTAAAGAAATATCACTACTTGCCGTGTATTTCATATGGACCACAGTGGTTCATACCAGTACTTTAGCCCATTATGGATCTTTCCTCATCCTATCTGAAACACCCTGGTTTGTCACCTTTCATGGTGCTTTTTTCATGCTAGCAGCAGACCTTATAGTCCAATCCATCTATCATTCAACATATCCCCATCCTATTGCAGACACGAACGACTACAGCGCCTAGCAGAGAAGGTTCACCGCGACTGCCGCTCCTCGGAAGACCACCTGGAGGACATCGAGCACCGACTCATCGAGGACGTGCAGCGCGCTGAGCGCACACACCCCGCGGACGCGCGCAAACACTGTGACGCGCTCACCACCGCGCTCAAACGCGTCGAGGACAACATCAACAGCATGTTCACCGACGTGACGGCGCTGAGGGACGGACGCTACCACCAGGCGGAGCAGATGCACCGACGGTGAGTCCAGCGGCACGCACGCTACCATGGTGTGGTTAAGTGAGGCAAAGACCTTATTACTGCTAGATCTGAAGGTAGTTGCAGATGTTACTGTTTAGCCAATCAGATGCTGTGGTCATCCATGAGCGAGCGAGTGCAACACCCACTGGTGAGTTTGTGGTGGATATTGGATCAGTTCTTGAGTAAGTTAGAGACGTTTACCATCAGGAGGGTACACATGCAGTGCTCTGATTGACGGTAATCCCGTGTGATAATATAGTGAAGGATATTGCCATGTTATGTATTTATGACATTTACTACTACTAGTCAATGAACAGATGACAAGTTAGTATTTGAGGCTAGCTTCACTTGGTGAGTCTGTGATTGACCATCAGCAGCATTGTCGCTAGCACAGTGAAAAAATGATGCAATTACATTATGCCATTCACATCTGAAGTGGATTGCCCCATGTAAATACATTTTAATGTATTTTAGTGGACATGATTCCTAGTAGGTATATCAAGCTTTAACTCTAAAATATGTTGTTTAATCAAACCATGGTGCACACTCTGAATATTTAACTTTTGATAAAACTCCAAAGCACTTTACAGAAATTTACATTTGCCATTGCCAGAATGAAGTGTGATACTTTGTAAATATAATCTGGTTCTTTTTAGACATTTTCAATAAGTGCTTAGATCCACTTCAGAGCAAATTTGTTTGCTTTTTAAGTCATGATTCATAAAACTCATGAAAATAAAAACAAATTTGCAAAAACTTCTCATGCAGTTTTCATTGCCCTATTAAGTCAAAATGATATTTATATTTTTACGATTCATTTCAAGCTTTAGCTATTGCCAGTCTAAAAAGGATACTGAATTTTTTTACAAACAGCTCAAAAAGTAAAAATAGTTAACGTTAACATTACGCTGCCTAAGTAGATTCTTTTGTTAAGGTCTAAATGGTCTTTTTATGTCCTGCAGGTTTTCAGTTTTCATTAAAATGGGTTGGTGTTATGTGGATTTAGAAATCACAAAGATAGTGTTCCAAGGGGCACAAGAATACAACATAATGTACCATACATGTACCTTTATAGGTCAATATTTGCTCCTTTGGTTAGTGACAAAATATTGATACAGCTTTTGTATTATTTGAAGATAAATAAGTAAATTCAAGTTAATTGAATGATTTGCACAGTAGGTTGATGAATTAGGTTAGAAAACAGGTTCGATTGAAGAGTGTTAAGCTTGCCTTCTTTGTGCAAACCCTAATCCAGGATGTTATCATTATTTGATTAGTCTGTTTTAATGAACTTTGCTGTTGCAGTCAATAGTTGATAAATTATGTTCATTACACTCTCCTGGATGTTTTTATGTTTGATTTAAGAAACAACTGATCTATGTTGAATGTTATCATGTCACCTTGATAGGATTGATAACATAAATTAAGTGTATATTGTCATATACATTTAAGTATAAACATTGCTAAGTACTACATAAAATAATGGATGATGTCATAAAAACATGTACCTCATTTATAAACCTGTTGTGGACCTTTACAGGTAAGGCTGTAAATTAAAAAGAGATTATATGTTTTGTGTGATGTTGAGAACATGTCAAATTACAGTTTGCTGTGAGAGGTTCTATTGGTATGAAGCACTTGGCATAGGTTTGTCTATCATGCGATTGCAGAACAGTATCTTGAGTGAGAACAGTGAAATAATCAAAAATTTGTACTTGCCACACAACTTCAATCTTGTTTGTTTTTTTCTCTCATTTTTTTTTTTTAATAGTGAATTTTTAAAAGATAATGATTGATAAAAAAAAACTAGCAACCAGCACTGTTAAGAAATGTTTTCCAAAGATCCTGTTGATGTCCAGTGAAAGAAGTTACTATTTCACAAAACATGATGCTTTTCTGTTATATACTCTATGTACTCTCTATTATGTTTACACATTACGATGCTACGCTCCATTGCCAATGTATCTGTACCATGCTGCAGGGTGTCGCGTATCCACGACCGCTGGGCGTCGCTGTCCGAGCGCCTCCAGCGCGACCTCGTGCCCCGCATCCTCACCTCACCGCCGCGGGGGTCACCCGCTGCTGCCGTCACAGCAACCACAGAGGTCAGTACTTGCGTATGCCAAACTGGGGCCCAGCAAACACTGTAAATAAGCTTCCACAAAAGTCAGCTCTATAACTATATACACCTCTCTATACAACGCGGACGTTTGCTTATATCCTCACCATGCAGTGCCTTATCCTTCACAAATGCTTGTACAAGAAGAAGAATCTTCTCTTCTAGTGAGAGTAACAAATCTGATATAACACTATTGTTAAGGGAACTGGAAATTTAGAAATTCGAAAGACTGAAAGAATGGATGCTAGTGTAGAGGAATCAAATGATCAATTATGAGTTGGACTCAATAAACTTATTTACGTATGAAAATGTTTCTGTGAAATAAGGAATATGTATATGCAAAAGATCTAAGTGTTTCAGCAATTTTCAACTGTAGGATAAATGATATATTCTATAATACAAGGTGTTTCTTTCCGCTCTGCAGGTGCGCACGTCCCAGTCCTCGAGTTCCATCAGCAGAACAGACATTGTCACCGAGGTGCATCTTCAGCAGACCAACGCCACATTCCGCGGGGCCCAGGAGTGTCTAGAGTGGATAGAGAATAAACAGGTGAGCAATCCGTTTTCACTTATTAATTGAAAAATGTTTAGACTATATTCAATATGGACAGGGGATGGGCAGACGTTGTGTTACCTAGAGGTAAGAAAATTATCTTTTGTGAAAAGAAGATATGGGTTTGAAGATTTAATATGCTATGTATGTATTTGCAAATGTCTAAAAGATTCATTGGTGAAATGTTTATTAATCTGGTGTTACATGTTCAATATATATCTTTTTATTTCTCCTGAAAGGAAAATGATACATGATCATATTCTTATAATCATAAACCAAAAGTTATTAAAATTCACTTGTGATCATTTATTTACCCCTTCAAACTCATAGTTGTTAGAAACTGTGATTCAAGACTTTACATTATTCCAAACGTTGTACCTGATTTTTACAATAGTATGAATATTTATTGTGTTACAGGTGGAGCTAGAAAACACAGGTTTCGGTAACGATCTAGAGTCCACCAGGGATGCTATAGATTATCATAAACAGGTCCATAGAGAAATATTACAGTTCCGTAGCCAAGTAGACAAATGTATAGCACAGAGAGTAAGTATGACGAATAATTAAGATTTATTTTCTCATTTCGTATTGTATATGTACTGAAAATGTGACATTCAAATGTAGTCTTACAAAAGTATAAATGATTATTTCAGTAGCTTAAATATGATTATACTTTATTTTTACAGCAGCTTCTAAGTAGTGAAGAAATGAAGATTTACAGTGAAGTTTTAAGTCGGGTAGAAGCAGCATATTCTAAGCTCACAGTAAGTATTAGGATATTCTATATAAAAAGAACAACTGAACTCTGAAACGTTTTGTTTTGATTGTACTTTGTCAGGTAGCAGTCACTCAGGCCCATTATTACTATATCAAAGTTTTTTGTGCTTCATTTCTAATCATTTTTTGCAAAGTTAGCTGATTGATAATGATACTTTTCTAAATTTCATAACACAATCCTTGCAAACACTTGCAAAGTTAAATCAGATCAGTTTAAAAACAACTTTATTGACATACATATGAATGCATGAATCTTTGATACACCAGCATTCTCACTTACACAAATGGCAATCCTTGCAGAGCACGTCTATGACCCGGCTCCGAGCCCTGGAGTCTCTTCTGCAGTTCATGGAGTCAGCCACACAGGAGCTGATCTGGCTGAGCCAGAAGGAAGAGACAGAGATTTCGCGAGACTGGAGCTCCAAGGGTCTCCAGATTGAGGAGATTGAGGAGTATTATCAGGTGAATGTGGCTTCCAGGAATATGTTGGTACTCTCTAACTGAAAACCTGTTTTTTATGATTATTGTGATTATGAATTACTTTTTTTTTTCTTCAAATTTGTATTTTCATTTTGTTTTGTTAACCCTCCACATATATATATTATACCTTTCCATAATAGTCTGGCTTTTAATATCTGCTTTAAATCACTTCAAAAAGGGGTATTGTCAGACTTGAAAGGTATTATATTCTGCAGGTTTTGTCATTATCTCATAATGACCAAGAAAGTTATAAAGCGCATAATATTTAATTTAATTTTAATTAAGTGCTTATTTCTGCCATACACTGTCAATGTGGTAAATAAGTAGAGAATAAAAATTCTGAGTTTAACAAAAATTTGTTGATTCGTTAACAAGTATAGGTATAGAACTGGGTTGAAATGCTGTTTTGTACATAGCTGTGTAGATACAAGACTGCATCTGTTTTGTACAAGTTTCCAGTTTCCACAATGTTTTGATTTGATTTCACCAAATTTTGCTACAGTTACAATTTTACTATATTGAAATTTATTTATTTTATGCACACAGAGTGGTTATCCACGATTTAAGGTTTGAATATATTCTCATTCGAGCATGTTTATTTGTTGTTGGCCATGGCATGATATGCCATTTTTTGTCAACCCATAAAATTCAGCAATATTTTTATGAATGATCCCACTTTACTAAATATTCCTACCATATCAATTTTTTACAGCTTTCATTCCTTTTAGACCCATTTTTGTTACTACATTACTGGTTTTCTAGGATGCGTTGATTTGAGTTCATGCACTTGTACAAAGCTTTGAAAATGTGTATGTCAAACGAAAAAGTGTTTATCATACAATATGTGTTTGTTTCACATAGATTATTTAATCTGTAGATATGCAATTTTTGTACTAAAATGTCTAAACCTTCTAATCATCCTGACTTTGATTAATTGTATTGTGGCTGGCAATTTATTTTTATATACACTAATAGCATTTTCCTTGCATCAATGTGTAGCGTATACTTAAAATGCTTTGAAATGAGAATGAATCACCTGTGAAAACGCTTGATTGTGATGAAATGTGATTATTAACGAAATTGATAAATGTAAAACATAGTGGCTTGAAGTGCACTCCTTTCTCCCGAACCTTGCTTTATATTTTAACAATGAACTGTATTTAAAGTAAATCAGGAAATCTCAAGAACAATTCAAACCTGTACTTAAATTATGTATTTGATAATAATTTGATTCATTTATAACAAATAAGGTAAGATATGATGCACCAACATATTTTGAATACTCCATGGAGGATCTAAATGTAGATCACACCACATCTCATAATCACAACTGAATCAATCACCAATGTGTTGAAATCTTGGCTGAGGCTATGAGATGTAGATTTGAATTGTTTCACATTGTACTTGGACTTCAGAGAAACTTTCATGTTGGCTTTTTGGAACGTCTTGCATTAATTTGTTGATAACTTCTTCCATTTTGCCTGCTTCAGGAGCTTTTGGGAGAGCTGGAGTCTCGAGGTGCCAAGTTCAATGCTGTCCAAGACCAAGGGGAGGCTCTGGTGATGGACAGGCATCCTGCTGCCAAGACCATAGAGGTGAGACTGGCAGGCAGTCAGTCAGTCAGTCACTTATTCACACAACCACCATAACCATCAGGATGAGACATACTCACACCATGATTTTCAAAATGTGGATTTTACTAATAGTTCCAGATTGTACAAACTAATATACCTATATATCCTGTAGCATGAGAGAATTGCACATTGAACAGAAAGCATTGTCTTGATTTTAGGCTTACATGGGTGCCATGCAGACCCAGTGGTCTTGGCTCACGCAACTGACAATGTGCTTAGAGACGCATCTCAAAGCAGCACAGCAATATTATAAGGTGAGTAAAGTTCACATGAGTGTAATAGTTCAAAGGAGGCTTGAATCATATGTTAATTTACACCTATATTAGAATTTAAGAGGTCTATTTTTCATAGGCAATTTGGTAGCCATATTTGAAACCCATGACCACTGCAATTGTGGTTAAAAATGTGATACACATATCTTTGAAAACAAATCTTTTATATGTAATAATAGATATTTAGTCAGTGTCATCCATGTGGATATCCTATGAATGTAGTATTGTTTTGGTATTGCAGTTTTTCGACGAGGGCCGTTCCTGTGAGCAGTGGGTGAAGCAGGAGACGCGGCAGCTCAACACGTATTACCAGAGGTCAGAGGTCGGCCTCGACGAGGGCGAGAAGCTCATCAGGGAGATACAGGTACAAATAGCGCTACCACATGTCTTCAAGAGCTCAGTTATGAAACGTTCTAAATCTTTTGTGAGTTCTACATTAATTATAAAACATATGTTAAGTAATGCTGACATGTGCATTGTATTAAAGGACTTGGTGCTGCTATCTATGCCCAACCTAATGAACTTATTTGCTTCCTCACAGGAGGTTCACGACCTATTGTCTGAGTACGACACAATCGTGGCTGCACTGATTGATCGTTCCTCCGACATTGTGCCGCTGAAGGCGCGAGGACAGCGGCGTCTGGCGGCAACAAACGTCACCGCACTCTGCTCCTACAAACAACTCAATGTGAGTACGAGGTTTTTATAGCATGTATTACAGTGGTCTTTTCTACAGATGCAGCTCTTGAAACTTCTCCTTCTTATCCACTTGAAAACTAATTGTAGCTTGCACCGTAGGACCCATCTGTTCTGCAACTCATCTATTTAAATACCGTGCAAAAATTGAAATACCATTCTTATCAAACATTTTAAGAGTTGAGAATGATTTTTATGAGCATCAGAATGTGAATCGAAGACTAAATATGAATTGTGGTGGACTGTACTCTTTCCAGATGAGCATTGCCAAAGGTGAGGAGTGTGTGTTGCTGGACAACAGTCTAGGCATCAAGTGGCGCGTGCGAAACCCGGCAGGCCAGGAGGGACAGGTGCCTGCAGTGTGCTTCCTCATACCGCCCCCCAACCAGGAGGCGATCGACTACGCTCTCAGGTGAGTTCATTGGCTGATTGGTTGATTTATTGGTTTACTGACTCAATCAAAAGCTCATGATCAAGTGAGTGAGAGTACAAGCCAGTGAGGCGTTAGACCACAGACCACACCACTGTACTAGTTACCCATGCCTTCAATAACACATAAAGGTTACTAAATGTACCTTTGCTCTAAGTAAACCCTTGTATGTCTGCTAAATGTACCTTTGCTCTAAGTAAACCCTTGTATACCTGCCGTCTGCAGCCTGCGCCGGCAGCTGCAGGACCTGCGTAACCTGTGGCGGGAGCGGCAGCGTCAACTCAACCAGCACATGATCTTCGCCACGATCCGCGTGGTGCGCTCGTGGGACCTGCAGCAGTTCGAGCAGCTGGGCGCCGGCAGGAGGGAGGCCATCCTCAGGGCGCTCAACGACGACGCCGACAAGGTGGGCTTTCGTGGGAACGGTGCTGCTTGTAAGGTTGTAGAGAGACACACCAGCAATTTAGAAAGATTTCTATAGTGTACAGTTGTATTTTTAGCTTTGTTGAGATGAGAAATAAAACTATACACTATAGATAATGAGACCTAGTCCTGTAGGCCAAATATATAGAATATTTAAGAACTTTGAACAGAATATATAAAAAAATATGAAAACATTGTCAACTTTACAATGTATGTGTTACATCATTGTTTCTATAATGATGTAATCAGTGAAGAAAACATAAAAAAAGTTCTATTTGCTCTATCATTATGCCTCATTTAAGCCTTTAATATACCATATTTGAGACAAGGCTGTCACAGTTATAACTAGCTATGGATTAAGTTGCATATGTGCACTGTTACTTTCGTCATAGGTAAATCATTATAAGAGTCAAGTCTTATGAGCAAGTTGTCTTGTTCCTTCCAGCTGATGTCTGAGTACGACTCGTCTGCGGCTGCGGCAGACCCGTCGCTGCGCCGCCTGCAGCAGGAGATGGCCCAGTGTAACGCCCTCTTCTCAGACCTGTCGGCGCAAATAGAGTACGAGGCCAAGGAGAGCCCCGGACGGTGAGTGGTTGACCTATGCACTGTTCGTTACTAGGTATCTACGGAGTGAAAGTTTGTAGGGCTTGTGTACACATGCACAGAATGTAGACGTGAGCAAAGCTTTTATATAGCTCCTGTAGAGTGTGAGGCCAATGAACTGGAAGAAATGTGTGTCTTCGTCGTACTCTTTAGAGTTTCTGAGACACTTTTGAGGTTGTTGCAGTATTATTGGCATGTAGATGTTTTTCATTTTATTCTTTACGTTCTTGATTAAGCGAGGATGAAGTAAGATGTATAATTCATCTGGACATACGTTTCATATGTTACAAAATATGAACCTGGAAAGCTTTGTCGTGTTGGATACAAATAACCTGTTGCCATGTCTGACTCTAGCCACATTTGTCCATGTAGGAGCGTGCTGGAGCAGCTGGAACAGGTGAAGGTTTCTCTGGAGGAGCAGGAGCGGCTGTTGGCTGGCCGCCTCATGGAAACGCTGCCCCGGGACGCGGGGGAGGTCGCTACACTCGTACATGACCACAAAGTACGTAAACACACGCACACACATATACTCACATCCTATCGTACAGATGCTGCCCTGTTTCCACACTTGTACATGATAATAATGCGGTTAGACACACACACGCTTACTACACACACAAACTCTAATACAGAGTTTATAATATAGCATTGGACCATTTGATCCATCCATATAATGCACAAAACATATTTTATATGACCTCCTGAATGCAAGTTTTCAAAATGGCTATTATCCATTGTTTAAGTCATATTGGTGTTGCTACATTGACATTTATGACTGAATATTTGTTTTACATTAGGAGTTTGAGAACCGGCTTCAGTCATTCGAACCTGAGGTGGAATCATGTCAGGACAACTATCAGAAGCTGTCACCGGGACAACGCTCACGTGAAATCGAGGCCACACTGACCACTGTGGTTGACCAGTGGGAGCGAATGTGGGCTCAGTCACATCTCTACTTAGACAGGCTCAAGGTATGTGGTGGGACTTCATCATAAATGCCAATTTTGGCAAATCGACGTTTGATTCTAGGATCTTATTTATTGTGAGCAGCGTAGCTAAGGTTCATATTTCTCTCAAAAAATTCTAGAAAGGAGGTTTAATCAACTTTCACATGATAATGTCAGCAATTAAGCAAGATACAAGCAACGCAATGATAGCCATAACACTAACCCTTGTTTCTACTGTAGGCGGTAGAGATGGTGTTCACATCACATGAGCAGCTCACTCAGTTGTTGGGTGAACAGGAAGCAGCATTCGCTGAGCAGGGAACGATTAGCTCCAACCAGGCCACGCTCAGGCAGACGCAGACAGCACTCAAGGTAACATTGAAGTCATGAAATACACCCTAAAAAGTCCTTTAAAAATAGTTATCTACACCAAACATACGCTCAAACCACATACAACCTCGCATGTGGTCATACATATGAAAGAACACCCAAATGCTTTCACATACAGTTTCTCTTAATGTCAGAAGATGGATGATGTCGCTATTAACTTAGAGAACAATGTCTCTCATGCATACGCTCTTAGCATAAATACAATAATGATAAATAACAATATGATACCAACAGGTCATCTTGTCAATGTGGCATCTTGCCACGGATATGTTTGCATATTCACTCACCACAAAGTAGCATGATAATTGCTGTTTCATAGCATCTACTACTAAGTAGAATTTCAAGATGATTGAAAGATGATGTGAAAAATTACGCAGACGATCCAGTCGACGCTGTCGCACCACCAGCCGTCCATGGAGCGACTCGGTGCCGATGTGATGCGGCTGAAGCAGCTGGTGGCGCGGAGTCGTCACGGCGCCGGCGCACGCCTCCACCCCGACGTGCAGCGCGTGGAGAGGGACGTAGACGCGCTCACCGACAGATGGGAGAATCTCAATATCAACGTCACCGACAGGTAATAGTGGACGGATGAACTGACTGACAGGTACTCACAAACATGAGAGACAGGCAGACGGTACTGTTATATTAAGACACGCACACCGTTTTTTATGATTTTATCAAATGACCAAATGATGGGAAGACACATGCACCGGCAGACAGTCACTTTAACGAGGAATTGGAACATTGAATTGTGAGAGACAGACAGCCAAATAGATGAGGAAAATATGTAGTGATGTAAATTCTCCGTATGAATGATCCCATTGATGTTGTAAATTCACTCTTTAATTGTGTAGGCTGAAGAACCTGGAGTGGGCGCTGCAGCTGCTGTCGGTATACGAGGGTTCTCTGGGCACGGAGAGCTCGTGGGTGGCTGAGAAGCAGCGGGAGGTGCAGGCGCTCCCCCAACCACCCACTGGCAACACATCGGAGAATGCGGAGGAGGCTCGCCGCCTCGTGCAGCCAACAGTGGTGAGGATGGACTGTAAACATTAAGGCCTACACTCATGTACATTTTGAATGAAAAAGTTAGACCATTGCATATCAAAATCTGGGCCAATTATGTTCCACAGTGAATGAAGTTTATTGTAAAATCCCATCTAAATTGACAAGCGTATTCTTAAAAGGCCATGAGAGTTTGAATAGTTGTACGCTATTTCTCACTGATTTTGTTTATACATAATTTGATGAGTTAAGCATTAATTTTGAGTTTCAAAACTTTGAATTATCAGACAGTTGTTTTGATAACAGCAGCTATAGAAAGCTGTTATTGCTTGTGTTTCATTCACGAAATTAAAATTTTATTTACAGGGCCTGTACAATGAAGTCAAGGAGAGGAAGTTCCAAATTGAAGAACTAAACAAAAATGGCGGAAAGTTCATTAAAGAAGCCAAGGTCAGTATGGGTTATGTTAGCAATGTTAAGTAGCATCAAATAAATTCCATTTGATGGTACCATCGCATGAAACGCCTAACTAATTGCTTTTTGTGTATTTTTTACAGGCATATAGCTGTTATATAACACTGTTGTTGTAGGGGATCCTCCTATTATCAGGAGTTGATCCTTTTCAATGCTAATTTTGTTGTATCATCATCAATCATGTTTTATTCATCATTCATTACTCGTCCATAACATTTCTCATTCTTATCTTATTTCCTTCTCATTCTGATTATGACATTTGCTGTCCAAATAACCCTGCATTTTGCATTTAATCAGTTTTTCTTTAGGTATTTGACTTAGCATTTCAGCCATAGCTGCGTAAGACAATTTAGTCTGCTTTCTACAAAAAGTAAGTCCACACTGACGATTTGGCATGATTTCTTGGTTTGATAATATTTTGTAATTAGACAGAGTTTGGCTTCTATCAGTGAAGATTAATACATAGAAGTACATATAATAGGCACTAACACATTTTATGATCTGAATACTTCTAAATGCACATTATAAATAATTGTATTTTACAATATTGGTCAAATAGACAGTGGACTGAAGAAAGAGAAGTTTCATAGAGGTGCACCCAGACTTGAAGGGATTTACTTATAAAACACTTGGCCTCTATATCTTATTCTACTATCTTCTAGCATGCCTCATCACTTTTTCCTTTTGTGTATGTGGTTTGTTTCATTTACTTTATCAGCCTGTTTAATATGTTTGCTTTTATTATCTTCATAATGTAATAACAAGCAATGTGTCATTATAGAAGTGATGCCTTTTAAAATGTAACACTTTATTTTGAATAAGAGCTTCAACATTTATGTAGAATGATTATTTTAATCAACCAAAAATCATAATTGATACTGTACATGTGATAATTTAAAATCCAATCTTCAAACTTTCGTTTCACATAGCATATTCAGCACCAAAAATGCATTTCATTTTATGTTTCATTTCTTCATATGCACTTCATGCATGTTATTACCCACCCCTTTCCATATTGTTATAGACGTATGAGAAAAAGGTTCGTCAGTTTGGTGACAGCATTGATCTACAGGCCGATCCCAGTAAAAAAGCAAGGGTTGTGTCTGGAGCTGATAATGTTCAGGTTTGTTGATCCAGGCTTTATTCATTCATGCTCACGATTGTTGACATTGTAACAGTTAAATTAAATGTACATTTGTAATTTATGTAAAATTATATTCTAACATAATGATTTAATGATCTAGCAATTTTCACAAGTCATCGGAACATGCCTAAGTTTTGGTTTCATAGAAATTTCAGACTTTTTAGCTACCATTCCGGTGTTGAAAAAGGACCATTCATTTTATCTGTATCAGTTATAATGTATGGAAATGAAGAACAATGATACCAATTTTCTCACACTGTTACAGGGCGAGCTGGAGGTCGTCAACAGGCAGTATCTGGAACTGCTTGCAGAACTCCACCACAGACTAAAGGCTCTCAAAACCATGCATGACAAACATGGCATTTACTTTCCTGTAAGTAGTGTTCCTAATTTATTTAGTTGTAAACTTTTCAGTAAGTTCTGAAACATTTATGTTTAACTTGTATAAAAAGGTTAGTCATATCGTACATGGCAATATATAATCCAGTTATTCATTTATTTATGTGTATATCTATGCTATATTAATATTTAATTTTACATAGTCCAAACATGTGTTAAAATCTATTCTGCAAATTTCACTTAGATTTTACTGATTTACTGTTGAGTACGTTAAGATAATGCATTGTAAAAAGATTTAACACATCTGGGTATGGATCCCAGGTATGGATCAAATAGATCCAAATAATTGAAAAGCTTAGAGGGAATGATTGAGAAATAGACTAGATAGCCACCCCGCACTTTTAGATTAAACAATAAATGAAGGCATGTCCAATAAAATAAAAGATTTGATTGATTGATTGATAGATAGATTGATTGATTGTGCTGTTAAAGGATTCATTTAAAATACTAAGCTGTATTTTAGTACTGTAGAGTACAGTAGCTTACATCTTGTACTTTTGTTACAGTACCAGCTGGAAGAGAGCGTTCCGCGTCTGCGCACCTTCCGCTCGGAACTGCGTATGCTGGAGGATGAGGAAGACATTAACCTGCCTACCTGGTCCCAGCCTGTGTCATCAACAGTCTCCTCCAGGCTTACCTCATCCTCAAGTTTTGAGACTAAGGCTCATCTTCAACAGCAGACGTCAATCTCCACGTCGACAGCGACCAGCAGAGTGGTGAAAGTGAGCCATGTGGGTGTTATTGATGGTGAAGAGGCGAGGTCGCTGCCAGGTCAGGAGCGCGCAAAGGCTTCGTCCATCAGTGAACATATGCAGCAAGCAATCAGCTCCCCTCGTGTGCCAAACATTACCAGCATATCGGTGCTGAGTCAAAGCCGAGATCAGACGGATTCTATGATGCCCAGTGTTTTGCCACAACATGTTCAGACAGTGGTTCACACTTCCACCAGCTCATCGGTGGCCCGGGGTCAGGTGATTCACGTGTCAGCTGTCATGAACCCACAGACTGGCAAGCGTCTCACCCTGGCCATGGCCGTCCAGGCAGGTCTGCTGGACATCAAATCTGGCATGTTCATCGATCCACGCAATGGAAACAGAATATCACTGACAGAGGCAGCACGCATCGGCTTCATAGACAATGATTTGGTGAGGGAGCTGCAGCAGAAATGTGGCCTGAAAGACCCACGGACTCAAAGGGAAATGACCCTGCTAGAGGCAATGCAAAAGGATGTGTTTGATCCAGTAACTGTGAGAATCAAGGACCCTAAGAACGGAGAGTATGTGAGTGTGGAAGAGGCCACACAGAGAAACCTCATCAGTGCAGATAGTGCTTCAAGCCTGTCGTACATGTCTATATCGACTACCTCAACCAGTCAGTCACGAGGATTTTATGGTGCTTCCAATTTGGACAATCTACTGCTATCATTGACAGACACTGTGAACAAAGGATTGTACAATCCATCCACGGGCATGTTTAAAGATCCAATATCTGGAGATGAATACACGCTCCAAGAAGCCATTGAGAGACGTTTAGTGGATGCCGACAAGCAAGACATTGTGCATCCAGTTACAGGAGAGAGATTAAGTGTACAGCAAGCGATAGATCAGGGTGTGCTGAATGCTAGGACTGGTCAGCTCATAAACCCAAGATCAGGTCAGACCATGACATTGACTGAGGCAATTCAGAAAGAACTTCTGCAGAAGCAAATTTCCCTGCACACAGCCCTAACAGGAGGTGTCATGGATACCGAAGGTAGAATTGTAAAATCTGGCAAGAAGCTAACTTTATTTGAAGCAATTGAAAGTGGAATCTTAGACACTGATTTCAAGTGTATCCTTGACCCCAGAACTGATGAGCTGCTATCCCTGGCTGAAGCCATACAACGAGGATTAATCAACAAGGAAGGGAAATATGTGCACCCGACCACCGGAGAGGAGATACCACTTCAAGAGGCCGTCAACAAAGGCATGGCCCATATAGTGTCCGAAGACGTGACATTTGCCCAGAGAGGTGTCAGTGACACGGTCACTGGAGAAAAATTGACACTGTCTGAAAGTCTTGCAAGAGGTTATATCAATCCCAACACTGGCATGTATGTAGACAAGAGAACAGACAGGCAGGTGGCAATTAATGAAGCTGTGAAACTGGGTTACTTAGATGCCAAGTTGGCAGAGCAGTTGAGTGCTGACTCTGGTCTGAAAGACATTGTTGGTCAGCCTCTCAGTGTGATGGATGCTTTAAAGCGTGGGCTGATTGACACCAACACAGGTCGTATTACAGACCCTCAGACAGGCAAGACCATTTCTTTGGAACATGCTGCCATGACAGGTCTAATTGATAGTCAGAGTGCTCAAATGCTCATTCAGCTTACAAGTCCAATGGTAGCCTCAACAACTATTACCTCAGAAATCCAGCCTTCGAAGCCAGAGAAGATGACGCAGGCTCTCTCTGTGCAGCAAGCTGTCCGCCAAGGCCTTATTAATGAAGAAGACGGAATGTTCACCCATCCCAACACTGGCGTGATGATGACCATTGAAGAAGCTCTGAACAGAGGCTATTTGCAGTTGACACCCCGCGACACTTCTGATGCAGATGATGAAATGGATTCTTCATTTGAAACTTCAACCTCTGTTCAAACAAGAACAGATGAAAGCCGGGATGAGAGAAGTAGCCTAGTATCTGGCAGCAAACCAATTGTTACAACTACGTTTCAGTCTGGTAAAGAACAGCAGCATATTCAGATGGAGGAGAATGATGAATATACAAGAGACATTGAGGGAGGAAAGGAAGATGTGAAGAGGTGGCATAAACAAGAAATCGTCACCAAGAAAACTGCCACTGGATTTGAATCCATCACCACAAATGAAGCTAAAGTACTCACAATGGCAAGTACCAGCTCAGTGATCACATCAGGAGAGCTGCCTCTGCCGCTGTCATTGCCTGATGCTATCAAACATGGTATTCTCAATACCTCCACAGGTATGTGCAGAGATCCCCACAGTGGTGAGCGTAAAACCATTAAAGATGCTCTATCTGAGAATATGCTGAATCCCAACTCTGCTACATTCAGAGACCCATTATCTAATACTGCAATGGACATTCAAAGTGCAATAAACAGAAATTTCCTTGAATCAACAGCTCACTATGTTGAGCCCAATACAAAGAAGAGATTGAGCTTAGAGGATCTACTCAGGAAAGGAATCGTGACAACGAAGCAAGTTACTCTGCTTCCTGGAAGTGGTAAGATTCCAGTCATATCAGAAACGAGAAAAACAGTTATTCGTAGTGTAAAAGACAATAGAACTGGTGAGGAAATTGATGTTGAGGAAGCTGTGAGAAGAGGCATACTTGACACTGCCACTGGAGTTTACACCGACTCAAAGACAGGGGCACAAATGTCCATACAAGATGCAATTGATAGGGGATTCCTTTCACAAGAAACGAGTCTAAAACCAGGAGCTGATTATGTGACCACAAAAGCAATTAAAGAAACTCGAAGCTTCACCATAACAGGTGCTATTGATCCTGATACAGGAAGAAAGGTTGATATTGACTATGCAGTAGAAAATGGCATCATTGACCATGCCAATGGCCAGTATGTGGGGAAGGATAGTTTGGGTAGAGAAATGAGAATGCCCATCAGTGAAGCCATTAAAAGGGGTTTGGTGATTGCTGAAACAACAAATGTCAGAACTGATGTTAAAGAGCCAGGACCAAAATATGTAAGAGAAACCAAGAAAATCACAATTCATGGAATGATAGATCCAGTTACTGGAAAAACTATCAGTGTTTCTGAATCAATTCAAAAGGGCATTCTGGATCAAAGTAAAGGCCAGTACATTAACCCTGTAACAGGTGAATCCATGCTTGTGTCAGAGGCAATTGAAAAGGGCTTGATAATGGCTGATGTTGAGGCAATGAGCCAAGAAGCAGAAGCAGCCCAAGATGATGTGATCATCACACAGAGACAGACGTCATACACACTGACATCCGTTATACACCCAGTAACAGGGCAAGAAATCTCTGTTAGCCAGGCAATTAGGGAAGGTATTGTAGACCAATCAAAGGGACTCTACAAGAACATCAAAACTGGTGAAACCATGTCTTTGAGTGATGCAATTGATAAGGCTCTGGTGAAGGTGCTTTTTGGAAAGCAGGAGCCTAAACCAAAACAGAAAGTGAGAGTGCCAAGTATTGAAATCGATGACCAGAGGGATGCTATGAATGATATGGCAATGGAAGAGGTGACAGAAGAAAAGAAAACCTTTCAAATAACTGGTGTTTTAGATCCTAGAAAAGATGAAATGCTCAACATGCAGGAAGCAATACAGGAAGGTATTCTTGATTATGGACGAGGAGTTTATGTCAATCCCATTACAAGGGAAGAGATACCAATTTCTGAAGCCTTAAACTCTGGTACCATTGTTGGAATGATGACAAGCAAAACTGCTGAGCAAGAAGTGTTCAAAAGTTCTCTACTTGCTACACGCAAAGATGAAGAAATCATTACAGTGGTCAATCCAATAACAGCAACTGCAGTATCTATTTCTGAGGCAATAAAACTGGGCTTGCTCTCTGAAGACAAGCGTAGCTTTTATGACCCCTCAACTGATCAGAAAATGACCATTGATGAAGCCTTCAAACGAAAATTTATTAATCCTACTCCAGATGATTTATCTCTGCATAAAGCAAGACTTGCTTTGGACAAAGGAAAAAGATTCGAAGGCCGGAGCAGAGCCATCATTGATTGGGCTGAGGCCTCTATTACTGACAGTAAAACAGACGAGAAAATTTCAATAAGTGAGGCTCTCAGTAGAGGATTAATTGATCAAACCACAGCAGACTTGCTCAGTCAAAAATCACAGACTGTCCCATTCCATGGATTGACTAACAAACGTGAAGATGGTGACACATCAGAAATGATCATCGATCCTAACGATACTGTCACAATACATATGGAAGTTACACAGATGGTGGGACCTTCCAGTGTCACTATTGAGGAGGATCACATGGTACAAGATATTGATGAACTTCAAGACATTCCTGCTCATGGAGTCTTTTCTTATGAAAATGCAGTGAAATTGGGTCTGTTAGATGTTCAGACTGGAAAATTTAGAGATCCAATAACTGGTGATCTTATGAGTACACAAGAAGCTTGTGATAGAGGATTTATCAATATCAAAGAGCCAGCCATAACAGACCTTTTAACTGGAAACACTGTGTCCTTGGAGTCTGCAATGAATCAAGGAATCATCAACAAAGACACAGGAAGACTAAATGAGTTCAAAGCCAGAGGCATAGGTCTAATTCTTGACCCTCAATTCAGCAAGAGACAACAAAAGCCTTCACCTCTCAACTTTGAAGATGCTATATTATCAGGATTGTTGGACACAGAAACTTGCATTTTCCGAAATCCTAAGACAGGAGAGACAATGCCATTGAAGAAAGCTGTTGAATCTGGTCTAATTGATGGTAATTCAGTAACAATCATCGACCCCACCAGTGGAAACAAACTTTCTTTGAATGAAGCCCTTCAAAGTGGTGTGCTTGATGACAGAACTGGAACCATTGTTGAGGCTGAAAGTGGAAAGAAGGTCATTTCCCTCACTCAGGCAATTAAGCAAGGCTTAGTAGAGAGCAACTATAAACCAGATAATTCAGAGGTTTTAGATAAGAGTGGGTTTGGAAAACCATTAGATGTCGCAATAAAAGAAGGATTAGTTGATACAGATGCTGCTGTAGTCTTCGATGCATCAACAGGAAGACGAGTGTCTGTCAAAGAAGCAATAAGAATTGGAATCCTAGATAAAGACACATTGCAATACACAGATAAAGACACAGGGAAGACAATGTCAGTTAAAGAAGCTGCAAAGTTAGGATTGCTTGCCATTGTAGGTGCTCCAGTTCTTGCAGGTATGGGTATTGCCAAAGCTATTAAAAAGGCCACTCAGACTTCTGTTGATACATCAGTTAGGTCAGAAAAGAATGCAACATTACAGGAAAGAATTGTTGAAGATTACCACTTAGGAGGTGCTATAGAAGATATTAAACGACCTCCTCCAACAGCACTAAAATCAAAGCTGTCTGAACGATCCCCTTCACCTGAAAAAAGACCATCAGAATCAGTTGATACTGAGAGTGAAATAGAACCAAAGAGAAGAGCTGCCGAAGCAGAATCAAGTGATACCACAACAGAAACTACACCCAAAACTGTAGCACTAGACAAGGGTGAGATTAAAGCAAGCCAGACTGTTACCACACGAACATCAAGCAAGCAATTTCAAGAAAATGTTTATGAAGTTGGGAATGAAGGGAAAGTCTTGCAACAAGTAGATTCTCCTGCTACAATCGAATATCATAAGAAGCCTGAAATTAAACCAATTAAACAAACACTGCCATCACCAGCTATCACTGAATATCACACATATGAAGAGAGTGATGAAGAAATTGAAATAAAGAAACCAGAAATCCTGAAACCGCCAAAACCGACACCACCAACCAGCACAGCTGCAGATCTAGTCACAGTTACTACAACCACAATTGAAACAGAAACACGTAAACTCCATTCAGAGAAAGAAAAAGATCATTACCCTCCAACTGACAGCACTGAAGTGAGACCTAGTAGTAGTGCAAAGCGTAGAGAAATCCAGAGTACTACTAAAGTGCAGATGATTACCCTAAATCAGGCTGCAAGTCAGGGTCTGCTGAACATTCCATTAGGTCTTATTAGAAATCCTGCCACTGGTCAAAACATAACATTTGAAGAAGCCATTAGAATTGGATTGTTGGATCCTGATCTGTCTATAATCATTGATCCAGCTTCTGGAAGAACGCTGTCTCTCAGATCTGCTATTGATATGAATATTCTCAATCCTCGATCTGGAAATGTAATAAACACTGCAACAGGAAAGCACATGAGTTTCTCAGAAGTTACACTGGAAGGGCTTCTACCAGAATATGGACTAAGCAAACCTGATGCAATTCCTCTAAGTGATGCTATACAGCAAGGCATTGTTAATGTAAAAACAGGTCAATTTCAACACCCTGAGACTGGAGCCGTAATGACTGTTGAGAAAGCCATTCAGCTTGGATATGTTGAAACAACAGAAACCGAGAGTACTGTGTCTGTCAGCGAAAGAGTTGTGACACGACTATCTGGATCATCAGCCAATTATCCCGACAAAGGCGTGGCAAAAGTTCAGTTGGCCAACCAAGGCATTCCACTTGATCAAGCTGTTGAGAACAACCTTATAGATTCTGACAATGGAACCTTTAGAGATCCTGTTACAGGTCAGGTTATGTCATTAAGTGCTGCCATAGCATATGGATTCATCAGACCTCCAGCAAGGGATGCCCATGATCTAGATGTGGACGGCATTGATTTTGAGGAGGCAATGAGACAGGGTTTAATCGATGTAAAAAACAATACCTTTACAGAACCAATAACAGAGGTATTAATGCCATTAGATTCTGCAATTAGAAAAGGATTCGTCATTCTTCCTGAGGGAGGAATTAGTGTTGAGATAAGAGAACAAGTTGAAGAAGAATTAACAAAAACATTCAACACAGTGAGTGCAGTAGCAGAGAGAATACCAATTGAACCAGAAATCGACAGCAGTGCAAACAATGTTTTAGTATATTCAAATATTGAAGAAACGATTCACACCCTTAGTAAAGAGAATGGTGTAACAATGAGCTCTGCTTTAGATGATGGTCAATTCAATGCAAGAACAGGGCAGTTCACAGATACACATACACGAAGGACAATTCCACTTTATGAAGCAATTACTCAGGGTAAAATCGACCCAAGATCTGCTCAAGTCATCAATCAAGCAACTGGTAGTACTTTAAATCTCCAAAGTGCAATAGATAATGGGGTACTTGATAGTAATGGTAAGATGCAAGATCCAAGAACAGGAAATACCCTGAATTTCAAAGATGCTCTAAGGAAAGGACTTATTTCCAATGTAGACATCACTGAGGCACCCGTAGTTAAGAAGACTATTACAACAGAAACAACCAGGCTTGCAGTCCAACATGTATTAGACCCAATCACAAATGTTGCAATGACTTTGGAGGAATCCAAACTTAGAGATATTATCAATCAAGAAAAGGAAGTTTACAGAAATCCTAAAACAAAAGATGAAATGCCATTACATCTTGCAGTCAAAAGTAAATTAATCAAGGGTGTTATACTGGACTGTGAAAGGACAACAGAAGATGTGATATCATCAAGCTCCAGAATGGAGTCGTCTATCCTTCCAGGTTCACTAGTCATTGATCCAAGCACCAAACAACCCATTCCCTTGGAGGAAGCATATGCAAAAGGCATAATTGATGATGGTTCAAAGAGCTATGTTGATATTCGAACTGGGGAGACAATGCCCGTCGATGATGCAATAGAAGCAGGTCTTATCTTCACATCAACATCAGTGTCATCATTCCACCAGTCACAGATGTCTACTGCTGGTACATCCGAAACTGTCAATATAACAGGTGCGATAGATCCTCGCTCAGGACAGGAGCTCTCTGTAATGGAAGCAATAGAAATTGGAATTTTGAAAGATAGAACAGGACATTATATTCATCCTATCACTGGCGAGATATTGACACTTGAAAGAGCCATTGAAATGGGATTGGTAATTGCAGATCAACCAAAAAGCAGAGACCTACCAAGTGAAACAAAAACATTTAGCATTGGTGCTGTCAAAGATCTTCGAAGTAATGAATTTATCAGTCCTGATGAAGCTGTAAATCTGGGAATTTTGGACATGAGCAGAGAAGTCTATGTTGATGTTGTTACAGATGTAGAATATAGCCTTCCTGATGCAATGAATAGGGGATACATTGTTGCTGAAGAAGGGGTAGATATTGAAAAGGTAACAACAATAGAGACAAGAACCCGACATGAAAGACAAGCATTCAGTATTAAAGCAGTCATTGATGCAAAGACTAATGAAAGATTACATCCCCAAGATGCAATTGATCAAGGTTTACTGGATCTTAACAAAGGTTTATATATCAACAGACTCACCAATAAGCAAATTCCTCTTCATGAAGCTTTGGAGATGGGTCTCCTAATTGCTACTGAAACAGACCTAGCTGAAGGCGATACTGTTGCAAAAACAGCTGTCTTGGAATCAAAGTCATACACCATTCGATCTATAATAGATACAAGAACATCTTCTAAGGTGACAGTGAGTGAAGCCATTCAGTTGGGAATCCTTGACAAAGACATTTGCAAGTACATGGATACCCTCAGGGATGAAGTTTTATCTATACGACAAGCAATCGATAGAGGCCTCATTATTGTAGATGATACAGAGTTCGGCCCATCGACAACAGCAGTTGTTCACGATACAAAATCATTCACACTGAAATCAGTAATTGATCCTCGATCTGGAGAAGAAATACCAATATCAGATGCTGTTCGACACAAGATTGTAGACAAAGTAAAAGGCCATTATTGGAACATGGAGACAAATGAAACAATACCCATTGAAGAAGCAATAAAAAGAGGCTTGATCATTGCAGAACCAGTGGAAAAATCTGCCAGAAAAGATGCAATCATTGAATTGGATACCAGAAGCAGCACAAAGATCTATGCTCTGACAGCTGTAAAAGATCCGCACAGTGGGAAAGAATACAACCCAGTTGAAGCAGAAAGGAGAGGGTTGATCAACAAAATCCAAGGTTTTTACATGAACCCTGTAACTGGTGATAAGATGTCCATAGGTGAAGCAATAAAGAAAGGCTTCATCACAGCAAGTGAGATTGAAGATCCTGACTATGATGACCTGCCAGAAGATGCCACAATGTATGCCACCTTGGAAGCTGTGAATGAGTCAAAAACCATGAACATAAACACTGTAATGGATTTGAACACAAAAGAAGAAATATCAGTTATGGAAGCTGTTAGGAGAGGCATTCTTGATCCAAATACTGGTGATTACATCAATAAAGACACAGGTCAAAGAATTCAAATTGTTGATGCCATCGATCAAGATTTAATGACAACTTACACCAAAGGACATGCTTCTTCAATGTACACAGAAACCAAGCAGACAGAAGAATTTCACATAATTGGCATTATTGATCCCAAATCAGGTGAGCGACTTAGCGTAGCAGATGCTATAAATGCAGGAATATTAGACATGGATCAAAATTGTCTAACTGATCCAGTGACTGGAGCAATAATTCCTCTTGATGAAGCTGCAGATTCGGGTTTGTTGATCAGAGGCCAACGAGACCCAGAAAGTACTAACAGAGACTATGATTCCGTTCAATATCAAGTGGACACAAGAGATTCTATTATTGTGTCCAATCTACACGCAAATGGCAGTTCACTGGTTTCAAAAGACAAAGGAGAAATGACATTGACATATTCTGAGGCACTTGATCAAGGTCTGCTTGACGAAGATAACGGTATGTTCATTGATCCTACGTCAGGAGCAGCAATGCCGATTGAAGAAGCCATTAGACTTAAAATACTTGAAACTGATGTACCTGTTACACTAGAAAAAGAAGCAAAGACAGAAATTATCACAAGAAGATCTGAAACCAAAGTTACATATGGCTTTGGTAATGATGATCAAGCAAATGGTATCCGATCGCCTTCTGTTGCTGATGAAAATGATGGTAGCAATGGTAACATCCGTAGATCAAGAAGTAAATCAAGAGATAGAGACTTAACTGTACAAGAGGCTATTGATAGAGGCTTCATTGATATGGTTAGCAAAGAATATATAGATCCAGATACTGGGAAACGATTGTCATTAGAAGAAGCTATCCTGAGAAATCTAATAAAACCACAAACTGCAGGCAGCAAACTTACGTTAGAAGAAGCAGTAGTAAGAGGATTGATTAACCCTGACAAAGGAACTTTTATTTGTCCAGACGGAAGAGTAATGACTGTTGACGAAGCAATGAAAATGGGATATCTTAAACAAGAAAGGCAACCAACAATCCCTTCTGCAGATATACAGCAGCGAAGTCAATCATTTTCTCAAGCATTTAAAGAAGGCCTGATTGATACTGCCTTGGGCACCTATGTTGATCCATACACTGGAGAATCGCTCCTTCTGTCTGATGCAATATCTCAAGGTCTTCTAACTGCAAAAGAAACCAGCATAGCAAGAGATAGTGCAGATGTCATCACAGCTGATGAGGAAGCGGATGTTACTGAAACAAAAGTAACAAAAACAACAACAACTGCCACATACATCCGCACAAATGGTCACCAAAATGGTAAAGATGAAAGTGATACATCTTCACCTTCACCTGATGACATTTATGAAAAGGTAGGTGATCAAATGTCTATTGCGTCTTCATTAGCCTCATTTACTTCACCCTTTTCTTCTCTTAATGAAACTTCTATGTTAAGCACTTTTTCTCCACAGATTACCCACCCTTTAGGCGAGGAAGCTTCATCTTCTGATCATGCTGAGATTAATGTATTGCATGTCCTTAATCACAATGCATTGCAGGAAAAACACCACAGACTTGAACAGGTTTCCACGTCATCTGGACAAGTTGTGACTGTGTCTGATGCCAGAACAACAACCACCAGCTCTACCACTGTTGTCCAAGAAGTGGAGTCATCAGTGCAGCATGTCAATTCTCAACAAGAAGAAAGACTGCAAATCACTGACAATGTTGAGGAAATGGAGCAGGGAGAAGACCTAGAACCTCTCAGAATCATTGAAAGTAGCTATGATGAAATTGGACACTTAGAGCACAAGCAAAGAATAGAGACCTCCAAAACGTCATCAGTAAAAGTGTCTGAAAGAGCCAACATGGCACATGTTGATCTGGCAGAAAGAGGTAGGTCATCCTCACGTGAACAGACCCCTTCTTCTGATAGAGCTATGTCTGTCATTGAAGCTCTAGAGTCAGGAAGCTTTGATTCTGGTACTGGTATATTCGAAGACCCATATTCAGGACGTGAAATGACATTTCAAGAAGCCGTTGAGAAAGGGTACCTTAATCTTTGTGCAACAAAAATCGAAGACCCAGCTACTGGAGAAATAATGACTCTGAAAGAGGCATTTGAAAATGGACTCATTGATGCTCAAACAGGGCAGCTAATAGATGCCAGAACAAACAAACGGTATTCCATGAATGCTGCACTTGACAAGGGCTATCTAATGGATGCATCTGGGCTGCCATCACTTGAAGAGTTAACAAAGCAAGGGCTATACATTCCTGATAAAGGTGTTGTAAAGGATCCCAAAACGGGGAAAGAAGTGCCATTGTTAGATGCTATTGAGCAAGGATTAGTTGACAGAAACACTGTGATGATTCAAGATCCCACCACAGGACAGTCTATTTCCATTAATGATGCTTGTGAGCGCGGAATATTAGATGCTGAAACTGGAAAAGTGTTAGACAAGTCAAGTGGAAGATCAGTGTCATTTGGAGAGTCCGTGAAAAAAGGCTTACTGGCTGTCGCTGTTGCACCAATAGCTGGACCTGTTATGCTTGCGAAAATGGCTGGAGAATATTTTGATAAGAAAACCAATAAAATAGTAAATCCAAGCACTGGCAAACCAATCACAATGTCTGAAGCTTTAGACAGTGGCATTCTAGACAAAGACAAAACTTTGTTGACAAATCCCATCACAAAAGAAGAAATGACACTTGAAGAGTCAATAGCTGCTGGTTTAATTGATCCAAAGACAGGCTCATTTAAAGATATCAAAACAGGAAAAACTCTTACGTTCCAAGAGACTGTAGAAAAAGGCATAATTCATTCTGCAACAGTCACAGATGCAAGAGATTCAAAACCTTTGAATTTTGCAAGAGAAGTTAAAGAGGAATATTCACCTGAACGAGTTGATGGCAAATATCAAGAAGGCAAGAGCTCAGTTGAATCATTAAAGGAAGATTTGATTGATAAAGTGATTGTTGACCCTGCCACAGGAAACATTCTTTCAGTGGATGATGCCATTTTGCAGGGAATAATTGACTCAAATACAGGCAATGTGGTAAATACCAAAACAGGCTCCGTTCTCACAATGGAAGAAGCTCTTCAGAAGAACATTGTAATTGATGTAACTGTTGCTCGTTCCAAAGAAGTCAAACCTCATTCAAAAGCACCTACTGATCTTAATGACCGAAACAAATTGATAGTAGATCCTGCAACTGGAAATATCCTCACAGTTCAAGATGCAATTCAACAAGGAGTTCTGGATGCTAATACGGGAGATATTTATAACAAAAAGACTCTAGAGAAAATTACAATGGAAGAAGCACTTCAGCAAGACTTAGTGATCAATGTATCTAACTCACAAGAAATAGAGGGAGATGCTAACTTAGCAAATGTCTCCAGTAAACTGCCAAACACACACCAAGAATCCTACACACTTGTAGAAGCAATTGAAAAGGGCATATATGATCCAAGTACTAACACAGTTGAAGATCCATTTACTGGCAGAAGTATGACAGTTAATGAAGCTCTAGATAGAGGGCTTCTTGTTACTGGGAATGCTGTTGTAGTTGATCCAGGTTCAGGACAAGAAGTCTCATTAACAACACTAATTGAATTAGGTCTTGTAGACTTAGACAAAGGATTCATTAAAGATTCCACAGGAGCCTCCATTCCACTAGAAGAGGCAGTAGAAGATGGTATAATGTTTGACCTGAAATCACCACCTTCGCCAATTTCAATGCTACAAATATTTGATGATGGCCTCTATAACCCAGACACTGGCAAATTCTGTGATCCTAGTAATGATGAAGTTATTACACTTAAAGAAGCAATTGAACGAGGCATCTTTGATGTAAAATCTGTTGTGTTCAATGACCCAAAGAGCTGTGAAGTCATCAGCTTTAAAGAATCCATTCAAGAGGGACTAGTTGATACCAAGTCAGGGCTTGTGAAAGATACTGCAAGTCGAGAGAAGATTCCATTGACTGAAGCAATGGATAGAGGAATATTGATTCCAAGGCCCATGTCAATAGCTACAGCAATTGATATTGGATTATTCAATGAAGCAACTCACAAGTTCCTTGATCCTGTGTGTCGTCAGTTTTTTGCATTAGAAGAAGCTATTGAAGAAGGTCTCATTGATTCAGATTCCACAATCATTGATCCTGTGACAGGAGAATCAATGAACCTTGCCAAGGCCACTGCAATAGGCGTATTAGATGCTAAAAATGGAAACGTTGTGAATGTTCATACTGGAGAAACAATATCACTGAAGGAAGCAATAGTTACGAGCAGACTTCCACATTCAAAAACATCAATGTCTTTGAATGATGCCATTACTAGAGGATTGTATGATCCAAAAGCGAATACTGTGATGGATCCAAATACAGACACTGAAATGTCTCTTGAAGATGCAATAAATAGAGGCATTATTGACAAATTCTCCTATATGAGAGACCCAGCAACTGGAGACAGGATAACTCTTGAAGAAGCTGTTAAAGAAAATATATTAGATATCAAATCTGGTGAAGTTATTAATCTAAATGATGGTATGAAGAACATGATAGATGATTTAGTGTGTGAAAAACCTATATCACTTGGTGAAGCAGTCATGAAAAATTTATATGATCAAGATACCAACACAGTTGTTGATCCCATCACAAAAGAAGAGCTTACATTTGAAGAAGCACTGAAGAGAAACATCATCGATCTCGATTCAACTATTAAGGATCCTCATACAGGGAAAGACATCACTGTTGAAGAAGCTATCAAAAGAGGTATGATGGATGTATCTTCTGGATTAGTATTTAATGAAAGAACAGGTGAAAGAGTTGGTATTGAGGATGTTGCAATTATTCCTGAAAGAGACACTGATTTGCCATCAGGAATGACTTTGGATGAGGTGATAGAGCATGGGCTGTATGATCCAGACAAAAACACTATACTAAACCCAGAAACTAATGAAGAAATGCAGCTTGAGGAAGCTATTGAAAAGGGTTTGCTTGATCCATTATCCAAAATCAGAGACCCTCATAGTGGAAAAATGATCACTCTTATTGACGGTATTGAAAGTGGTGTTGTGGATACTAACCTTGGAATAGTGATAGATACAAATACAGGCAAGTCCATGACAATGTTTGAAGCATTTGACAAAGGATTGATTGTTAAAAGTGTGAAACCTGATGAACCAATGACAATATCAGAAGCTATAGAAGACGGATCCATCGATAGAGAGACAGGCATTTTAACAGATCCACAGACTGGAAAAGTAGTAGGATTAGAAGATGCCATATCCAATGGTTTACTAAGTGTTGAAGATGTAAGGATTATTGATTCTACAACTGGAGCATTGATTCCTTTGGAAGAAGCAATAGAAAAGGGTTTAGTTGATGGCTACACTGGCAAAGTTTTTGACCCCGAAACTGGCAAAAAGGTTCCATTAACTGTTGCCCTAGCTAAGGGATTGGCAATAGAATTTGTAAAGCCATCTACCAGTCCATGTGATGCAGAACAAAAGGACCACCCTGTACCATCTGGTTTTATTAAAGATCCCGACACGGGACGGACAATAGGTATATCAGAGGCTGTGATGAAAGGCATTATTGATCCAGATAGGTTTATGGTTACTGATCCTGAAAGTGGCAAGATGATATCTATGAAAGAGGCAATGAAAAAAGGCATTGTGGATAAAGACACCGGAGTTGTGTTCGATGCACAGTCAGGTAAAACAATTAGCCTGCATGAAGCTTTGAATAGTGGTCTTATAACAGAAGATCACAAAGAGCAGGAAACATGGAACCTAAATGATGCTGTTGACAGTCAACTGTATGACGTTGAAACAGGAACAGTTACCGACCCTAAGACAGGCCAAGAAATGACATTGATTGAAGCAATTAAAAAAGGAATCATTGATCCATCTGACTCTATTATTCATGTCCCAGGCACCAAAGAATTAGTTTCCTTGAAAAAAGCCATAGAAAATGGATGGGTTGATCCACTGAGTGGAACTGTATATAATCCTGTCACTGGTTCTGAAGAAAATCTAGGAGAAGCCATTGAGAGAGGAAACATAAAGAAAGCTCAAGAGCAGGAGCCTGAAAAGCATTATGCCATGCCAACTGAAATTGAAAGTATTCCTCTAAATGAAGCTGTTGAACAAGGTATGTTGGATTCAGAAGCTGGCACAATTGTAAATGTAAGTGGTCAACAGATGACTATTCCTGAAGCTATTAGAGCAGGCATGATTGATGCTAAAGAAACTACAACAACGATAGAGGATACTGCCAGAGATGGAAAATTAGATCCATCTGAGAAGACTGGTGACTCCCAATCAGTGCATGCAAGTGATACTAGAAAAACAGAAAAACTTCTAGATTTAAGAGAAATTATAAAAACGGGCATATTAGATAAAGATGAAGGTGTTATTATTGATCCTAACACTGGAGATGAAATAACAATTGTAGAAGCAGTTGAGAAGGGATTGCTTGATGGTGAACAAGATATTATAATACCTGGCACATCCAGAACATGCAGTTTGAATGAGGCAATCAAACAAGGTATTATTGATCCTCTAGATGGTACATTGGTAGACCCCAAAACAGGAAAAAATGTTACTTGGGATGAAATCTTTGTTCCATCTGGAAGCAAAGTTGAAGCTTCTTATGATGATTCCCTTACAATAAGTGAAGCGATCAATGCTGGTGTATTTAATGCTGAGGATGGTGTCGTCATAGATCCATCAACTAACAGTGAGATCACATTTGTTGAAGCAGTCAATAAAGGAATTATTGATGGTAACCAGATTATCACATTGCCTGGCTCAAATGAGAAAATTTCTCTCAGTGATGCAGTAAAAGAAGGTATTGTTGACCCATTTAGCGGAACAATTACAGATCCATATTCTGGAAATGAAATGGCATGGAATGAAGTATCAGTAACACAAGTCTCACAGACACCAATAACAGAACCATTCTCATTAACAGAGGCTATAAATAACGGTATATTCGATCCTGACACAGGATCCGTCAAAGACCCCAAATCAGGAAAAGAAATAACAATACTTGAAGCAGTCAATCAAGGATTAATACGTGGAGATGAATTGATATTTGTCCCAGGTGCAAACAAAGGCTGTTCTCTTGCAGATGCCATTAAAGAAGGATTTGTAGATCCATTGAGTGGTACTTTATGCAATCCTAACACAGGGGAGGAATTCCAGTGGGATGACGCTGTTCTCACAGAGAAAAAGCCATCTAAAGATATCACTCCATCTGGAATTAGCATAGAGGAAGCACTAGAGAAGGGCTTGTTCAATCCACAATCTAATACAGTAGTGAATCCTCTTACAGGGGAGAATATTTCATTAGAAATGGCAATCGATCAAGGAATAATTGATGCAAGTAAGTCTCTGATAAAGCAAGCTGATAGTGGAGATGTAATGACCTTGAAAGATGCTCTTGATGAAAACTTGATACAAATTGAGGGTAACACTTTGTTGGATACAATGACAGGTAAGAGAGTGTCTGTAGCAGAAGCTCTGTCAAAGAAGTTATTAGTTGATGCACAGGAGCCCAAAATGACATTGCAAGAATTGATTACAGCTGGGCTGTATGACCCTCAAAAAGCAAAAGTTATCGATCCTACAACAGGAACTGAGCTTACTCTCCAAGAAGCCATAGATGAGGGTATTCTTGATGGTTCTGCCTCTAAGATCCTTAATCCTAAAACTGGAAAGCCATTGTCGTTGACACATGCAATAGATTCAGGAATTCTTAATGTTCAATCTGGATTGTTGACAAATTCTATCACTGGTCAGAGGACCACTATTGATGAAAATCTAGTTGATGACACTGGCCATGCTGCGTCTCCAGCGAATTCCATGAGCATGGCTGAGGTCATAGAAAGTGGTTCATTTGAAGAAGATACAGGATTGATAACTGATGTAAATACAGGTACAAAAATGACAGTGAGAGAAGCTGTTGATAGTGGTTTTATTGATGCAGACACCATGAAAATCAGAGATCCAACAACTAACAAGTTGTTATCATTTGATGAAGCTGTTGAGCAAAGAATTATAGATCCCCTCACAGGAGACATTAATAGCCCAGAAGGACAACTGACATTGAAAGAAGCCATTCACAGTGGTTTGGTGATTGTTGCAACACAACCATCTGGTATTAGTTTGCTAGATGCTGTGAAACAGGGATTGTATAGCCCAGATACTGGCAAAATAATGGACCCTACCGTTGGAGAGGAAATCACATTAGAACAGGCAATAGCTAAAGGAGTCATAGATCCCAATAAAAGCACAATAGTGGATACAAATACTGGCAAGGAATTAACATTGAATAGTGCAGCCCAGAGAGGTCTAATAGATTTGAATACAGGCATGATATTCAACCCTACATCACAAAAACATCTAAACCTTGGAGAAGCCATAGTTGAAAATATGGTTCAGCCTGCCACCAAGAGCTCCCTACGGAGTGAGGAAGATCAAGCAGATATTGCTGCAAAGACAGGTAAGATTATGATGGTATATTTCAAGGACAGCAAGAGTTGTTGTAATGTTAAAAGAAATATTTGATAAATCAAGAAAATGTATTCTAAATAATTACCCGTATCTATGTTTGTACTTGTTACTAGACAGAAATG
Organism: Streblospio benedicti; assembly: GCA_019095985.1. NCBI lineage: Eukaryota > Metazoa > Annelida > Polychaeta > Spionida > Spionidae > Streblospio > Streblospio benedicti. Next base: position 19,559,086 of record CM032664.1, on the reverse strand, counting down.
ATGGTTTATCTACAAAAGCAGTAATCAAAATAGAAGATGGCCATAAATGAGCAGATTCTAGTAACACATCAAATGTAATCATCACATGAAATTTATTCTTAATAACAAATGTAATATTTGAATCTTATGATGTTTTAGATGGAGGTGCATCTTTGACAGACAAATCAAGACCATTACAGGATCAAAGAGATTCTACGAAGTCTAGTGAAAATGCAGTTGATGGTAAAACATCAGATGACCAAAAAACCCAGATAACCCTTAGTGAAGCTGTAAACAAAGGTCTATTGAATCCAGCAACAGGTATGTTACCCACAAATGAAAATGTAATTATGTCTATAAGTGTAACCTAACAGATAGGCAACAACAGAGATTTATTTTTCAATAAATTGTATCTTTGTTTTAAATTAGGTGATTTTACCGATCCTATATCTGGTCAGAAAATGACATTTAAAGATGCGTTGCACAAAGGACTGATTGATACAGAAATGAGTGTGATCACACTACCCGACTCCGGAAAAGAAATTCCTCTCAGTGAGGCTGTCAATGCAGGCCTGATTGATACAAAAACTTTACAAGTGAGGGATGAAGGTAATTGATTTTATTTGAAAATTACTTATCTGTCAAAGGATATTTTTATCTTTTCTGTTGAGCCAAGTTAGCAATTTATAATAGCTTGTTTTATAGCCATAATTTGTAATTTAAGCATCATTTGACTATTCAAACAAGCTAGATATGTACTGCTCTTGGCGATATAACAATGGAAAAGTTCGAATCGAGAGTGTGCAGGTTATGCAACATCTAAAACCCTACATCTACGATTAAAGCTTTATTGCTTGGTTAGCATTTAAGCAAATGCTTATATATTCATATTATTTTTATATTTCTAGCTGGCGCTTCAGTATTCACTCTACAGGACAGCATCAGCAGACGACAGACTTCAGATGTGTCATCAAGCTATGGGGGAGCTGTCAAAGAAAGTCCTCAAGCTTCTACGGGTGAAACTGTCCAAGAAACTCAAGCTACCAATTTGGGAAGTCTTAATAGTGACCCCACTTTTGGTACCCATCCCGACCTAGCACAGTCACTGACCTTGTCTGAAGCAATTAAACAAGGTATTGTGGATGGTCATGCTGAAACCATCTACGATGCTAAAACAGGTCAATGGGTAAGTGTTGAGCATGCATTGAAATGTGGAATGTTATGTGATCATAAAGTAGAACTGCATGGTTTGAGTGTAATTGAAGCTGTACAATGTGACTCATTTGATACCCAAAGTTGTATGTTTGTTGCTCCAAAGTCTGGAAAGTTGTTGAATTTACAAGAAGCAGTTGACATTGGTATGATTAATCCTCACCTTTCTGTTATAATTGACCCCAATTCTGGTTCTCATATGAATATGTTTGAAGGATTGAGAAAAGGAGTCATAGAATCTGATGGGTCTGTGATAGATAAAAATGGCATGCCCCTGTCATTGGTAGAACTATATGACCAAAATTTACTGATGGATATCAAATTAGCAGCACCAACATTGTATGATTTAATAGCTAAAGGCATGGTCAATCTTGATACAGGAAAAATATTGAATGATGCAACTGGAGAATACATATCAATTGAAGACGCCATTGAAGAAGGTATTTTAAATGCATCAGCAACCCTGTTTATATTCACAGATCAGGCAATGACCTTAGATGAAGCAATTGACATTGGTATATTTAATCCCTGTTCGGGTAAAATACATCATTCTGATTATGGTGAAATACATGTCTCATTGAAAAAAGCTTTAGAACTTGGTTTAATAATCGACAAACAGGATAAGTTAACACGAGATGCATCGAAACCGGAGCTGACGCTGAAAGAGGCCATCAAACAGGGTCTCGTCGACACGAACACTGGCCTCGTGAAAGACCCAAGCACTGGAAAACAAGTGACGCTTGCTGAAGCTGTGGAGTCTGGCCTCATCGATGGCACGAGGTCGACAGTGACCGATGGCCGCAGCGGACAAGCACTGAGTCTGAACGCAGCCATGGCTGCCGGAATCGTTGACCCGAGCACTGGCGCAGTGACGGATAGCTGGACTGGGAAGAGGCTAGACCTGGCAAGCGCTGTTGCCAAGGGCCTGGTGGACGAAGTCTCTCCCAGGATGTCTCTTGCTGACGCAGAGAGCAGAGGTCTTCTTGACCAGGCCAGTGGTAGAGTGAAAGATCCTAAATCTGGAAGAGAAATGAGCCTGGGCGAGGCAGTAGAGAGAGGACTGATTGACGGTGAAAGCACCATTATCACAGATCCCGCAAGTGGCCAGCAGATGACTCTGGCCGACGCAATCAAGAGCGGAGTGGTAGATGGTGACACAGGCAAAGTGACAGACAAGAGGAGCGGAGAGGCAGTGTCAATTGGGGAGGCTGAAAAGCAGGGACTCGTGGCAACTGCCGTGCCGAGCGGCAAGCCGCAAGTCACGTTGAAAGAAGCCATAGCAGAAGGCCTCATCGACGCATCAACTGGCCTCGTGAAAGATGCAGCCTCTGGCAAACTGGTGACTCTTGCCGAGGCAGTGGAGAAAGGCATCATTGACGGCACGAAAGCACAACGGTGACTGATCCGACAACCGGTCAGTCGATGACACTGAAAGCTGCACTAGCCACAGGAGTTGTGGACAAGTCCACTGGTCGCTTGACCGACAGTGCAAGTGGTAAGTCAGTAGATGTTGTGAAGGCCGTGGAAGAAGGCCTGATCGACGACGCTAAACCAGCCATGAGCCTTGAAGAAGCAGCTGAAAAGGGCTTGCTGGACAGCGTCAGTGGGCAAGTGAAAGACCCAAGCACTGGCAAGCAGATGAGTCTCACTGAGGCCATTGCAGCTGGCGTGATTGATGGCGAGAGATCGGTGATCCTCGATCCTGCCAGCGGGCAGAGCATGTCGCTGTCAGAGGCCATCCAGAGCGGTGTGGTAGACAGCCAGAGTGGCAAGATCGTGGACAAGAAGAGCGGAAAATCCGTGTCCATCAAAGAGGCAGCAGAGCAAGGTCTGGTGAGCACGTCGGCGCCAGCCGCTGGCAAACCGGAGCTGACGCTGAAAGAGGCCATCGAACAGGGTCTCGCCGACACGAACACTGGCCTCGTGAAAGACCCAAGCACTGGAAAACAGGTGACGCTTTGCTGAAGCTGTGGAGTCTGGCCTCATCGATGGCACGAGGTCGACAGTGACCGATGGCCGCAGCGGACAAGCACTGAGTCTGAACGCAGCCATGGCTGCCGGAATCGTTGACCCGAGCACTGGCGCAGTGACGGACAGCTCGACTGGGAAGAGGCTAGACCTGGCAAGCGCTGTTGCCAAGGGCCTGGTGGACGAAGTCTCTCCCAGGATGTCTCTTGCTGACGCAGAGAGCAGAGGTCTTCTTGACCAGGCCAGTGGTAGAGTGAAAGATCCTAAATCTGGAAGAGAAATGAGCCTGGGCGAGGCAGTAGAGAGAGGACTGATTGACGGTGAAAGCACCATTATCACAGATCCCGCAAGTGGCCAGCAGATGACTCTGGCCGACGCAATCAAGAGCGGAGTGGTAGATGGTGACACAGGCAAAGTGACAGACAAGAGGAGCGGAGAGGCAGTGTCAATTGGGGAGGCTGAAAAGCAGGGACTCGTGGCAACTGCCGTGGCCGAGCGGCAAGCCGCAAGTCACGTTGAAAGAAGCCATAGCAGAAGGCCTCATCGACGCATCAACTGGCCTCGTGAAAGATGCAGCCTCTGGCAAACTGGTGACTCTTGCCGAGGCAGTGGAGAAAGGCATCATTGACGGCACGAGCACAACGGTGACTGATCCGACAACCGGTCAGTCGATGACACTGAAAGCTGCACTAGCCACAGGAGTTGTGGACAAGTCCACTGGTCGTTTGACCGACAGTGCAAGTGGTAAGTCAGTAGATGTTGTGAAGGCCGTGGAAGAAGGCCTGATCGACGACGCTAAACCAGCCATGAGCCTTGAAGAAGCAGCTGAAAAGGGCTTGCTGGACAGCGTCAGTGGGCAAGTGAAAGACCCAAGCACTGGCAAGCAGATGAGTCTCACTGAGGCCATTGCAGCTGGCGTGATTGATGGCGAGAGATCGGTGATCCTCGATCCTGCCAGCGGGCAGAGCATGTCGCTGTCAGAGGCCATCCAGAGCGGTGTGGTAGACAGCCAGAGTGGCAAGATCGTGGACAAGAAGAGCGGAAAATCCGTGTCCATCAAAGAGGCAGCAGAGCAAGGTCTGGTGAGCACGTCGGCGCCAGCCGCTGGCAAACCGGAGCTGACGCTGAAAGAGGCCATCGAACAGGGTCTCGTCGACACGAACACTGGCCTCGTGAAAGACCCAAGCACTGGAAAACAGGTGACGCTTGCTGAAGCTGTGGAGTCTGGCCTCATCGATGGCACGAGGTCGACAGTGACCGATGGCCGCAGCGGACAAGCACTGAGTCTGAACGCAGCCATGGCTGCCGGAATCGTTGACCCGAGCACTGGCGCAGTGACGGACAGCTCGACTGGGAAGAGGCTAGACCTGGCAAGCGCTGTTGCCAAGGGCCTGGTGGACGAAGTCTCTCCCAGGATGTCTCTTGCTGACGCAGAGAGCAGAGGTCTTCTTGACCAGGCCAGTGGTAGAGTGAAAGATCCTAAATCTGGAAGAGAAATGAGCCTGGGCGAGGCAGTAGAGAGAGGACTGATTGACGGTGAAAGCACCATTATCACAGATCCCGCAAGTGGCCAGCAGATGACTCTGGCCGACGCAATCAAGAGCGGAGTGGTAGATGGTGACACAGGCAAAGTGACAGACAAGAGGAGCGGAGAGGCAGTGTCAATTGGGGAGGCTGAAAAGCAGGGACTCGTGGCAACTGCCGTGCCGAGCGGCAAGCCGCAAGTCACGTTGAAAGAAGCCATAGCAGAAGGCCTCATCGACGCATCAACTGGCCTCGTGAAAGATGCAGCCTCTGGCAAACTGGTGACTCTTGCCGAGGCAGTGGAGAAAGGCATCATTGACGGCACGAGCACAACGGTGACTGATCCGACAACCGGTCAGTCGATGACACTGAAAGCTGCACTAGCCACAGGAGTTGTGGACAAGTCCACTGGTCGTTTGACCGACAGTGCAAGTGGTAAGTCAGTAGATGTTGTGAAGGCCGTGGAAGAAGGCCTGATCGACGACGCTAAACCAGCCATGAGCCTTGAAGAAGCAGCTGAAAAGGGCTTGCTGGACAGCGTCAGTGGGCAAGTGAAAGACCCAAGCACTGGCAAGCAGATGAGTCTCACTGAGGCCATTGCAGCTGGCGTGATTGATGGCGAGAGATCGGTGATCCTCGATCCTGCCAGCGGGCAGAGCATGTCGCTGTCAGAGGCCATCCAGAGCGGTGTGGTAGACAGCCAGAGTGGCAAGATCGTGGACAAGAAGAGCGGAAAATCCGTGTCCATCAAAGAGGCAGCAGAGCAAGGTCTGGTGAGCACGTCGGCGCCAGCCGCTGGCAAACCAGAGCTGACGCTGAAAGAGGCCATCGAACAGGGTCTCGTCGACACGAACACTGGCCTCGTGAAAGACCCAAGCACTGGAAAACAGGTGACGCTTGCTGAAGCTGTGGAGTCTGGCCTCATCGATGGCACGAGGTCGACAGTGACCGATGGCCGCAGCGGACAAGCACTGAGTCTGAACGCAGCCATGGCTGCCGGAATCGTTGACCCGAGCACTGGCGCAGTGACGGACAGCTCGACTGGGAAGAGGCTAGACCTGGCAAGCGCTGTTGCCAAGGGCCTGGTGGACGAGTCTCTCCCAGGATGTCTCTTGCTGACGCAGAGAGCAGAGGTCTTCTTGACCAGGCCAGTGGTAGAGTGAAAGATCCTAAATCTGGAAGAGAAATGAGCCTGGGCGAGGCAGTAGAGAGAGGACTGATTGACGGTGAAAGCACCATTATCACAGATCCCGCAAGTGGCCAGCAGATGACTCTGGCCGACGCAATCAAGAGCGGAGTGGTAGATGGTGACACAGGCAAAGTGACAGACAAGAGGAGCGGAGAGGCAGTGTCAATTGGGGAGGCTGAAAAGCAGGGACTCGTGGCAACTGCCGTGCCGAGCGGCAAGCCGCAAGTCACGTTGAAAGAAGCCATAGCAGAAGGCCTCATCGACGCATCAACTGGCCTCGTGAAAGATGCAGCCTCTGGCAAACTGGTGACTCTTGCCGAGGCAGTGGAGAAAGGCATCATTGACGGCACGAGCACAACGGTGACTGATCCGACAACCGGTCAGTCGATGACACTGAAAGCTGCACTAGCCACAGGAGTTGTGGACAAGTCCACTGGTCGCTTGACCGACAGTGCAAGTGGTAAGTCAGTAGATGTTGTGAAGGCCGTGGAAGAAGGCCTGATCGACGACGCTAAACCAGCCATGAGCCTTGAAGAAGCAGCTGAAAAGGGCTTGCTGGACAGCGCCAGTGGGCAAGTGAAAGACCCAAGCACTGGCAAGCAGATGAGTCTCACTGAGGCCATTGCAGCTGGCGTGATTGATGGCGAGAGATCGGTGATCCTCGATCCTGCCAGCGGGCAGAGCATGTCGCTGTCAGAGGCCATCCAGAGCGGTGTGGTAGACAGCCAGAGTGGCAAGATCGTGGACAAGAAGAGCGGAAAATCCGTTTCCATCAAAGAGGCAGCAGAGCAAGGTCTGGTGAGCACGTCGGCGCCAGCCGCTGGCAAACCGGAGCTGACGCTGAAAGAGGCCATCGAACAGGGTCTCGTCGACACGAACACTGGCCTCGTGAAAGACCCAAGCACTGGAAAGCAGGTGACGCTTGCTGAAGCTGTGGAGTCTGGCCTCATCGATGGCACGAGGTCGACAGTGACCGATGGCCGCAGCGGACAAGCACTGAGTCTGAACGCAGCCATGGCTGCCGGAATCGTTGACCCAAGCACTGGCGCAGTGACGGACAGCTCGACTGGGAAGAGGCTAGACCTGGCAAGCGCTGTTGCCAAGGGCCTGGTGGACGAAGTCTCTCCCAGGATGTCTCTTGCTGATGCAGAGAGCAGAGGTCTTCTTGACCAGGCCAGTGGTAGAGTGAAAGATCCTAAATCTGGAAGAGAAATGAGCCTGGGCGAGGCAGTAGAGAGAGGACTGATTGACGGTGAAAGCACCATTATCACAGATCCCGCAAGTGGCCAGCAGATGACTCTGGCCGACGCAATCAAGAGCGGAGTGGTAGATGGTGACACAGGCAAAGTGACAGACAAGAGGAGCGGAGAGGCAGTGTCAATTGGGGAGGCTGAAAAGCAGGGACTCGTGGCAACTGCCGTGCCGAGCGGCAAGCCGCAAGTCACGTTGAAAGAAGCCATAGCAGAAGGCCTCATCGACGCATCAACTGGCCTCGTGAAAGATGCAGCCTCTGGCAAACTGGTGACTCTTGCCGAGGCAGTGGAGAAAGGCATCATTGACGGCACGAGCACAACGGTGACTGATCCGACAACCGGTCAGTCGATGACACTGAAAGCTGCACTAGCCACAGGAGTTGTGGACAAGTCCACTGGTCGTTTGACCGACAGTGCAAGTGGTAAGTCAGTAGATGTTGTGAAGGCCGTGGAAGAAGGCCTGATCGACGACGCTAAACCAGCCATGAGCCTTGAAGAAGCAGCTGAAAAGGGCTTGCTGGACAGCGTCAGTGGGCAAGTGAAAGACCCAAGCACTGGCAAGCAGATGAGTCTCACTGAGGCCATTGCAGCTGGCGTGATTGATGGCGAGAGATCGGTGATCCTCGATCCTGCCAGCGGGCAGAGCATGTCGCTGTCAGAGGCCATCCAGAGCGGTGTGGTAGACAGCCAGAGTGGCAAGATCGTGGACAAGAAGAGCGGAAAATCCGTTTCCATCAAAGAGGCAGCAGAGCAAGGTCTGGTGAGCACGTCGGCGCCAGCCGCTGGCAAACCGGAGCTGACGCTGAAAGAGGCCATCGAACAGGGTCTCGTCGACACGAACACTGGCCTCGTGAAAGACCCAAGCACTGGAAAACAGGTGACGCTTGCTGAAGCTGTGGAGTCTGGCCTCATCGATGGCACGAGGTCGACAGTGACCGATGGCTGCAGCGGACAAGCACTGAGTCTGAACGCAGCCATGGCTGCCGGAATCGTTGACCCGAGCACTGGCGCAGTGACGGACAGCTCGACTGGGAAGAGGCTAGACCTGGCAAGCGCTGTTGCCAAGGGCCTGGTGGACGAAGTCTCTCCCAGGATGTCTCTTGCTGACGCAGAGAGCAGAGGTCTTCTTGACCAGGCCAGTGGTAGAGTGAAAGATCCTAAATCTGGAAGAGAAATGAGCCTGGGCGAGGCAGTAGAGAGAGGACTGATTGACGGTGAAAGCACCATTATCACAGATCCCGCAAGTGGCCAGCAGATGACTCTGGCCGATGCAATCAAGAGCGGAGTGGTAGATGGTGACACAGGCAAAGTGACAGACAAGAGGAGCGGAGAGGCAGTGTCAATTGGGGAGGCTGAAAAGCAGGGACTGGTGGCAACTGCCGTGCCGAGTGGCAAGCCGCAAGTCACGTTGAAAGATAAACCTCTTCTCTCTATTCCAAAGTTGCTTGAACAAAATCTGTATAATTACTCTACAGGTGCCGTTACTGATCCTATCTCAGGTTCTCAATTGAAGTTTTTTGAGGCAGTGGATATTGGTATCATTGATGAGTTGTCGTTAATACATCTTCCTTGGCATGATTCTCAAGTCACTTTGAAAGATGCATTTGATGAAGGTGTTATTGATCGTGATACGGGCACAATAAAAGATCCAAAGTCTAACATTGGTATTCCTTTAAATGCAGCTTTAGCATTAGGTTGGTTATTTAACTCTGATGGAAGTCCTGGCATTGATAGTATAATTACAATCCCAACACCGATTGACCTTTGTGAGAATGGACTGCTAGACATTGAAACTGGGCTTATATTTGATCAAAAGTCTTGCACCAGAAAGACGCTAGCACAGGCAATGAATGAGGGGTGTTTAAAAACAGATACTACTGCAGTTAAGCATCCTGTCTCTGGAAAAATTTTAAGTTTGGAAGAAGCTATTGAAGAGGGCATTGTTAATGGTGAAACTGCCACATTTACTGATCTTGAATCCGGAACAACAAGTACATTTTATGATGCAGTAATGAAAGGGAAAATTGTAACTGCAGAAGCTCCACTTTCCTTGCATGATGCAATTGGAAGAGGTCTCTATGACCGTGATACCGGCTTGTTTATAGATCCTACAACAAAACAATTGATACCTTTGGAAGATGCTGTATTTGGAATAATTGACCCGGGAGCGTGCACTGTGAGAGATCCAATTACAAACACAACCATGACATTGAAACAAGCTATTGATAGTGGTCTTGTAGATGCCAAGAAAGGTCAATTTTCTGTAAAAGACAAAGAGGGAATGACTCTAGAACAAGCTGTTGCTATGGGTTGGATAATAGGGTGGATGGCAAGAGAAATGACTTCAGAAGGTAAAGCTGAAGCAATACCCCTTGGAGCTTTACCAATCGGTGCCCACCCAATGACTGACATTCACTTATCAGATGCAATTTCTAGAGGTTTAGTTGATGACAATGCTGGCTTATTTATTGATCCAAGATCAGGAACCAAAATGGCATTATCTCAAGCAATCAGTAAAGGAATTTTGAACGGTAAAATGCCATGCATTACTCATGATTCAATTACAGAGAATATTTCATTAGGTGAGGCCATTGTAAGAGGTATGATTGATCCATCCTCAGCTAAATTCATCAACCCAGACACTGGTGATGAAATGTCACTGTCAAGTGCAAAAGACAAAGGGTACATTTTGCCAATGCCAGAAATAGAACATTCACTCTCACTTACTGAATTGAGTGAAAGAAATTTGATTGATACTGAAAATGGCAGCATAACAGATCCAAATACAGGTGAAAAAATAACATTAATACAGGCTGTAAGCAAAGGCCTTGTGGATGCATCAATTGCAGACATAGTCAATCCACAAACCAAAGAGAAGCAATCATTAACTGATGCAATTCAGAATGGGTTGATTGATCCCAAAACATCAACATTCATTGACCCTAAGACAGGAATGAAGATTCCATTAGCAAAGGCTCTGAAGGGTGACTTTACACCGTATTCCACTAAACCATCATTAGGTCAATTACTAGAACAAAATCTGTTTGATAGTAAGAGTGGACTTGTAGTGGATCCTGTAACAGGCCAGAAACTTACTGTAGAAGCTGCTATTGAGCGGGGTATAATTGATGCTGATGTTCCTGAAATATATGATCAAGAAAGTGGATCCACCATTCCTCTGTCAGAGGCTATTAAATCTGGTTTAATCGATCCAGTTGAAGGCACATTTGTTGATCCCAAGTCTAAGACTGTAAAATCCCTTGGAAAAGCATTGGATGATGATGTGATAAAACCATCTAAAGAGAAGAAATCCATTCCTTTGGATGAATTGTTTGATTGTGGTCTCTTTGACGATGCATCAGGCTTAATCTTAGATCCTAATACTGGAATGCAAAAGAGTTTAGTGGAGGCTATTAAAGAAGGAATCATAGATGGCTCAATAAAGATAATGAAAGATGAACATGGTAATGACATAACCCTTGGCTCAGCAATTGTTAATAACTTGGTAGAAGGCTGTCATCTCATTGATCCTCAAACTGGGCAAAAGAAGAAACTCGCTGAAGTACTTAAGAATGCTGCAGATGATACCAACAAATCAAAGGAAAAACCTCTTTCATTAGGTCAATTTCTAGATAGGGGATTAGTGGATAATGAAACAGGTCTCCTTATTAATCCATACACAGGAAAAAACATCAGCTTATCGGAAGCCATTAATCAAGGCTTACTTGACATGTCCATTCGAGACATCCAAGATCCTGACTCTTCGAATCTTTTGTCAATAGATGATGCCATCAAGAAAGGTGTCATTGATCCAAAGAATGGCAATATTCTAGATAAACATCGCTCAAAAATACCAATTTCAGATGCTCTTAAAAAGGGTATAGTTAGAGGATCTCCTATCACTCTAGATGAAGCCATTAAGCAAGGATTGCTTGATGCTGCCAATGGCACTATCAAGGATCCTATCACTGATCAAAACATGTCTATACATCAAGCAATTGAAAGTGGACTTCTTGATAAGAATGCTAAAGAAATTGTCGACCCAGAATCTGGTCAACTCATTAGTTTGCAAACAGCTATTGAAAAGGGAATTCTTGATGCAGAAAAGGGTACTATAAACAGGGGTAAAGGCAAAGCTTCCAAAATTCCACTGTTTAAAGCAAAACGTGATGGCCTCATCAAGCCATCTAAATTTAGTAAAGGTGTTGACAAATCAGAAAATATTCCATTCATGTCATTGCTTGAAGCTGTTGAAGCAGGATTGCTGGACCCAATCACAGGATTGGTTACAGATCCACAAACAGGCAAAAGCATCAACTTAGAGGAAGCTGTCACCAAAGGTCTCATAAACTCAGAAGAGGCAGAAATTGTTGATCCATCTACAGGAAATCTGCTGTCATTGACTGAAGCTGTAGTACAGGGTATTATTGATCCTCACTCTGCTCAAGTTAGAGACACCAAAACTGGGAAAACAATGTCTTTAGCTGATGCTGTCAATGCAGGATTGGCTAAGCCAGTCAAGAAGAGCTTTCCATCACTTGGTGAAGCAATAGCCTCAGGCCTGCTTAAAGTTGAAACAGCAACTGTAATTGACCCTGAAAGTGGAAGACAAATGTCAATATCTCAAGCTGTGGAAGAAGGTTTCTTGAACGGAAGTAGTCCAGCCATTCGTGATCCAACAACAGGTGACTTGATTACATTAGATGAAGCATTGGAAGCTGGACTCATTGATGGAGAATCTGGCATAGTATTGAATACTAGCACAGAAGAAGAGCTAGATCTCCAGCAGGCGATTGAACAAGGCATTATTGTTATGCCAGAAAAGGTGAAAGGACTAACTCTAGGTGACGTCCTGGATAGAGGTCTGATGAATGATGAAACTGGATTGGTACAAGATCCCTTGACAGGCAAGAAATACACATTAGGCAAAGCCATCAAGAAAGGCATAGTAGATGCTGAGAATTCAGAAATACTAGACCCGCATTCTGGTCGTACGATGACTTTAGCAGAAGCTATTAAGCAAGGAATTGTTGACTGCAAAACAGGAAAGTATAGGGATCCTTCAACTGGCTTATATCATGCACTGTCAGAAGCAAATGACTTGGGTTTGTTCGTTATACCAGAGGACACAGAAGGAGAGTTAAGAGAAGAAGCTGAAATGTTATCCATCAAGGATGCTCTTAGACAAGGATTGTTAGACCCTGAAACTGGCCTGATAACTGAGCCTATAAGTGGAAAGAAAATAAATATAGCAGAAGCAATAAATCTAGGTATTTTAGATCAAGATACACCACAACTTGTTGACCAGAATTCTGGTCATTTGATAGGACTTAAAGATGCCATAAAATCTGGTCTCATAGATCCAGTGTCTGGTTTAGGATTTGACAAAAAGTTAGGTAAATCTGTATCTTTGCAAGAACTGGCAGACAAAGGTTTAATCAAAGATAAACGACCAACGCTCAAAGAAGCATTAGATCTTGGCCTTGTTGATAAGAACACTGGTCGTGTTATTGACCCAGAGACTGGAAAGGAATTTTCACTTGGTGAAGCTGTAAATCAAGGTGTTATTGATGGAAGTTGCGCAGAGATAATTCATCCTGAAAAAGGTACAAGAATGACTGTGAAAGAGGCCTTAGAAGAAGGTATTTTGGATCCAGAAAGTGGATGTATGAACAATATTCCTGGCCATGAGCCAATGCCACTGGAACAAGCTGAAAATAATGGTTTCATCCAAGGAAAGAAAAGACCAGCTGGTAATGATGCAGTCACATTGAAAGAAGCAATTAAAAAAGGTCTTGTGAATAACAAAACTGGGTTTATTACTGACTCTAAATCTAAGAAAGACATGCCTTTAGCTGCTGCTATTAAACGTGGCCTGATTGATGCAGAAAAAACAAGAATACTAAATCCTTCAAATGGCAAATTAATGACATTGCAAGAAGCCTTGAAATGTGGTTTAATAAACGTAACAACTGGAAAATTTATAGATCCAACTAATGAAAAGCCGATGACTCTGAAAGCTGCTTTTGAAAAAGGTTACATCAGAGATGATACAGATAAATTGCCACTGATGATGACATTAAATAATGCTTTAGAGAATGGACTCCTAAATGCCCAAACAGGTGAGATAACGGATCCAGATAGTGGCAAAACATTCAGTTTAGTTGATGCAATAAAGAATGGGGTTCTTGATGGGAATGTTCCGCAAGTATTGGACCCAAAGACAGATAAAATAATGAGCCTAAGACAAGCCATAAAAGATGGCGTGATGGACAAAAATGGCCAGCTAACAGATCCAAAAACTGGAAGGAAAATGCCCATAGACAAAGCAATCAAAAGAGGTATGCTAAAAGCACCAGAGAAATTAAGTTTGATAGATACAATAGATAAGGGTACTCTTAACACACAAATTGGCAAAGTAGTGGACCCTAGCAGTGGAAAACTTATTACCATTGATGAGGCACTTGAAAATGGAGTGCTTGACAAAGAAAAGCCACAAATTATTGACCCTAGAACAGGAAAACTGTTGAATATTGAAGAAGCCATTGAAAAAGGTATACTCGATGCAAAAAGTGGGCTTTTGAAAGATGTTGATGGCAAAGCTCTAACTATTGCTCAAGCAATTAAAGATGGGCATTTAGATACACCAAAACTTAGTTTATTTGAGGCAATAGAAAAAGACTTGCTCAACCCAAAAACAGGACTCATGAAAGATCCTCAATCAGGAAAAGAGTATACCATAAAGGAGGCTATGAATAGAGGTTTACTTGATAGCAATTCCCCACAAATCAAGAATTCAGAAACAGGGGACTTAGTTAGTTTAGAAGATGCAATTCAAAGTGGCTTAATTGATTCTGAGAAAGGTCTGTATAAAGATCCGCAGACAGGGAACACACAGCTTCTATCTGATGCAAAAAAAGCTGGTCTCTTAGAACAAGCCAGACCAAAAGACCCTTCATTAGGTCTAACCATTGCTGAAGCAATTGAGCAAAACATCTTAAATCCAAAAACTGGTAAAGTTAAGGGCACTAAATCGGGTAATGAATATTCTTTGACTGATGCTATCAATGAAGGTATAATTGATGGTGGATTACCTCAATTAGTAACTAGCAGTAACAAGAGTCCCATCAGTATTAAAGAAGCAATGAAAAAAGGCTTTTTGAATGCAAGAAAACGAAAGGTCCGTGATCCAAAATCAAAGATTCCTAAATGGATAGGATTCTCAGAGGCCTATCAGAAAGGTGTATTTGTGAAACCATCAAAAGATAAAGATTCTGAAACAGGGGGCATGTCAATAGGTGAGGCAATAGAAAACATGTTATATGATCCTGTAACAAGAGAAATCACTGACCCAAAATCTGGTGAAAAAATGAGTTTAAAAGAAGCAATCAAAGCGGGGATAATAAATCCAAAGAAAGAATATCAATCATATGAAGAAAGAGATCCAAAGAAGACCAAAGGAAGTGATCATGGAACTGAAGGGAGGTCGGCTGAAAATGGCCAGAACAAAAGAGATGGTGATGTTGTCCCCGAGGATATGGTCGATGCAGTGGTTGCAGCTCAGCAATTCCCAGCATACCTCCAGCAACCCCTCGGGTCGATAGGCTTCTTGAAAGGTGACCAGTTGGCCATGCTCCCAAAGGTAAACATTTGCTATAATGAGCAGCTTCAGCAGAATCATTCATGGGGGTCATTGACATCATCACCAGCCGTAGTCACCAGAAGTTGCTATGCCAATGCCACATTGTGTATGTCTGTTGAGGCTGGGCCCTGGAGGCCCGGCATTTATTTATCATTGCTTACACTATCATTGTGAAGTCCTCACTAAGCGAGAGACCATCAGTGGTAGTAGCAGTTCATTGTCTGTCCATAATGCGCCGGGCTTGGGCCAGGTTGGCCTGCCGGGCTGCATCTAACCTCATAGAATCCCTAGCTTATACATGTATTTGTTGGTTGATTATCGAGGATTATTGTTTTAACAATGGTAGAAATGTTTTAAATCAACAAGTCATGATAACCGGTGTGTGTGTGTGTGTGTGCTGTAGATTGATTGCTATAGAACTGTTGTCGTATGATGCATATGAGCGTCAGTTGTGTCTGTCCATTGGTGTTCTAACGAATGCCTATTTTGATTGCTGTTTGCAAGGCATGCTTTGAGACTGTGTAAATTTATTATGATTTGAAATATTTGAGTTAAAACATGATCAAAATGCAAGCCTTTGTATTGTTAAGGTCTTGGCTTTAACAAGCTGACCTATTTTGTTTATTGCTTTTATTGGAAACTAAATTAAACTAATGTTTTAGCAGAATAGTAACAAATTTAATTACTATATGTTTCTTATAGTTTTGTACAGAAATATTAATGTTGATTTAAATGAATCTAGATAGTTTTGCCATTACTTATTATTGCCAACCAATAATTTACTAACACAAAGAAATAATTTGGGATGGTAATTTCACAAATTTAAGTAATGGGGATGGGAATTTTAGATTTTTGTTTGCACTTTTAATATTTAGTAGTGTCCATTTCCTTGTCTGTTTTGTGATATATGTTATGCTATAGCTTTATGATATGGTTCTTTTCAAATTTATAAGATTAATTGTAATTTAGATATAAAATTATGGACCATTTTTGAACATTCATAAAGCTATTAATGAGAATGTTTTTGTTGCTTGTGGTTTGATGCAATTCTTTCAAAAAGATTGTATCAAAATTTCTCACATAATTTATGATCATTAATGTTATTTCGTATGATATTAACACATCTTTTTAAAAGATTGCATTTTCATGTTTTGCTTTTGTATTTGTGTTTTGCTTTCTGTTTTTGTATTGCATGTTATGTTGTGTTGCATGGCGGCCTTGGACTCTTGTGATACAAAAAGTCTGTCGTACTTTCTGTATTCTGTCCATGTAATTCATTGCTGGACTTCGCACGTGCATTTCATATCATCACGCATGATCATCTCTGCATACACCTATTTTTGACTTTTTTACATACTTAAACCATTTACTAATGAGTGGTGTGAGGTATTTATTGATAATATTTTCCTTTTACTAATCTTTTTATTTGTTTCATTGTAATAACTTTTTCTTTTCACTTATGTTTTTAGTCTTTCCTTGTAAGAACTTTTTAACTTATTTTGATTTGTATTTCTTTTGTAAATATTATGGTAGTTGTTATTTGTACAGTCTCACGTATAATATGCACAAATTTGCCACTTACTACCCCATTCTAACATAACTGACCCATATATAAATATTATCCCTCTTTATTTAACCCATTACTGTCATCATAACAATCCGCATGTAAAAGTAGCTTACACTTAATATGCTAATGTTAATATTTTGCTTCATAGTTGAATGCCAAATTACATGTATATTTTAACGAATTTGTTGTCTTGCTTTTTCAGCAAAATCCGTGATGCTTCAGACCCTGAAAATTTTTGTACAGTGAATTAATCAACTCTT
This sequence comes from Streblospio benedicti, assembly GCA_019095985.1. NCBI lineage: Eukaryota > Metazoa > Annelida > Polychaeta > Spionida > Spionidae > Streblospio > Streblospio benedicti. Next base: position 19,542,492 of record CM032664.1, on the reverse strand, counting down.
AAGAACTTTATGTAACTCTTCTTCATTCTTATCATGCTCTCATTCTGTGTATCATCCATCATATTCCATTCTTCATACACTATCACCATAATATATCATGCATTGCATTACTGTTTATTTATGAATTGAATCATTCAAAGTAAACGGTGGTGTTCAATCAGCTGGTTCCATGTTATGTGTTTTATATATATCACAGAATTTTCTAGGTGTCATTGTTGTAAATTCAAATATAGTTTGTAAACTTTTTATTTAAATTCAATTTTAGGAATCATAGGTGTCAATGGCTAGGATTTTGACATGACTAGAAAATTCTGTCATTAGATTACGCATTGTGGAACTTCAGTTTGTGCATCATTATGATATGTCTAAAGTTATATTGAATCCATATTGCTTGCTAAAATGTTTCCATATGTGTTAATAGCATTCTTTTAATTTTCTGGTTCTGAAATAATATGTTTGTACCGCTTTTAAGAATGTGTTTTGTTGTATTGTTATGTTATATTAATGGGAGGGTAAAAAATTGAATGAACTTATTTTAAAAACACAATTTTCAAATGAATTATGATAAATGATCTATATACTTGCATTACTTGTTAAAATTTAGACAGAAATGTATCATAGTAAACTGTGATGCTGTATCTTTTTCAAGTTCTTGTTGAATTTGTAACAAGGAATGTCTTCTGCTCTCAAGACTTTTCTTGCAACTCTTTCAGCAGAATTTACATCCAAAGCTATTCAAGAAAAAGTGTATCAACTATATAGATCATAGCACTGTGAGTGTCTCTTCTAAACCAATGTCTTACTCTAGCTGATTATTGCAGGTTAAGTTAGAAGAGCTATATGATCAGCTTACCAAAGACCTGCGGAATGAGCGTAATTGGATTAATGAGGTGGAGGACACCTTGTTGGCCCAGAAGCCAGCCCAGGAAAGCAAAGACGCCCTGCATGAGCAGCTACAGCAACAGAAGGTTAGAAATATGAGTGACAAATGTTGAAACATCCTGAAATTACCATTAGTAAATAGACTTGTGCTTTCTGTGTAGGCATGGTTTCTATTGAATTACAAGCTGCCTGTACATCTGCTACTAAAAATCTAACAATCTTATTAATTTGAAATATGCTGATATTGCTATGCAGAGTTTCCATGATGATGTGAGTAGCCACCAGCAGCCCCTACTGGCATTGCTGTATCAAGCAGCCCAGCTGCTAGAGACCAGCAAGTCTGACCTTGCTCTGGAGCAGCTGCAAGAACTCGACAGTCTCACCAGCAATGTCCGTGATCGATTTGAAGTGGTATGTTGAATAGATTATTTAATCATACAAATACATTTTTGTACTTGAATACCTCCATTAGTGTTCATAATAAAGAACTTTATTTGGTTAATGGGTCTGCATGTTGATAATAATGCAACTGCAAGGTATTTAAATGATCAAGCCATTCTTGATAACTCTGCTTTTAGTTTAAAATATATTTTAGTTAAAGCATATTTTACTGGGAAAAAAAGAATGAAATGATTCGGCATTGTACAATTAAACTTGAGCCTTTTCTATATTGTTGGTGTTAGTGTGCTAAGCTACATCATATTTAAAGATTTCACGCAATAACGCGAGTTCCTGTTTTCACAATTTGCAGGTGTACAAGGAGAGTGACGACCGGCTGCGGCGTCTGCAGACGACGGCTGACGAGCAGGCCAAGTTCACCGAGGAGATGACCAAGATGGCAGAGTGGCTGGGGCAGGCCGAGGATGACCTGAGGGCACAGCAGCGTGCCGGCGCTGACCTGGACAGTCTGCCCGGCCAGCAGGAGCAGCTGCAACACTTCAAGGAGGACATCGTGACGCACCAGGCAGACCTCCGCTTCCTCAATCTGCAGGCCCAGAAGTTCATTGATGAGGCAAAGGTGAGTAGATGTTGGCTTATCGCAATACTTTAGATGGTGGTCAAATTGCATATGCGTTATATTCAGAATTAACTGTGATATCAAATGTGTTTTGGACAAGATGGTCAATATTCACTTTTTTTTAGATGACCATTCTATCTCATTTTGCAAGGGTAATAACTACTAAAGATTAAAGTATATAAGTGCTCGTTGTATTTGTTTTTGTATTGAGGTAATAATTTTTCTTCGATTACTTTTAGAAACACCAACAGGATCTGTCGTCATTCAAGTCTAAGATGCAGAAGGGCAAAACTGACAAAGATGACAAAGAACAAAAGTTGGAAGAAACAAAAGATCAAGTAAAATCAGCAAATGAGCGTTACCAAAACCTCAAGGCTAATTGTGATGCTCTGAATGAGAAAGTCTCAAATGCCAGAAATAAGCAGAAGGATTATAACGACTCAATCTACAAGCTTCAAGATTGGCTTCTTGATGCTGAAAGGAAGTCAAGTGACATGAAAAAGGAACCTATTGCTGCTGAACCCAACAAAATTGAAGAGCAATTGGAAAAGGCCAAAGCATTTAGTGCTGAGGCCATCTCCCATGGTAAACAGATTGAAGAAGTGAAGAGATCTGGGAAAGCACTTACTGATGGAATGAAAGAACTTGGAGCCAACGATACAACTTTGGAAACAATTGACACAGCTGTGGAAGATTTGAAAGAAAGGTTGAGTGCAATTACAAGTGACGCAACAGACCAAGCCAACAAACTACAGACCGCTCTTGTTCAATCTCAAGGTGTGCAAGAAGGCCTTGATGGTGTCCTTGGTTGGCTGAAAGATGCTGAATACAAACTTCAACATATGAAGCCTATCAGTCTCAGTCAAGATACACTTAGTGACCAAATCCAAGAATTGCAGTTATTGAAAGCCGATGTTGAGAGTCACATTCCCAGCATTGAATCACTGAGTAAGTCTGCAGATGAGGCTGCTAAATCACTAGATGCTCCAGGAGCCAAGGCAATGAAGGACAAGCTAAAAGATCTGAACAAGAGAGTAGATGATGTCACCAATAAATGTAAAGAAAGAGAAGATGACCTTCTTAAAATGACAGACAAACTGGGAGAATTCCAAGACCAGGCAAAAACATTTGAAGACTGGCTCATCCCTACGATATCGCAGCTTGATTCCAAAGATCCCAGTGGGCTTGATCCTGCTGCTTTCAAGGAGAAGATAAGTGAAATCAGTGGGGATGCCAATGAAAAGGAAGCAGACTTCAATAAACTGAAGGAGTTGGGTAATGCCCTGATCAGCTCTAACAAGACAGGAGATGTGGAACCTGTCCGCATGAAGTTAGCAGAATGTGAGCGTAACTGGTCTGATATGAAAGAAGTTCTTTCTGAGCGTGAAGGCCAAGCAGCATTGCGAGAGAAGCAGAGCAACCGCTACCAGGAAGTGAAGGATGAGGTCATCAAGTGGCTGCAGGAACATGAGGAGGTTATGGACCATTTAGAACCAGTTGCCATTGACATTGAAGTGATTGAAAAACAGATTGAAGAGATACAGCCACTGATAGCAAACTTTGAAGATTTTGGCCCAAGGATTGATGATGTAAATGTGTTAGGCAACAGCTATGATGCGCTACAGCGAGGTGTGGATGAAGTTACCAGCCCAATCAGAAGAAGTAAGTTTTTTGTTTGTCTTCTTTTTTCTAGTCATAGTGTGATTTCATTTATATATACACATGTTTTAATAAATCCTCACGAAAATAAGTTTTTTAATGTTATTGAGAAGTTTTGTTTCTCTGTAATTCTATTTCACGTTCTCGTTTTAAATCATCTATTTTAAATTGGTTTAGTGTGCTTTCTGTTATGCTTAATACAAATAAGTGATTTGAAATCATATTTACCCACTTGTGAAGTGAAGTGTATACTGTACACATTTTTAACATGTTTTAAATTGTATGCATTGTGCAGTGATGTATCCACATCTAATATATTTCTTGAGAAATATTTTCTAATGTTTTGAGTAATTAGTAACAGGTATAAATGAGTAAAAAAATATTGATATTAATCAATGAACATAAGAATATCACTAATGAAAGCATGAATTTGCATCTTGACCATACCCAATGTGACATTTCTTGTTTACCTTTATTTTTCTCATTCCTCTGCTTCAATATCCTAAATTTGTTCCACAAACAGCTTGTATACTACTTCATCTGTTTTTTGACGAAATTTTCTTTCCCATTGCTTCAAACTATCTTTAAAATCTGCAGTGCAACCTCACTCACAAGTGTTCTACCCTTGCGTAGCTGGCACATGAAGCTTGATGTAGCTTGCAGTTTTGCCTTGGTTGCCATTACAGAAGCAAGGAGAGTGTTGGGTCGAGGCTCGACCCCAACCCCTACCAAGGGCACAGTGCCGTCCTCTCCCAGTAGAGGTCCCACCTCCCCTACTGCCATGCTGAGTCCCTCTAGCGAATCGTCTGGTGTGAGCAGTAAACGTAGCTCCTCCGACAACCTTTTGGCAATCGAGGGTGGGTAGATGATCTTGCAGGGTTTAGATCTATTATGGGTCATCAATATTTATTGATATTCAAATGTCTGATGCTGCATTGCTGCAGTTGATAAAAGTATCAAATAAAGTCATGAATTACTAGTACATAAATTGCTTGTAAAAATAGAGTGATGCATTTTTGACTGCTTTGCTTGCCTGTGTTTTCTAGTTGAGTATTCTAAATTGCACAGTTTTATCTTGATGCTGTATCTAAAAAAAATATATCTTATCAACCATTTACCAGTAGTATTGATGATTTACATTTGGTTTAAATATATGTTATTGAACAATATGTACAATTGGATTAAGTAACAGCTAAACTGTTTTACATTTCAAGAATTGAAATAGATATTTCAATGAATTTTATGTAGCAATAATATGAAATATATTGCTTCAATTTCTACATATTAAATCATATAATTGATATACATGTACAATGTACAGTAACAAAATAGTTATCTATGTATATTAAGCTTGAAATTTAATCAAATTATTTCAATCCCATTTTAAGTACTGTTTCAATTTTTTTTACAATAATTTTTCCCCACTTTTTCAATTATTCCAAATTTTCAAGTTTTCTAAATAAAACAACACAAAAAATGAAATCAGAATCATTTATTGTACATTTTAAAACAGTATATACTTTCACATGTATTGAGATGTTTTTCGTTGTAAACATCTGTATACATGTACACATGTACCTTTCTTTAGTCCCCTTTGATTATACCCATATAAACTTAGAGAAAGAATTCTCTCTTGTCAATCCTTGCATAGAAGTACATATTGATGCATGAAAATATTGCTTGTCATTGCGGATATGTTTTATTTGACATAAAACTTGTTCTGATTTGGCTTTTCAGACCTGTCTGAGACGCAGCAGCAATTGGTGGACATGAACCAGCGATACGACATTATCGGGGAGAGGCTGAGTGATAGACAGAAGGAACTGCAGAACACTCTTGCCAATGTCAAAGCATACCTACAGGTGGGGCAATGGTTCAGTTTGAGTTTGTAAGGTACTCTTATAGAAAAAGAGCACCTGATTTGATTCAGGAGATATTATTCTGAATGGTGGAGTCTTGCTGTAGCATATTCACCTGGCATATTTGCAATACAATGACTTACGGTGATTCCTATGGTGTAAGATGTATTTTATATGAGTGTTGCCATGACTGTTGGTGTTTTCCCACAGGAGCTGCAGGAGATCCTGTCATGGGTAGAGGACAAGGAGGCAGCGGTGCCGCCTGCTGGCCAACTCCCCATAGAGGTGGACAGCGCCAAGAAACAGCTCGATGAATACAAGGTACAGCTGTACAGGAGCATTCATTGCCTAAAGAGTGATGCTTATATTATGCATCTGCTTGCTCTTAACTGTCTCTTCAATTTGAAAAGTTGAATATGTAGCATAAAATATTATTTTTTCTCAAAAACAGACATTCTCATGTTACATAATTTCTGGGAATCATCTATTAAATGGAACTCGAAGCATTAAACTGTCGTTTCTGGCTCCTTCAGGCATTCCACGATGAGCTGGTGTCTCAGGGCAGCAGCATGAGCGCCCTGAAGGCGAAGGCCCAGGCGCTGATGAAGGACCGTGAGCACGTGCCCGGCCTCAAGGACACCAAGCGCACGCTACGCAAACTAGGTAGTGTATTGTATTGTATTGTATTGTATGTAGTAAACGTCATTTTGAGAAGCATGTTGTTGCGTATTATATAAAAACACTTGAGAAAATCTAGTCTCTTCCGGAACTTTTAACAAGCCTAGATTCTATGATAACCATTACAGTTGGCGTTGATGTTTATGTGTTTGTTACAGAGGAGCGCTGGCGCAGCCTGAAACACACGTCTGAGGACCGCAAGGCACTGCTGGAAGACATGGTGTCCGACCTGAAGGCCTTCACGGCGGCCGACGCCGCGCTCACCAGCTGGCTCGGCCAGAAGGAGAAGATGGTGGGCGTGCTGGGGCCACTCGCCACCGAGCCCGCCATGGTCAGCAACCAGCTGCAGCAGGTACAGCTCGTTGTAATGTCTAGATCTACAGTGTCAATAACTTACATGCTCACATCAAAGATTGAGGGAAGAGCATATTTTGATTTTCGAACTATAAGGCCAAAGTTTGAGTTCTCTTTAGCATGGTTTGTAACGAAAAGTATCTTAGATTTTTTAACTTTGAGTGTTTTTCAAAGGTTTGACACAAACTCTTTTTTTTTCATTTTGAAAAAATTATGAATAAATTTTTAAAAAATTAGTTTAGAAATTGTGTTTTTATGATTTGTTTCACATTTAAGTTTTGAAAATAAATGTTTTATATTTTCAATTTCAATGAATTTGATTGTGTTCCTAGGTTATTGATGAAAGTTTTATAATTTTTAAAATCTAATTGTCAATATTGTTGTCTTACAAAAAATATATGATGATATGATAGAAATTCAAATGATAGTAACATTCAGTTAATTTAAATTGTGTATCTTTAGCAACTTATCAAGGTACGTATTATGAATGCCAGTGCAAGTGTACATTAAATATTTTAAAAAGCTGATGTCTACTAAAACCGTTATACGCAAATAAATACTTCTATGAAAAAGCATGTAACTGCATGAACAAAATACATTTAAAAAGTTTGGAGTTAAAACATCTCAGTCCACATCATGTTATTGGGAAACTATGGTTTCTATGGTCATGTTAACATGAGCTAAATTCACTTGGCTTTATTTCCAAACATTAAAGTGTCTTTCAAGCATCACATGCAAAACTAATAATTATGTACTACAATATGATATTAGCCAAACCTCCATAGACCTCGTTACTTTATTTAAATTTGAAAACTATATCAAAACTACATAATTTTGTATCTTTCTCAATTATATATGTAATCATCCATGGATGCAACTAATGTAATTTCAATTCTCAGACCCAGATAATAAATGCGATAAAACAATTGCATTAAAATTGGTCTGTTTTGCATTGCATCAACATTTTCAAAACAAAAATAATTTGGACGGTACAAAAGATTAAGTGGATGTTTTGAACTTGTAAATGTGCAGTATATAATTTACTATATATGTGTCTTCTAGAGCATACAAAATGAATTACATACTGGTATTTGCCCCCACATATTATACAATTGAATAGAGACTCAAACTTCATATATAAATGTGTATTTATAAAAGTTGTATGATATCACTTTATGGTTTACTAATGCAAGAGTATTTGCCTTTAGTTTGAATATGAATTTGCTTAATGCATGTACTGCAACTCAACAAGCATTGACTTGAGTTTGTTCCTTTCTTCATCACATATGTATTCCATTATTTTTAGGGAGCTTATAAGATATCAGTTACAGTTTGTTCAGTATTTTATGTAAATAATAACATGACAATCGACAAAGATGAAAAACATGAAAAACTTAATTATGAACATGAAGCATCATAGCTGGACTGTATGTTATATTTGATATTAATTTTCAAGAGGTTTTACAGAAAAAGGTTTTCATGTATGATGAGATCATGTATATATCATGGGAATACCGAAATAATCAGAATGAAGAAAAAAAAAGAATAATTGTCCAAATTTCAAATATTGCATTCCAAACCTTATAGCATTCAAACTGGTATTGTTAGTACTGAATTGAGTACTGTTGTTGCAGGTGGAACTGATGCAGGAGGAGCTGAGCAGCCAGCAGCAACAGTACGAACAGTTCATCAACACTGGGTTAGCCATCGTCGACCGCTGTGACCCCGATAGCAATAATGCAGAGCAGATCAACGCTAAGATTGAAGAGGTAATCAATTTATGATGACATGAAGCACTAACGCTCTGATCCAAGTTCATCTTCTAGTAAGCACTATCATAGAAAATAGAATGTAGGATTTAAACCAAGAGAACCATTCATGGATTTCTATTTTTAGGTGAACAAGAGCTGGGACAAACTGCAGTGCAAGTTGGGTGAGCGAGAGGCTCACCTCAAAGATGTGCTTGACCTCTCCACTCAGTACTATGAAGCTCTGCAGAGGCTGACCGAATGGCTGCCAGAAATCTCAGAGAAGATGGACAGCATGGCACCTATAGCCTCACAGCAGGAAATGGTCGCTCAGCAGAAACGGGAGGTCAGCGACCTGGAAGAGGAAGTGAACAAACAACAGACGACAGTCGATTCTGCAGCATCTCTGTGCAAGCAGTTGTGTGACACGACCAAAGAGGGCTCCACCAAGTTTGATCTTAAGAATAAGCTCAGTAGTGTGGAAAAACCATTCAATGATATCAAGAAGAAACTTGGTGAGTTGACTTTCTGTTAAATGTTTTTAAATGTTTCGGTTGTAAACTATATTACAAATTCTAATCTGAACCAACTAGTGCTATGTTTACCGTTCACCCATGCCCTTTCAGATGACCGTAAGAAACAATTGGAAGATGCTCAAGCAGAAGGCACCAAGTTCCAAGTCAACATGGAGGAAGCCCTTCAGTGGTTGAGTGATAAGCAGGCTGCTATGGAAGGTTTCGAGCCAGTGTCTGCTCAGACAGACAAGCTTGTGGCTCAGACTCGGGAACAGGAGGTTCTGCAGAATGAGCTCTCTCACAAGGAGCCTGATTTCAAACTGTTACTGGAGAAAGGTGTCAAAATGGTGGATGAAGCTTCTCCTTTGTCAGATATCTCAGATCTTAGTGACAAGCTGGAAACTATCAAGGTAAAATAATTAGGTTCATCTAACCACTGTTCTTGTAGTCAGACATAAGGGTAAACATTAGTCTAGTGTATAAGTTCCTATATGAAAGTTAAGATCAAGTGGAATCACCATAGTCACCAACACAGAGCTATCTGTCCGCAGCCAAAGAACATATTATAAAGTGATATTCAAATGTTCCTTTTCAGTCTGAGAAGCGGCGTCTGCGAGAGCGACTGGACGAGCGAAGCCGGCAGCTGAAGGAAGCCGGTGCACTTGCTGAGAAGTTCCAGCACTCGGCCAGCACATTAGCGACCTGGCTGGACATGAAGGCAGACAAGCTGGCTGGAGTTGGCGAGTCTAGCCTAGACCAGTCAATGCTTGCACGGCAGATCAAGGATGTGCAGGTACAGCAGGAGTAGAGCAGTCATTCAGTGGTTATTTATTTATGGGTGAACATGGTTAACATGGTAATGTCAATGACGACTATATGTTTTGTAGTGTAGTAAGAAGGGCAAGTCAAAACACATGGCATAACCTTAAAAGTTTGACAAGTTGTATGAAACATTGAATTTTGTTTTTTCATTCAACACAATTTGAGTTTTTTCCATAAGTGAAAGCAAATGTAAGTAATATCCTTCTCTTTTTCTTTGCAGGCCTTACAAACTGACATGGTTCGTAAGTCAAGTGACCACGATGCTGTGAATGCTGAAGGTCAAGCTGTGATTGACAGTTCCGACACAGGACATGAAGAGGTGAAGGAGAAACTTGACGACATCAATGCTAAGTATGTACACATTTCATTTACGCAACGAAGAATACTTGAATGAGAGACATAACGTTCATAAACCATTTTTCAAATCTTTCAATTATGTGGATTTATTATTTTATTAAAGTTTTTAATTGCCATAAAATAGCTTATTGAATAATAATCACATGGTTTCAATGTATTGATGCGTTAGTTTGTACTTTATCATCACTTTTTATCATTTCAAGGTGGGACAACCTCCAGAAGTGTGTGGATGAGAAAGTGCAGACTTTGGAAGACACCCAACTGAAGTTGAGTGAAGTTGCTGATGTCTTCTCAGATCTTGGGTCAGCTCTGAAAAGATACGAGGACAAAATGAATGACCATGAAAAATTAGGATCAAAGGGCAAAGATAGCAAGAACTTGGACAAAATGAAGGTGTGGATTGTAACATTTCTTTGTAAAAGCTTTGATTTTTATTGCGATTGTGAATTTTAAAGATCAACTTTTCAAATGGTTTTATAGTATTTTTCAAGTATATAAAATGTATATGGAAATTTGTTACTGAAACCATCAATTTCACTCAATGTATTGACATCCTCCACACAAACTGCAACTGTGCACCTCATAATGCAACCATGGTCCACGTGCTTAAACTCATAATGCCACCATGCACTCCCAGAGAGATATATCACCCTTGTCATTTGTAGCATCTGCAAGAAGAGCTACACAACCTGCGGTCTCAGGTGGACTACGCCAAGGAGCTGGTTGAGCAGATCAAAATGGACTGTGGTCAAGACGGAAGTCAGATGGCCGGCATTGAGGGTCAGCGTGATGACCTAACCCAGCGATTCGATGACCTCAATACTAAGGTGGATGACTGGCTGGAGCAAATCGAAGCAGCTTCAGGAGAGGTATTGTCATTTTATCCTATGAATTTCTTTTTACATTCTATTTTGCATTATGAATACAGAATAATTTTGATCTTTTACTGTATAAAAATTCTGGGATTTATTATCCTTTTGTGCTAAAAAGTATCAGCTGCATTATTATGAATGACAGAGTGCGTTGGAAATTGTTCGTCTTTGAACTAGGATGAATAGATGAGTTTTACAAAACTTGTTGAATCCTTTTAAATGAATAAATAAATAACTTTTCAGGTTGAGAAATTTGCTCACGCTCTGAGAACCGAGTCTGTTGCTCTGGCTGATCTAGAAGATGAATGTGACCACCAGACCCCAGTTGGCAGAGAAGAGGATGTCGTCCAGTCTCAGATGGAAGATAACAAAAAGTTCATTGCTCAGTTTGAAGAAAAGAAGGATGTCCTAGACATGTTGGCAAGTCAGTGCCAGGACCTAATTGACAATGGCTGTATTGCTGAGACAGATTCATACAAACCACAGGTAAAATATTTGCTTCGTTTTTAAAAAGTAATTTCATGTATTTAAAGTGGAATTTGTGTATCTTATGCGAATTTTTAAGAGCAGTGTACTTTTTGCTAATTGTAAATACTTTTATTATATTATCAGGTGGACGCACTGAAGAAACAACAAAACCGACTATCTGAAAAAGCCCAACAGAGGCAGAAAGATCTGGAAAGTGCTATGAATAAATTGGAAGCATTCCACAAAGACTTGGAGAACACTTCAGCGGCAGTTGATGAAGTGCTGAATTCTGTGAAAGAAGAGATGCCAGTAGGAGGTGATGTCAATGCAATCAAGCTGCAACAAGAGGAATTCAAGGTAATTGGTTGAATGAATTGTCAGTGTTACTTTATAAGTTTTTGAATTATGCACACAGTCATTGCATTAACAATTTTTGTTGGAAAGTAACATTCCACAAAATCAACCCAGTGAGACGGTTTAGTAAAGATGGTGCCAATCATTTTTTGAATACTAGGGAATCAAGTAGAATATGCTGTTCAAAGAGTGAGTTATTCAAATGAATATGAGCAGTAACGTTTGCAACAAATCTGTAGAGGAAATCTGTATTCATTGCCTGTGTATGTTTTAGAAATTCCAGAAGGAGCGGGTTGAGCCCCTGCAGAAGGAGCTGGACGGGGTGCACAAGAGCGGCCAGAGCCTCATCCAGTCAGCAGCTGGTGGCGTCAACACGTCCATGCTCGAGTCGGAGCTCGAGGCGCTCAGTGACAACTGGTCACTGCTCAATGATCAAGTATGATCATATACTACCTTCTGTTGAAGTATATTGATGCTATTTTAATTTTTATGAAAAAGAAATAATGGTATATATGGGATAGGTATTTTGTATACAATGATTTTATTACTATTGAAATTAGATATACTTCGTTGAATAAAACTGGCATCAGTTGTGTTGGTTATTCATTGAAAACCTTCTTTCACAGTTGGTGGATCGTGAACGAAAGTTGGATGCTGCTTTGCTTCAATCTGGCAAGTTCAAAGAGGCTTTGGAATCACAACTGCAATGGCTCTCAGACATGGAGAAAACCGTGAAAGATCTTTCTCCACTGTCAGCAGACTACAAATATCTAAAGAGTCAAATGCAGGAACAGAAGGTATGCTGGATGACTGTCACTAGTTATCCAATCTATAGTTAAAGCAAGCAGTTCAACATTTAGTTGTAGATTCACAAAAATATCATCGCTCACTAAAATAAATGAGGTTTGATTGGATTGTTATGTGATCGTGTTTACAGTACATCCAGCGTATGGTTGATGACCGGGCTGGAGGTGTGGATGCTGTAGTGGCCATTGGAAAAGACTTGACCAACCAACTGGAACCCAAAGAGAAAAAACAGATAGAAGAGAAACTTACTGACCTTACAACAAGGTTAGTATTCAATACATCATGCTTATTTATGTAGAATTTAGATTTCTGATGATGTCCATTTTTTAATGTTATTCAATTTTTCAGATGGGACACACTCAGCAAGACCGTGAAGGACAGACAGCAAGCATTGGATCAAACCATTGAACTAGCAAAGGACTTCTTCATCAAAGAAGGACCCTTCACTGAATGGCTGGATAAGACGGAGAAGAAGGCGTTTGCCCTGGAAGCGTCTCTAGAGGGCATTGGGGCTGATGTGGAGAAGATGGAGGCAAGCCAGCAGCAGCAGCGGGCAGTCAGCGACAACGTCATGAACCACAAACCTGACCTGGACGATCTGCTCATCAGCGGCCAGGCTCTTGAGAAACACTGCTCTCCGGAGGAGGCAACAACTCTGCAGGTAATTGAAAGTCACACCATATGCAATATAAATCTGCAATGCAAAGTAAACAGTTGATAGATGCAAACATAGATAGAGGGAATTAGCACAAAATGAAAATGAAAATAAGTGATTTTATTCATGTAGATTTATCATTGATCGTCTATTTTCAAAGATGTTTGCGTTAAGATTTGCATTATTTGCTTTTCGCTTGTCACAATGTAAATTGACTACTGACTGCCAATGATTGCAGAGCAAGATGGCTGACTACAAGGACCGGTACAACGCTCTTGCGGACACGTGCGACAATGTGCAGAGCCGCACGGACGAGGCGCTGCCACGCGCGCAGCAGTTCTGCGACACGCGCCAGCAGATGCTCACCTGGCTGGGTGAGATGGAGCCAGAGTTGAGGAGCGGTGGCAAGGAGCTCACCGGCCCCGAGGCAGAGGAGCAAGTGCAGGTGGGTGGCCCATGTATTTGAGCAAAGCAAGTATGATGACCACAGTGTTGAAATATCTTTTTTTGCTTATGACATTAGTTAATAAACAAAAAGGATTTTTGCAAAAAGATGATGAACGTGTTTATTTTTTTACAGCAGCTGTTTGAAGACTAATTAATTGAAATGTTCATTACACTTGTCCTATATGCATCAATTTTGTGTCATTAGATCAACTTACAGTGTACATGTTTTTCACAGCGCTTGCAGCAGCAGCTGGAGCAGTGCCAACCATTGCTCGCGGCTCTGGCGGAACAGGCACCGGAGTTGGCAGCGCTGAGCCCCGGCGATGGCACCTCCAATGTCAATGACCTTCTGGCGCGAGACACCAGCAAGCTGGAGGCAATTGCAGACCAAGTGAAGAGGAAAGCCGACAAAGTGAACCTACAGAGACAGAAGTCACTAGAGGTAAGCTCAGCCAATATTGGTTACTACTGCAATGTTTATTAGTACTTTCATGATGATTTATGATGATGATGCTGTAGATTTATTTGAACCTTTCATATGGGACTTGATTGTTTTTGTGTGAAATTATACAAAAACTAATGTAATTTATTCTGGCATTCAAGTCCGTAACATGTATGTAAAGTGTGATTCTACTCGCCTCTTCTTTGGTTGGTGTACCGGTTAAACTGACGTCTGTATAAAAAACCGAGTCTCTTGAGACTGAGTCTCCTAATAATGGATTGTACATCATGGTTTCCTTTTGTATACACCTATCATTCCTACATTGTGAGTAGGAAAATTTCAAGTCGTTACTAGCATATTTGTGAAATATTTTATTTCTTTATAACTTGCTAATATTGTGTATATGTATGCTGATTTGTTTGCTATCACAGGACAGACTTGCTTGTGGATGTGACTTTTGCCAGATTGTCAGATATCCAAAGGTTTCCCAATAATTACAATATTTTTAGGGCATTGGGTCTATATTTTGATATTTATCAAATTTGCACTATAATAATATTGTAACTAATTATACTGTTATACTTTCATCTTTGCGTTTGAAAAATTTAGTTTATTATTCTTTATCAATCAAGGTCAAATCCTCAAATCACTGATTTTTATTTTTCGCAATACTTTGTTAAAAAATGAAACATCTTGGTTTTTCTCAAGTTGAATTTTTGCCATGCTTTCTTGCAAGTTGAAGAAATGAAATTTTGATCCACATAATTTAAGACTGTTCTTAAAAGATTCTGTCTTGAAGTATATAAGGTGCAAGTGTTAAAACGTAATATTTTTTGTTTTAACAATTCCATTTGGTTATAGTTTTTTACTAATTATTTTCCCTTTATTCTATTTTAGATTTTTGGATGTTCCGGTTATTTTTACAATATTTGCCTATTTTGTTGTGAAATGATCGCTCACCATGCTTTCATTAAGAAATGACAATTGTCAGAAATGACCCAAATAGATCATTTGGTTTGTGAAAATCTGTGAAAATCAAGGGCCACTTGCACTTACATGTATTGTAATGATAGTGATTAGGACTATGATCTCCATAAGTATGAGCTCATTGTCAATGCTTATTGCAGCTTTTGGGCGACATTGACGATTTGATCGAATGGTTTGGAGAGACAGAACAGGCGATTCAGGATGCAAATCCAATCAGCAGTGATCCAGAGGAGCTTCGAATTCAGCTGAGAGACCACAAGGTTAGTACTGGCAGCAGTTCATTTATGGAAAACCTTAGTGTTGTTAAAGGTGAATAATGGCTTTATGGCTTTATATCTTCCTAACCACTGAATCAACAAATATCATTGTCTATCCTTTAAATGTGCAAAACCTCAAATTTGGAGTTTTATTTGATGCAGTCACTCAACGATGACATCACGGCCCAGAAAGCAAAGGCCAGAGACCTGATTTCAGCGGCAAAGAGGATCAGACGCGAGTCTGGATCACTGGAAGATGATCCTGTCATCAAGGACAAGATGGATGACCTTAAACACCATGCAGATAATCTCACAAAACTGAGCGCTGACAGACTTAGTATCTTGGAACAAGCTCTACCTCTAGCAAAGGTATGTGGCCATTCACACTTATGTACATTTTTAATGATCTTTGTTTCTTGCAATTCTTACATCAATAACAATTATACAGTTTGAACCTCAAAACATTCCAGTCCACCAAAAATACCAATCTTCAAACAATTCTTGAATTTATATAACAGAAGCAATGTCAGAATTTTAATATTTGTAATACTTATCCACCAACCGCTAATAAATAAAAGAAGTGTTAAGATCTGTGACCTCTCGCTTCACGCTTCCTGCAGGACTTCACCGAGACGCATGAGGAGCTGGTGAGCTGGCTGGAGGAGACCGAGCGAGATGTGAGCAAGCAGGATCCGCCGGCCCTCAACACAGAGCAGATCAAGCAGCAGCAGGACATGGTCAAGGTGAGACACGAAATACACAGCTTCACTTGCAAATTGTGAATCTTTCCACCTTCCACTCTTACTGAAAAATTGATTAAGCAAATATGTGAGAATAAGCCGTAACACATGATGATTTCTGTAGTTATTAGTAAAATGTGTTATTGAGAAACGTTTTTCATTGTTTTTATTGACAGTGAAAATATATAACTGCTAATACAAACCAAGTACATGATCACCCATATATAAGTGTTGAATGTAAACTTGAGCGGCTGATTATCTCCCTGTTCCTTTCTGCGCCAGGTTCTGCGTCAGACGGTGGCAGACACCAAGCCGCTGGTCGACCGGCTCAACAAGACGGGGTCGGCGCTTGCCAAACTGGTGGGAGACGAGGACCGCGACAAGGTGGACGGGACCATCGATGAGGACAATGCGCGCTTCGACGCCATCAAGAACGGCATCCGCGCCCGCAGCAACTCCCTGGATGAGGCACTGCAGCAGACGTCAGCAGTGAGTCCCATCTTGCTAGCTTACGACATTGGAAATAATCATTGCTTTACATTAATCACATTATTATAACATAGCTATGAGTGGCTTGAGTTGTGTTGTGTAGTTAGCTCATTTCATTCCAGAAAAATAGATATTGCGAACTATGCATTTAATGTAGCACCATCTTATGTTGCCTCTGATTAGTGGCATAGCTAAGCCTGAGTGAATTGTGATGCTGGCACATTTGCTAGGAGCAAAATAGAGATGTAGGATATATGTAAGAATGTTTTACTGACTGTGATAATGTTATAGGTTGGAATGCTAGAAACACAACTAGTAGCCAAATCTCCTTCGAAAAATGATCTGTCAAGAACAAACATAACATCGAATCATATAAAATCGATAAATCCACGATCGTTACTTAGTATGGTGAGTTAAGGAAGGGTCACTCCTTTATGTCTGTTTAATTCTTTTCATTTGGGAGCAAAAGTTTTCTGTGGAAACAGTAGTACCTGGTCCTTGAAATATAAAATGGATCACCTTTTATTATGCACACATATTTTTTTATCTAACAAAGGTTGGACGGTATTAGTTTTTTAATAGTAATGACACATTTTTATTATCATATGCACCATTCTTTTTACAATTCCATTTTCTCATCTGATTAGGTATAATGATAGGAAAAGTTGTTGCATTATTCATGTTTCAGAAGTATCAACTGCATTTTGATTAAATACACCCAATATTTATTACTAATAATGCAAAGCCACATTTAGCATTTTGATATACTGATAATTACAATATTAATTGATATTTTATTTTTCAAACACTTTTTTTTAAATCATAAAAATGGACAATGTTTTTGTTATTTTGATAAAATAATCTTGTAAATTGATTTAATATTTATATTCATGAATTATTGGACTAAAGTTTCATTTATCCATTTTCGTATTATTCAGTATAATCTCTTGTGTGTATATTCATTCTATAGAATTGCAATTTAAAAAATATAGTAGTAGGAACATCACTGTTTCAATTACTC
This sequence comes from Streblospio benedicti, assembly GCA_019095985.1. Classification (NCBI taxonomy): domain Eukaryota; kingdom Metazoa; phylum Annelida; class Polychaeta; order Spionida; family Spionidae; genus Streblospio; species Streblospio benedicti. The sequence continues at coordinate 19,525,061 of CM032664.1, read as the reverse complement.
TTCCAGTTTGACCTATACTGCATTTTAGAAAACCTGATTGTTAATGTGCAATTTTACTAATACATACGTAGTATAGACCACGCTCTGCTTTTCTTCTCACCCTCGTAATTCCATTGCATTTTACACAACTTATTACTCTTATTCACATTCTCATGAGAATGGCCCGCGCTCATTTTGATAACGATACAGCATTTCAACCACATTCACTCAAACCATGTTCTGATCCATTAAGAAAACTTTGGTGGTTCTAATGGTGCACGTTTTCCCCCCATTCAGTTTGACGACAAGCTGGAGGGTCTGGAGGAGACGCTGAGTGCTGCGGTGGAGCAGGTGGAGAAGGCTGAGCCGGTGTCTGCGCACCCAGACAAGCTGCGCGACCAGCTGGACGAGGGTGCCGCCATCCTCGAGGACCTCGACCAGCGCCTTGCCGCGCTCGCGCACGTCAAGGATGTGGCTGACGAACTGCTCGCCAACAGCGGCATGGACGACGATGCCGCCGCAGGTACGTGACACGCACACTACACTGATGTATGAAAGCAGGGGCATGGTTGCGGGCACGTCATGTCACACTGGCACATGTGTAGCACAAGTGCAGCGATATTAATAATGGCATACTCAAGGGTTTGGAATGTTGCAGGTAATATGAGACTTCCCTTTTGACAACCTCATCGATATAAAGTTTGCATTGTGTTACTGGGACACATTGTAGTTCATCCATGTCTGTTTAAGCTTTTTCACCTTAACATGAGAATCACTCTTATTTTCCGAAAGAAGAAAATGCGTTCTGTTATCAATTTATTTTAGAATTATGTTTCCATAAGTGTTAGTTGAAAATTGTCTCTTTTAGTAAACTGATACATTTGCATCATTCGTTTCAGAACTGAAAGAAAAGGTTGAAAAACTAATGGACATGTATGAGAAGGTGAAATCAGAGACAGAAGAGAGAAATGCACATCTTGAACAAACACTTGAAACATCTGAGAAATTCTGGGATGATCTTAATGGCCTCCTGAATACACTGAAAGACATTCAGGATACACTGGGTGTCCAGGAAACACCCGCTCTGGAGCCGAGAGCCATCAAAGAGCAGCAAGAAGCGCTGGAGGTGAGGCTATGCACTTTAGATAAGATGATGGTTGCATTGCAATTGTGTTTTGTTACTCTCTTATGACAGCTTTAAATAAGCTATGAGTATGAAATGACAGTTGGTTCAACATTTGCACATTACATGTAGGTAGAATGATATGTGATGTATGAGTACTTTAATCCTCTGAAGGCTCTGAGCTAATCTAGACACAGAATCGTCAATTTGTATCAGTTACTAAGCATTTTAGGCAAGCTCTTAATTTCAAAGTAAATCATATATATAGAAAGGAACAGTGAGAATTTTTTTTAAAGTGAAAACCTAATTTAAAAAAGCCTAAGCCAATGTGTGACCATTTATATCCATGCTACTGAGCGCTAACATTCCCCATTGTCCCTGATGACAGGCATTGAAGGAGGAGCTGGATATCGCCCAGCCCGGCCTGGCCACGATCCACGAGATGGGTGAGGAGCTGTTGGGGCTCATTGGGGAGCCGGACAAGCCGGAGGTGGAGAAGAATGTGGATGACATGGACTCAGCGTGGGGCGACGTCACAGATCAGTACGAGAAGCGCAGCAAGGCGCTGATGACGGCGCTCGCCAAGGCGACCAGCTTCCAGGACGAACTCATGGTGAGTGGAGGCATTTTATAAACTGCTACGGAGACTGTCTATTTGATGCAGGTGTTGAAAATTGTTGAGTATTTTTATTGCTGATGTATTATTGCGCTAAATCGTTGTCATTGAAAAATATATAATTGCATTTTAGCTTTTTTACTATTACTTTATTACAACTGTTACTTGTTAATTTATTTGTATAACATAACATAATACAGCATAGCCTAGGTTTAATCTGTAGTGTTATTTCTAGTTCTCTATTTTATTGTGTGTGTAATCAGTCAGGAATAACTACGAAATTGATAAAAGTAGGTATTTTGGTATTGCTGCTTCTTAGTCACAAATAATTTTGAGGTTGATATGGATATTGAGATGATACATTTATTGTGAATATAATATGAAATGGTAAAATTGCACTCTTTGGTTTATGAGATTTATCACATATTTTTTTCACATGCTTTCAATATAATTATGTTTTGTCACGATTTTCATCTTTTCACCAATTATTGCACCAAAACTATTTCATCCTACATAAACACTCAAGTTATTGCCGTCTTGTATTTTTTAGATAGCTAATTAAGACCATGATGAATTAGAATAATGAAAAGTGTTTCATTATGTTGCTATCTTTTGGAAAATAGAATAGTGTTTGTTAGATGATGTGCATTTAATTCTTCTAAAAGTATAATCCACAAACAAAATTATGTATCTACTTTTTAGAAAACATTAACATGGCTCAAAGAAAAAGAGCAATCATTGAGTGGAATGGGCCACATTGCCACAGACACGGATGCTGTAAAAGCACAGATGGAAGAGCTGAAGGCATTTAGAGATACGGTTCATCCCAAGTCTCTGAGTATCGAAATGCTGAACCAGACAGCACAAGAACTGACCAAGGAGTCTCCCACAGAGCAGGCAGCCTACATCAAATCTCCCATGAGCGATCTCAACCATAAGTGGGATCAGCTCATTGAAGGGATCTCCGACAGAAAGGTATTGTATTTGGGCTGTATTAAAACAAATTGTGTGTCAAATGTCAAAATGAAAATAAAATGCGTTTTTCTGTGTGATATGGATTTCTTCTGTTACTCAATTCCCTTATCTAACGTGATACCTACATGGTATATTATTTGTATCTAACCAGCCGTTGTTTTTTTTTTCTTGTATGTCAAAAAGCATGTCAAAACTTTGATTCTATTACTGAAAAATTACAAGTTATATGTTACAAAACATAAGTCTGAAAATTGAATGAATTTTTTTCTAGGCTAAACTGCAAAATGCCCTGCTTAGCCTCGGTCAGTTCCAATCTGCCATTGATGAGGTATTGAGTTGGCTGGACAGAACTGAGTGGACCTTGGATGAATTCCAGCCCGTGTTTGGAGATCCACGCACCATCGAACTAGAACTTGCTAAATTGAGAGTAAGTTGAACATGAATCTGTTCATTTTCATATGAATTCATTTTACTGGAGTTATACAGCTTCTTAACAATATGCTATCGGGCTACCACTGTAATGAAATTGTACATCTAACAACATTTATTATAAATGCATCAGCCAAAAAATTCCAAAGTATGAATTGAAAACAATATTCTAAAGCAAATACATCAAACAGAACTAACCGAAAAATTCAACCAATTTTATCATGTTGACGTTGTGTTTGGCACCAGATCATACAGAATGATGTTCATGCGCACGAGGGCACGATCACCAACGTGAACGCAGCGGGCGCCGAGGTGATCAGCAGCGAGGGCGGAGCCACGGCCACGGGCACCCGCAACAAGCTCGACAGACTCAACAAACAGTGGGAGGTCAGTACAGGGGGAGTTGTGCACGGAATTCCATTATCACTGCGGGAATGTTCCATCCAAGTACATATATTCAATTCAAGACCTTTTAAGAGTATTGATTAAACTTAAAGTAGATGAAATGGAATACGCTTTTTATTTATTTGCCACAATACATCAGAATCAAATCAAAGCATACATATATTGTCGGCTAAGTAAATGTATTTAATCATTCCCTTGAATGAGATCCATCTTCTTATTTGCGTCTGTGTTGTTAAAAACCTCAGCATTATGTGCTGCAGGTGGTGCTGGCCAAGTGCCGCGACAAGCAGCTGGAGCTGGCGGACTCTCTGCGTGAGGCAAAGACATTCCACGAGGAGCTGCAGGACCTGCTGGTGCGGCTTAGCGAGATCGACGGCCAGATGATCACGTCCAAGCCGGTGGGCGGGCTGCCCGACACCGCCAGGGAGCAGCTCGACAAATTCATGGACATCTTCCGCGAGCTGGAGGAGAACGCGCCGCGAGTGCAGAGCCTGCTGGACACCGGCCGCCAGCTGCTGGGCAAGTCCGGCGGTCAGGAGGAGCAGGGCGGAGCCGTGCGCAGCCTCAAGCAGGCGCTGGCCACCATGCAGACGCGCTGGGACAACATCATGGGCCGCGCCACCGACCGCAAGACTAAGCTGGAGGACGCGCTCGCCCAGGCCAACGGCTTCCACGATAATCTGAATGCCTTCATCTTGTGGCTGACAGAGACTGAGCGCGAGCTCAACAACCTGAGGCCCGTGTCGCGCGTCATGGACACGGTGCTGGAGCAGGTGGAGGAGCACAAAGTGCTGCAGAAGGACGTGACTGAGCACCGCGAGCCCATGGCCGGCCTTGACAAGACCGGCACCCACCTCAAGTACTTCAGCCAGAAGCAGGATGTCATCCTCATCAAGAACCTGCTCAACAGGTGTGTTTCAATTGGCGGAATTCTTTTTCTCTAATAATGCCATAACACATATATTGTTAGAAACAATACATTATTGTAATGCCATAACACATATATTGTTAGAAACAATACATTATGTTTTGATTTCTTTTTAAATCAACAACAATATAACAAAATAATATTCATTGGGAAAGATAACATGTCACACTTAAAAATATCATGTATTATAATGTCATTGTTTTAGTGTCCAACATCGGTGGGAGAATGTCGTGTCTCGCTCTGCCCAGCGGACGCGCCAACTAGAGCAGGGCTACAAAGAGGCTAAGATGTTCCATGACACATGGAAAGATCTTGTCGACTGGCTTGATGACAATGCGAAAACCATCGAGGATGAGGCAAATGTGGGCAATGACCCAGACAAAATCAAATTACAGGTAAGTTAGTCAGATGATTGGAACGGCAATTTGTAGCTCAGTATTTTAGAGTAGTCTTCACTTAATTCGGATATATGTATTCAACAGATCCACAAGCACAAGGAATTCCAGCGCACTCTAGGAACTAAACAGCCAGCGTTTGACCATGTGATGCGCATGGGAAGAGTTCTGAAAGAAAAATCTCCCAAAATGGACCATCAGACTATTAATGATATGCTCTCTCAGTTGAAAAACAAGTGGACGGCTCTATGCAACAAATCAGTTGACAGGTAATAATAACAAATCTATCTTTATGAAGTACATTTTTGCACTCCATCATAACAATGTTAATTTCTTGAAATGAAACACTTCATATAACGCCATCATTATCAGCCTCACCTCTATTTTTACCTCAACACCATTATCAAAATATCAATCATATTAAAATATCGGTGTAACATCATCACATGAAAAGAGCATGCTATTAACATCACCTTGCCAACTCCCATTGCAGACAGCGTGTGTTGGAGGAGGCGCTGCTGTTCTCGGGCCAGTTCAAGGACGCGCTGCAGGCGCTGCTCGACTGGCTGTACAAGGTGGAGCCAGCGCTGGCCGAGGACCTGCCGGTGCACGGCGACCTCGACACCGTCAACGCGCTGCACGAGGAGCACAAGGCCTTCCAGCAGGAGCTGGCCAAGCGCAAGGATCAGGTGGCGCAGGTGCGCAAGGCGGCCAAGGAGATGATGGACCGATCGGAGGAGGACAGCAGCCACCTGCAGGCGCAGCTCATCGATCTCACCACCAAGTGGGACAAGGTGGCACGGCTGTCGGGCAGCAAGGCGGACCGGCTGGCGGCCGCCCTCGCCGAGGCCGAAGCCTTCCACAAGAAGACGCACCTGCTGCTCGACTGGCTGGCCGACGCTGAGCGCACACTGCGCTACCAGGGCACACTGCCTGATGACGAGGCTGCTCTCGAGAGCAATCTCGAGCAGCACAAGCTCTTCCTCGGCGAGCTCAAGGCTCAGGAGGGCAAGCTGCACGAGTGCGTACACCTCGGCAATGAGATCCTCAACCAGTGCCATCCGGACGCCGTCACCACCGTCAAGCACTGGCTTACCATCCTACATGCGCGGTGGGAGGAAGTGACGTCGTGGGCAACGCAACGTGAGAGGAAGATTGGCGACAACCTCTCCAGCCTGAAGGACCAGGCGAACCTGCTCGAGCAGCTCATGGCCTGGCTCACCGGGGCCGAGGCATCTTTGCGAGCCCAGGACGCGCAGGACATACCCGACAATATTCCCATCATTGAACAGCTGCTGCATGATCATGCCACATTTGAAGGCGATATTCATGCCAAGCAGCCTGAAGTGGAGAAGATCACCAAGACTGGAAAGAGGAAACAGACGGAGCCATCGCACACAGCCATTCCCAGGTCTCGCTATGGGCAGCGCTCTACTCCAAGAAAGTCTGTGTAAGTGCAATGTTAATTTGGTTACGTGTTAGATTTTAACTATAAGTACATTGTAATATAGGTTTATATATTTAGCTGTAACTGAACACAGAATTTGTTGTTGGTTTAATTGTGTGTTCTCTTTGGTTCACCAACAGTGGCAAGAAAGAAGGTCACAAGACGCCCGAGCCCCAGTTCACAAACCCGCAGGTTGGTGCGCTGTTCAACAAGTGGCGCGGCGTGTGGCTCATGGCCATGGACCGCAGACGCAAGCTGCAGGACATGCTGGACAGGCTGAATGAGGTAACAAAATTACATCACCAAGCTGCTCTACACGGAATGAGATTGACGATATCTACTCTATAGTTTAATCATATCTTGCTGTTCTTAACCGTATAAAAGGTAGCATGTCCTGGTTCAATTTTTCTTTCATGTACATTGCTTTTTTTAGATGGAGAGAATGAAAAACTTTGACTTCGATGACTGGCGAAAGCGCTACATGAAATGGATGAATCATAACAAGTCCCGAGTGATGGACTTCTTCCGTAAACAAGATCGAGACCACGACGGGAAAGTCACACGGGAAGAGTTCATTCAAGGAATCCTTGCATCCAGTAAGTCACTGATTTTAATTGGTGCCTTACAATTGTCATCCAACATCATTTTGCTTTTATCTTTGAACCTTGTATATTGTTGACAAATCATATTAGAATTAAGTAGAACTATTATTTGTCCTAAAGTGTCTATGTGACCACTATTTGTTCTATTAGTGGAGGAGGTTGTAAAAAACCCATTTTATTCACTGTACAGATGTGTATCATCAGACTCATCTCCTTTTTACTTGTGTCATACTTTGAAATTTACTTGATTACAGCCATAATGTCTGCAGTTCTTGGCGGTAATTTATAATTTTACAGGAATGACCTTATTCATTTGCATCCTATGGAATCATGAATGGGTGTATCTTTAGGTTATACCATTAATGTAGTTCCTTTAGACAGCATGTTACAACGGTCAAGCTAATATTTCCTAGAAAACATCTAACACATATCATTAGTGTTTGAGACTTTGCATCTATAAATGTTGAATTTTACTTAGGTCGTCTTGCAAATTGGAGAAGAGCTGGTAAGCTATTCCAACATCACTGTGTGTCCCTTAAAATGTTCTTGAACCTATAATGAAAACCTGAGTTTGTATTATAGGTCGAAACATTGCTATTCATATGTAAATTGTAATGTGTTCATAAAAATGCAGCATTGAATGTAGTACTTACAAAAGATATAGATCATACCAAACTACTCAAATTATAAATATTTACAATATATACAAAATGATGCCTCTAATAATGATATTTTTCTCATATTACTCATTCAATGGGCATTCACAGTTTCCATGTTTGAATGTACCAATCGTCTTTAAAATATCCTCTATGAATACACAATGTGTGTTAAGTTTTGTTTTTGTCGTGAAATCATATTACACATACTTGGAGCATGTTATGCTATAATGTAGGTTTCCTATAATTTGAAAAGCCACTAGCAACCAGAAAAGCATGGTATAATTTGTCATATTTTGTTGTTCTTGATTTATTGTTATGCATTAAGTTTAGTTTTTGTTTGCATGGTAGCATTTACTTACATGTATCAAACCATCCATTCATAAAATGTGCTAAATATGTACACATCAAACAATTCATTCATTAAATGTGCTAAATATGTACGCAGTAATTTGTACTCATTATACATTGAATACTCATTCAGTATTTGAATAACCGGAACATACATGTATGTCTTAATATATTAACATACAATTATTTGATTCTATTTGATAAGAATGTTTTTGTATCTAGCTTCAATGCTAAACGTGTACTGTTAGAAGACAATTAATGTTTTTTCTTTCAAATTCTTTTGTAGCGTAGTTTTGTTTCAATTCATGTTATTTGAAATTCCATTATCTGTATTATTGTAGAATTCCCAACCACAAGAATGGAAATGGAAGCAGTTTCCGATATATTTGACCAAGATCGAGATGGATACATTGACTATAAGGAGTTTGTCATGGCTCTTCGACCAGACAGAGATGTAAGTTACTCGACAGTTATACATGTCTACACTTAATTTGTTGTTTTACATAGATGACCATAACCGATTCCAATTTACACATGTTTATAGAATATTCGTCTGATACAAGTTTAGGCACTAAGTCTTGTCCCAATCTCAGATGTCACATGTTATACAGAAGATCTCCAGATGTCTCTGAACTGTCAATCAGCACGTATCTAGCTACAGCTGATTCCATTTTGACAGTATCTAGCCTTGTATCATGGCTTTGAACCCATTTGATTTTACCTGACCCTGACGTTTTGAACATAGCCATACACTGCATCTAGCTTTATATCCTGGTTTTGACCCACTGTTTTTCACCTGGTCCTGTTGTGGTTGTAGATGGGCGCGGCTCCTGACCAAGAACGCATTCATGACGAGGTGAAGAGACAAGCCTCCAAGTGCACTTGCCAGAAACAGTACCGCATCCACAAGATTGGCGAGGGCAAATACAGGGTAGGTGACACTATTTCTACATCACATAAATCTGAGACTTACATTGAAGTTGTATCTTCTGTTTGGAACATTCACATTTTCATTTGAAAAGAGATAATCAGCGCTGTATTTGTGCCCCTGCAGTTTCGGTGAGTCGCAGAAGCTGCGTCTGGTGCGGATTCTGCGCAGCACGGTGATGGTGCGTGTGGGTGGCGGCTGGGTGGCGCTCGATGAGTTCCTCGTCAAGAACGACCCTTGCAGAGGTAGGTTAGGTTAATGCTCGCCGGGCAGCAGCGCAGTCAGGCCACGCTAGGCACTGTGGCAGAATCACTTGATGTCAGTGATGCTAGATGCCACAGGGTCAACAGTGAGGAAATTCACCTTAGAAACTAGTGGCATTGTAGCCAATTGTCAGTGAAATATTGACCCACAGTGCATAGGGTGAAGCTTTGGTCATAGTAATTCATCTGAAAAGTGTGTAAACCATGCAGTTGAATACCATAGACTACCTCATTATTCTTTCTTGAGTAACATTTTACATACTTCCTATTAAGAATGTTTGCAATCTCTTTCTACTGCTGCTATAACACCTGCTAAAATGCTAAACCGCTAAACAGCAGATTTAAAATGATTTTGAAGACAGCATTATTTTTTTAACCACCACTATGTCTAATGTGACTGATGTTCTCTGTTCGTTTCTTGTGTTAAATTATGTCAAACTATTTCCATAACTGTTTAATGAGGGTATCATTGATAGCTATCATATGATGTTTTGTTTATTCCTACTGCTGCCTCTTCAGTTATTTACACCGAGTCAGGTCATGTGATCACACATTCCGAAATGCTGGCCCTTCAAGACTCGTCAGCTCACGTTCACGTTCACTATTGTCCAAGTTAGTCTCGCAATTTATATCACTGTTGTTGCTGCATTCGTTTTATGTTCTAGGCGATCTTTTCAGATTCTGTTGCAACCCCACATTATATGTTATGTTGAGCTTATTTTATAGCTGTTTCATGGGATAATTATGAGTTCAAAATTATAAGCATTGTATGAAAATTCACAGAAATTGTTCTCATGATTATTTCATATTTCACATTTGTTTTTCACATTCATGTTTTGTATGCCCGCTTTTTTTTTTACCTGTTTGAATCCTGCCATTATTAGTGCCGTAGACAGTTATTTTTGCATTCATTTACCATAAAGAATATGTAACTCGGTATTTTGTTTACCTTATGCCTTATTTATTGTATGCTAGCTGATATTGTATTGTCCATATGCTGTTTTAGATTTTTGTTAGTCATTATTTCATGTATTGATGTTATATTATTGTAAACAGTAAAATGCTTTGTACCTTAATATTTTTGTCAGTAGAGGTTGCTATTTTCTTATTTTAGTTATGATATTGTCATGTAAAAGTATATGGTGTATTGGATTAACATATATTGCAATTAAACTTGCCTATTAGAGTCAATGCAAACTGTAAAGTAAAATTCCAATATTCAAATTTAATATCACAATACCTATATGTAGTGTCTATTATAATTTTTAAAGAGCACACTGTCACCGAAGAAAGAGAAAAAGAAAAGATTAAAAAGCGTAAGAAAAATAAATAAATTTCAATTTACTTTTGTAAAGTTCTTTACTTGTTAAGCAGTTAGGGTTATACTTTCATTTATGAAATGGCTTTTGATCTTTAAGTTATTTTTTAGATTTCTGACTGTGAGCATGTTATTGGATTGTTATGTGTACTTTCTACCGGTATCTGTTTGGGTTATATTTTTCTATATCTACTTATGTTCAGGTGTCCTTCATATTTTATATCTTTCACGTTCATTGTACAATCCAACATTCTTTGAAGTGGGTCGTCTGTCTAATGTATTTCTTATGGTGGTGAAGAAATTCTTGTTAGCTTTCGGCTGCAGGCTTCTGCATAATATCCTTTAAACACAACCAAACACACCGAATAAAACACCAATACACAAAACACAAGTACAAACACCCAAACACAAGTACAAGCATCACTTGAATATGTGCTCCATAATAATTTAAAGCCTACTTACTTATATCTGAAAATATATATTTATTCACCAAGCATTTGTATGTTTTTCCTTTCTCAAACTAGTTTTACCAATCAGAAATCGTATTGCAAAATCAATAAAATTCTAATATAAGGACAAAAACATATTTAAACAATTTTCTTTGATTGGTAAACATGATTGTCAAAAGGAACAAACTATACGTGCAGTCAGCCTTATCTAGTGTGATGATGAGCATGTTCTATTCCCTGTCCCCGTCACAGTGGGTGTGTGGAGACGCCGACGCCTCAAGCTGCTGTTTAAACGCAGATACTCCTATCCCTTGGCGCAGCTTGTACAATGTATGTCATCCACAAAAGGTTTTTGGAATGACCAGTGTTAGATGCATCTGCCCTGATTAGAAAGTGTGTGATTTCATAAATCACTTTATAATCATGAAGATACAGTTGTTTATTAAAACTACAGTATCGCCATCGATTTCAAAGTGGTACAAGAAATCTTTTGACATTAATACTAACATTGTGATGACAAAGTGTAAAGAGAGTAACACGCGAAAATATTTGTGTCAATGATAGTGTCTTGAAATAGAAATTACCATCAAGAAGATATTCAGCAAGCGAGAGAAAATTGAGTGCATGAGCACGTTGAATTCCATGTATCCCTCTGCTCACATCCCGAATAATATTTTTATCATAAATAACATTTTGTAGAGCATGATTGTTTTGATTTTTGAACAATTTATTGTTTATGTTTATGCATTTTTAGGTCAATGTTTAACCTTGCACTATAGTCAAGAAATTGTAGAAAATAAGTAATGGATGTTACCATAAAAGTTTGGAAAACCAGCAGAAAGTATTGAATTTTGGAGTGCTGTAATAGTAAATGGCAAACAATTCAAACTAATTTAAAGACCTAGTCCTCAGAGTTTTGTTTGTATTTAGCAAAACAAAAAGAAGAAATGGATGAGTTCCTATCGGCAATCCGTGGTTTCTCTCGGTTCAGCAGCACAGCAGAATCGATTGCCGAATCCATCGAAGACACAAGTAGCGTCTGCAGCAGATTCTCTTACAGCACTGTCTACTCCGACCACATGGTCCTCCTCTAACCTCAGCAATCCAATGAATCTTTCTTGACAAACCCAACTCTTCTCTTTCTCATTGACCCCTTGATGTACCAATAACACGCCTGTTCACTGTGGAATGCTCTGTTTCTAATTAAATGCATGATTTTACATGGATTGGATGTTGCATTTTACAGATCATCACTAAAATTATTCCTTCATTTAATGGCATACATATTGTATTCATATATTACTCAAAATCATTTTGTGAAATAAGAACAATTTCAAAATTTCATGAAATATTTTAGTCTCAGAAATATTTTTCATCTATTTCACGTTTAATATATTCATGTGTACCCTATAAGTTTCATAAATATATTTTCAAAGCTGAATCCCCTATCACAATTATAAATGACACCACGAGACATGATTAGCCCCTTATCTCTCCCCCTCGCATGCTAACCTCCCTCTTTTGTCCGTCACCAGCTAAAGGCCGCACAAACATAGAGCTGCGTGAACAGTTCATCCTGGCAGATGGTGTGTCCCAATCGATGGGCACATTCCGCACCAAGCACGCCCGCTCACCCGGCTCTTCTCACTCAGGTATGTCACATACAGTATAAACACTTACTTGTAAGTTCCCATAATGAGCAGATGTGGTGTTTTTTTGTGTGTTTTTTGGTGTTTTTTTTGTAATTATGCGCATAAAAAACAACAATTGAATTATTAACAGCTCCAATCAGTTGTTGTCTTACATAAGTGATTCTTGGTTGTTTTGGATTTGGTAGAAATAAAAATGTATTAGCAGAATTTAAGTACGTGTAAAGCGTAACGAGTGTCGTCTGCTGCAGGTGGCTCGATGACAAGCACGGGCAACACAACGACCTGGAGCGGCTACTCGTCCAGCTCCGCCTCCGCGGCCAATGCCGGCCCGATCATGAAGGTGAGCGCTCAGTGCCACAGTCATCACAGGCAAACTAGACCACAGGTTTCAGTAACAGACTAAGTTGAGAAGTCTACAGCCATTTGTAATCAAATTTAAGCAAGCGCTGTGATCCATTTAGTCTTCTGGCAACATTAAAAAAAACGATTATCTTGTTTTCTCATGAAAATGCATGAAAAGTCAGATTGTGTTGTCAGACAACAGCTAATTTTTTTTATTCAGTATTGCATAATAGCACATGACTGTTACTGAGGTTGTATGGTAGCACAATATACTAGTATTTAGTGTAGTTGTCAACATATGTCTATCTATAATTTTGCTTAACTTATACTTTTTATAGATCATTTTTGCTAGCTATGTGGATAGTATTTGATTTTTAAAAGCAGTTGCAAAATCACAAATGTTATATATTTGAAAATCCCTATTTTTCTAGTAAACAAATGACTTCAAATAACATATGAAGAAGGTACAAACCTACTCAGATGCTTTTATTCATAATGACCTGGGACGTTTCTGTGGAACTTCCACCTGCTTCATGCTTTGATGGCAAAATGTGACAAATGTTGTGCATCTTGCTTCCACGTTGAGTCACATGATGGGTGTAATTCCCAGTCACACGTAGAAGTCTTGTCTACACTGGGGGGACAGCCTTGCCTTGGTTCAAATTGAGCGCAGGTCTATGTGTGCCGATCTTCAATGGTTCGTGACTGGGAATTCCTTGACTCAATACAAAAGCAAGGTGCACAACAACATTCGTCACACTTCTCCTTCTAAGCCTGAAGCAGGTGGAAGGGTCCACCGAAGCGTCTCTGGTTATTATGACAGGTCTGAGTAGTTAACTGTACCTTCTCCATATGATTAATCCAGATGCTAATAAATCATTACTATATGATTTGCAAATAACATCTGGGGAAAAAAGTCTTAATTTAGACAACATAAAATACAGTCATCATAATAGTTTAATTGTTAACTGTCAAGGGCTATCCACAGTTTTAAAACCTACAACTTTAAGTTGCTAAAATTAATATTGTAAATTATAATAATCAATACTATATACATGATTATTTTCTTTAACATTTTCTAATCTCTCCTAATCATGGGTTGATCAATCATGGGATCAATGCTAAATCCATTTCTAATCATGTAAACTTGATTTACACTAACCTTGTGTACTTGCCAGTCTCGCATCCCGAGGAAACTGAGTCTTGAGACACAGGTGAGATGCTGCAATGTTCACAGTGTCATAGCAGGCTGTGAAAATGGCTTACCTGCTTTAGTTGTACATCCATGTCTCCCATTTTAGAGAATTGTCATTCCAAACCCACGCTTTATTGTCAAGTTATGTGTGTCTGAGATCATGTATTTTGTGTAGCAATGTAGATAGTTGATTCTTTAAGATGCTTTAATAATGAAAAAAAAATCTATTATTTTGTGTTTGCATGACCCATTTGGTAAATTATTAGACTATGCATGATTTAATGAGTGCACAATATGGGAGTGTTCGAATGAATTCTGCATCAATTGTGTCTGTGTGTCACAGTGTATGAATTATAATAGTTGTTTAATAAGCAAGCTGCACAGATCAATTTGCTTTTTAATCACCAAAGATAAAAAAACGGTCCTTGATTTTAACAGAATTTGTCTCTGTTTCTTTTAACTTACCTCTTCTGTTCTTTCATTTTTCACGGATTAAAAATATCCATATATTCACAGATTGGAGGATTACTAATTAAACGCTCAAAATTGTTTTTCAGATCAGAGAAAAGACCAAATATGACAGACCCTGGCAACAAGCCCGCTCTAGAATCAGCCCAGACACTGAGGTCAGAAACATCATGGGCATGAAACCGGGTGGTTCAAGGACGCCACTGAGGAGTCCTCTCCAAAGAGACCTTGTCAGTCCAGGTAAGGTTTTTTTACTACAGCAAATTGCACTTATTCTTAAACATCTAGTCTGCAAAGAATAAAACTAGCAAATCACTGTTATTTTTCAACCTTGTATGTGTGAGACTTGAATTCCTAGCTACAATAACCGCTCTCTGTCGCCACTTTGTAGGCAGCACGTCGTCTCGTCTGAGCTCGCGTCCAAGTTCGCGTGGATCGTCGCGGTCGTCGCGGCCGCCGAGTGTGGCGTCGAGCGAGGGCAGCGAGGCCGACCTGTTCACCGCGGCCGAGACGGAGCAGCGCATGGTGGGTGGCCGCCCCACCACCACCGTCACGTACCGCACCGCCAGCTCCCAGAACCGCAGCATCGCCCTGCCCCAGCAGCAGCGCCAGGCAGCGGCCAGCGCCGCCGCCGGCAAGACGCCCACCAGGATCCCCAAGGTTTCACGGTCCGGCACGTCCACGCCGAAGGGTGGGGCGACGCCCAGCAGGAGTGGGAGGACGACGCCCACAGGGCGGACCACACCCACTGGACACTCGGCAGCGGGGACGGGGGCGTACGGTGGCGGGCAGCGGAGTGGCCGCACCACGCCGACCGGACGCACCACGCCCGGCAGCAAGACAGGACGCACCACGCCGCAGTGGCGGTAGTCACCGCAGCAACGGTACTTTACTCACTTATTTGAGAGATTCTTGGCATGAGGATGGAGTGCATGAGTGTTAAGATTGTTTCCTAATGATGACTGATGATGCTGATGATAGAGTTGTTGGACTTGTGTTATATTATGATGATGATGATAATGACATATTTCTTGAAAATGTATGCTAGGTGCTATTTTTTGTTTATGTTGGTCAGGTGTTTGGGGGTTAATCATTCCATTGTAGACGTTGTGATTGCAGTGTTAGATGTAACATTTGATGTTTGATAATCAAGGAGAACGTAGCAGATCTAATAGGAAAATTTAGAATATCTGTAATGTTAATCATTGGTATTGGCAAAATAAAAGAAATCTTTGGATTTGTTCTTGTGCAATATCATTGGTTTTAGACAATGAATTTGTACATATTGTTTTATTATGTATATATTAAGTGCTATTTAGCAAAGCTAAAAACAGTGTGTATATCTGTTACACTAATTTAACTTGATCAAAAGAATGTGATGTAATGCTATTTATTAACACAACATTTTTGCAGTTATTTTTTGTTGTGGGTATGAGAAATTAATTTTGTGAAAATTAGCGTTATTTTTGTAACATTTGAAAGCCTCAAAGTGATACTATTTATGATTATGGAATTGCTTGATTTTTATAACTATGCATTTATAAAAAAATATGTAAATTACCAAAACCTTCATATATATTCATAAGATCTGTCAAGTGTAGAAGTGCTTTTAGTTAGTAAACAAACTCATAAACATACCTGGGTTCACAATGTGGTATGTTTTTGTTTTTGTCCAGTTTGTAGTTAAGACGCAATACACTTGGAAGTTGCATAATGTTATTTAATTCTGCCTTATCTGCAAAAATGTGCTAGTATGTTAACCAAGATGTAAGCGATGGTTATTGTATGTTAACTAAATGTCTGTATGCTGAGCACTGTTTTATGGACCTGTTTATGATAATCTTTTTCATCTGATTTTCTTTTTAAACGGGTGGGATATTTCTTGCTGCTTGAAAATTGTCAACATCTGATGTTTTTGTGTTGCAAGAAATGTCCATGTATTGGCAAAATTCAGTTGAATGAGAAATGGGCTACGGAATGAAACATCATAGAAGATATTCTTCTGTATTTCTAATACAACACCTGTTTATTTTTTTGTATTCTCTACATTTTACATTTTGAGGATTCATTTTATCAAATAGTGCTTATATTACAGCCACCCAATGTGAAAACAAATTTAGTTTGGTTTCAATTATAAACGAACTGTTTATTTCAACTATTGTTATAAGATTGTATATTATTTGCAAAGGGTAATTTGGTATAAGTTATTGTAATATGTACAAATGTAGCTTTTGAATGTCCCGAGTGGTGTATGTTGTGCATGCAAGTTTTATTATTATCCTTTGCTATAGGGTTTCATCTAAAGGATTATTTTGTTCCATTTGTCAATCCCAAGAAAAGTGTGTGTGGTTTCCTTGTTATGTGTAGCCTTCTAAAGGCTTTGTTTGTCATGAATTCATTAATAGGTATGACTGATATGATTTTTCTCCAAAACTTAAGTGTTGAATTAACCATGGGAGTTGACTTTTGTTCCTATCAAGCTTCTATCATTTACATTGAAAAAAAAGCTTATTGCTCAAGTGCGAAATAAAATGGCAAATAATATTTATGTGTTAACCTCTTTTTAAATCTTTGCTAACCAAGTATAAATTCCTAGAAAAAACGTTTAATATCTCCATCTATATGAAACACTCTTTAAAACCAAGATTTCACTTTCAATATTTTAGATACTGAATTATCAAAAATACACATTTGAGAGTGTGTTTTATAAGCAATTATCTGTGCTGCTTACGCATTAAAATTGCGTGTTTAGTGGTCTAAGAATGTGGATAAATAAGGATTTCATCACTAAATGATATATGTCTAATAAAGAATTAATTAATTCAAAACACATTATCTGGCACATGTAAAACATTACTAAAAATTTCCTTGAATGAGTTCATGAGTTGGTAATAAAATGAATTTATTATTTTTGTCTTTCACAACACTAAAAAATTTATTCACGTTTAACAGTTCCGTCTGCTTCTTTTCATTTTCAAAAACACTACTGCGCTTGTCAGATCATGGTTTACGGCCGCCAGCTTGCGAGAGTCTACGACCCAGTGCTTGCTGCAGGAGGGGACGGCGGCCGTAAACCATGATCTGACATGCGCAGTAGTGTTTTTGAAAATGTTTGCAGAAGCAGACGAAACTGTCAAACGTGAATAAATTTTTTATTGTTGAGTTAGATGAAAATAATAAATTTATTACTAAAAATTGTCTAATATAAGATTAATTAAAAACACATTATCTGGCACATGTAAAACATTACTAAAAATTGTCTGATAAAGAATTAATTAAAAACATTATCTGGCACATGTAAACCATTACTAAAAAATTATCAATATATGTAATGAAGTCATTACATGTATGACTCCAATCCAAGTCAGGTTAGGATTATATCATATAGTTTGGTGGGATTCAAACCCACGACCATACGGCACCAACTTCCTTAGCAGTTCAGGCTAAAAGAAATGCTAGTCCATGAGCAGTTGGAAAATAAATTAAAAACTTTAAAAAATTATCACCATGGCTTTTCATTTCTGAGTTACTTTATGTAAATGACAACTTAAAGTACTATGAAAATGATTATTTTATAATTTACATACATGTACCTGTAAAAAAAAATTTTAAAATCTATAATTTTAAATATAATTTTGTAAGATGAAAAACTGAAATATAATATAAAAAACGGCTTCCCCTTGACCTTGTTTAATATAATTTAGATTTCTAGTCCTACATGCACACACACACACTGCACAGAACTACGTCTAGTAAAGGCTGGTTTCACCTGGTCTGTCAGTTGCTACTAGCCACGCCTTCTAATATTGATTTTTGAGCACGTGGAGCATATTGCTCCAATTTCTGTTAATTGGGACGCAGTACAATTCTCAGTGAATCGGACACGTGTGAAGGATTTTGCCTTATTATTACATTGCCTGAAATGCACTTAACTGCTTAAATTAGACTCTATGACTAGTACCTCAATCAGCATTTAAGTGTAAATGTGAGCTAATGACGACCCTACAGTGAAGAAGCTTAGAGACCACTTCTGTGTTTACTCACAAACGCATATGGCTGCAATGTTATTACTAGAACAGAGACCTAGTGTGGACTGGTGATATTTTGTTGAATTTTATGCAGGTATGCTTATGTAGTAGTTCACCTTTAATCTCCTATTATTGTTGTATTTAATAGGTAGTAATTTGTACATTGACGCCCTGCTGTTAAGCCCATTTAGAACTTTAATGCATGCTTACGTACCTTCTATAGTTTGTTTCACGGTCACGTATTTTCATCTTTAAGTCATATTCATAAATGAAAATTATTATATGCGGTGATTGTATCCTTTCAATTATTTGAGAACAACACAGTTAAAATGAGCAAATTTAGAATTATGTCTAGAACTAGTTAAGATGTCATATCAAAGACAATTATTGAAGACATCTTGTTAAAAAATATCAAGATCATATTTCCGTGGTACAAGTACCACTTTTTATCAAAATCCAAAATCTATCAAAATCCTTTTAAATATCCAAATGCGCCCTTCTTGTTCTCACACCACTATTTCCTTTCTTGTGTAATTAAGATTTATAAAAAATTGACATGGACGGAACTCGGGGGACAGAAGGATGTTTCACATTGTCACTCTACAAGTCGCAATATATAGATAACGTTACGGGTACAAGACAATGGTACAGTAGAAACTCTCTTGACCACCTGTGGGAGTGACCTTAAGTTGTCTCATTACAGAGGTGGTCTTGGTTCATTTTGGTTGGTTTATAAATATTTGGGAGCATGAAAACTGGTCCCATTACAGAGGTAGTCTCAATATAGAGATCGTCTAATTGGAGGCTCTACTGTATTTTAGTTTGAACATTATGCCTTGTTTTAATTTCATTTAAAAAATAATTCTCATCAAATAGTTGTCAAATATTCAGTTCGAAACCGCTATTTTGGGAAACAAAGAAACAATTCAGGATTTTATTGTTGATTAAAGCATACTTTTAGTAATTTTATTCTAAACTGCATATGCATATATAAAGAAAGAAGACATTTGATAGTAGAGTTCATAAGAACTCTGTGGGTGCTATGGACGGATATACATGTATGAAGAAAATAAAATTGCGCATCGATAATAATGTATTTGATAAACATTATGATAACAATGGACACCAAGACAGGTATCCATGAAATAGACGCTCACATCTGCAGTAAAGCCTCCATATTACAACCATCTCTAATAATAAGACCATTTTTCACAGAACTTAACTTCATTTGAGAGATGGTGTTATGAAAAAGGTGATCTCATTATTGAGGTGGTCTGAGGTTTAACTGTAATAATTTCCAGTCAGTTCTGTTTACGTAAGTACTACTTTATAGATATACATGTATAATGATTGCAATAAAATTATTATACCATATTTATTCACCCAAAAACTTTTCTTGATAGATTTACATAAAGTAAGTCCAACATCCATTTTCAACACAAATCTGTTTGGATTTTTTTATCTGTGTCACCACAGAACCTAACACTGTCATGAAAATAAATGTCCAGAGTGAATGAAAAGATCAATGAAAAAGTCATTACATGTACCACATTGAGATGATATTTTCACTATTGTGGCACCTTCTCCAGTAGTCTTCAATCGAATCTCTCAGTAGTTGCATTTTCTCCGCCCCCAGAAATAACGATCTGAGACCAAAATGATGGGAATTTTGATATCTGAATAGGATTTTGCAGGATTTCGATAAAAAGAGGTACACATGTTTCGAGTTGCAACATATATGGTAGCTACATATATGCATGCATTAGAAATAATCCCAACGACTTCCTATGCCATCAATCAATATCAATAATTATATTCAAATGAGTATTCAATGTATTGTAAACTGCTCATCACATCAAATGACCTCGGGATCATGACCAAAATGAATTCTAATATTGTCCAGATAGTTTTACCCATTGGCCCTATATTGGCCCTAGTTATTTTTTTTTATTGTTAGATTATAGACTTCATAAAAAATATCTACTACTGGTAGTATCAGTATGCTTCTCCAAAGATGCACTTTTTTTAATAACTAGATGTTCTAATTTCAGTGGCTTCAGCATGTTTGACATTACAAGTAACCGTATCTTGACATTCACAGAAACATTAAAAGTCCTTGAGAACTCAACTTGGATATAATTGTGCTCCAGAGGATAAAAGTCTACAATTGTATATATGTATATTTGAAAAATATAAGAACTTTGTAAGTATTTTACTCTTTTTTTTTCAAATAGTTGTCAAATATTCAGTTTGAAACCGCTATTTTGGGAAACAAAGAAACAATTCAGGATTTTATTGTTGATTAAATCATACTTTTAGTAATTTTATTCTAAACTGAGCAAATCCAATACCAATTTTCCTTTATACATGTATTTCAATCCTTGTAGTGTTCCGTTGTACATTTCTAAATCTATCATTCATTATAATGATAAAATATGATGTGATATGCGTTGCTTACAAATTGAAAAGTAAAAAAAATGCACATTGTAGAATTATTATGCTATCATGAGAAAACTTCACTTTCTAAGGTTATATATTTGTCTGTTGAAATGATTGATAGTTGACATTTCAATGAACACTGCTGCTAAAAGATTCTGGTGCTCAATGCTAGAAAGTTTTCATTAGTATATTAACTTCTTTGCTTCATGTACAATCTTACGATGCAACAAGATTTATGGTCAAATACAATTTCAAAATGATGTACATGTACTGCTTCACTTATGTATTTGATCTAGTTGGAGTAAGTAATTTTATGAAGAGAAGATTTTTCTAAAACTGTTCTTGAATTACAATTTGTCACTTTGAAAAGAAAAGGGCAAGTTATGTGCGTACTATAATTTGTATTGGAATGAAGAACTCCTGAAGCCTCTAGACAACATTACTCTAGAAGATATTTAATTTGAATATTTTTTCATATAATTTTGTCAAATTTCTAATTAATCAAATAGAGAAATGGAAGAAGTTAAAGATCAGATGAAAGGACGTGAAGGATTGCAGGCAAAAGATAGTGACAGTATTATCAGTATGGAGAACAATGGTGATGAGAATAAAGAACGTGGAAATTGGACAAATCCTCTTGACTTTGTGCTTTCATTGGTCGGATATGCTGTAGGACTCAGCAACATTTGGAGATTTCCATATCTCTGCATGAGAAATGGTGGAGGTCAGTAATTGATCCATGGTTCTTTTTTTAATACTGAATACTTATTTACAAGTGTTATGTTAGAAATTCTGCTTGAATGTTGACTTAACTGATGAATTTTGTGTAAGCTTATGTTTGCATGTAAGAGAAGAAGCGATGTCACTAGCAAATACCTTACATGCAAACGTAAACTAAGTGTACAGAAAAAGAAAATATTCAATGAAACATTGTTTTCAGATACATTTTTTTTCTTCATCTAGGTGCCTTTTTGATTCCATATTTCACGTTTTTATTTCTGGTTGGACTTCCTCTGTTCTATTTGGAAGTTGTCATTGGTCAGTTTTCCAGCCGAAGTGCTCTTCATGTGTGGAACATTTGTCCTTTATTTAGTGGTGAGAACTGAATTATTTTAAAGCAATCCTTTATTTACATGTATGTAAATGCTATATACAATGTATGTTGCTTTGAATCAATAACCATTTCTCATTTATTTTGAAATAACTTGTGTCATTGTTGAATTAAGGTTATGTGTTGGTTGATTTGGTCTAGATTCAGATAGCTAAATTTACTTTCAGCCATTTTCCATGCATTTCCCCCTTAGAAAAAAATTGAGTCATTGTATTATAATATAGGTATTACATACTTAGAAATGATAAGCTTTATCATAGTGATTACTTCAATGACGAAGAAAAGTTACCATGGGAGACCTGATTCATATATAAGAGCCATCCTCTACCACAGTAAATCCCAAGTGCCACTCATTCATGTGTAACTGTGTGTATGTATATATATTATGTATGGCACAAGTGGCCCACCCATCTCCAAGACTTTAAAATTTAAAGGTTTGGGGCTGTTAGATGGTTGTGTTAGGTCACCACCTTAAGATCAACATATATAACAAACGAACTCATTAACCAAATAATTTCCTCCTACGGTTTAGGTCTAGGTTGGTCCATGATGATCATTACGGGCATCATGACCATGTATTACAATGTGATCATCGCGTGGGTCGTTTATTACCTGGTGCGCTCATTTACATTTGATCTGCCTTGGGGACAATGTGGAAATGACTGGAACACAGAGCTATGTGTGGACAGGTAATGTCGATAATGACGATTAAGTTTTTAAAATCATAAACTGAAAACATATATCAAAATTAATTGTTGGTATATTTAAAGAAGGCTATAACTGTAGAAGGTGGCAGTCTCGTAGTACAATACAGACTTGTATAAGAAGTCTGTAGCAGTTTATAACATTATGTAAAAAGAAACATTCAATGCAAAACCAGTGTGTATTTTGTAAGATTCATTGAACCATTATTAGCATTTGACTTGACATTTATCATTAAATAAACATGTAATCGATCAAAACTGCTATCAATTTGACCAGTGAGAGTGACCTGTGCCGATTATCAATATGCAATAATAATGAGAATACTTAGCATTATTCTTAAAATTTGTATGAACTTGAGAGTCATCCTGACTCTCTTTCACACCATGTCTGTGACTTTCAAACTAGTACTTTCCTTTCAGCTCAAAATTTTCTAATGTGAGTAACTCGAGTTTTGCATGGGTAAATGGCTCATTTGTCGATCTCAGAAATGCCTCTGTGAAATGGAAAATGCCTGCTGAAGAGTTTTGGCAGTAAGCATTTACATGTATTTCTTAATGTCAAATCCAAGTTTTTTAGATTCCATGGTCATTATTTTTCTACAAAGTAAAATGTTGAATAAAATAATTACTGAACATGAACAACATTTCTATTTTTTTTGTCTTTTGATTGAAAATAATTCTCAACTTATTTTGTAATTTTTTTGAATACACATGATAAATTATCAGTTCAGTAGCATGCTAAAGAATCCAATGAAATAAAGTTAGACTCATATTCTATTGTATCTCTAATTAATGTAGTTGTCTGACAAAAGTGAGAATATTGTGTGCATCTTTCAGAAACGAGGTTCTTCAGCTGTCGTCTGGTATAGACGACATGGGCACACTGAGGTGGGAGCTCGTGCTCTGCCTTCTTGCCAGCTGGATGTTGGTATTTGCGTGTTTGTGCAAAGGTGTCAAATCACTGGGAAAGGTGGATATCCATTACACAACCTTTTCATTTTAATGTATTGGCTATTATTACTGTTTACAAACCAGACGCTGTACATTAATTTTAATCCGCGAAACGCTCCATTTTGATTGTTTTGTAGCTTATGCTACGTGTTTGAGATATCCTGTTATGGGAATAGTTTTGAGATGTAAAGTAAATATGTTCATCACTCACTCACTCATAACATGCACACTTAATATCAGTGATATCTCCTGGTTACTCTACTGTAGGTGGTTTATGTGACGGCGACTGTGCCCTACGTGTTCCTTGTCATCCTGCTTATCAGAGGACTCACGCTAGATGGAGCATTTGACGGGATCAAATACTACATCACACCTGATTGGCCCAGACTACTAGAATTCAAGGTACTCCAGTTCTCATAGAAGTATTATATTTCATTAAGTTTACAGTGTGTTGTGCAGATAGACTTTATTAATTTTAGAGACATGTGCCTGCACACATTGTACAGTATTTAGTTCTGTGAAAGAAGTCCAAGCTCTGGCATGCATAATTATTGATAGTTATTTTTTGTTTCTTCTGGACATTGGGGTGGGGCCGATTAGATTTTGATATTTATCAACATTTTATGTAAGCAGAAAAGTGTGATTGCATTAATGCTGCACTTTTATTTGTACGTTTAAATTATTAACTCATGTGTTCTATTTTTGTAGGTTTGGGGCGAGGCATGTCTGCAGATTTTCTATACACTGGGACCTGCTTGGGGAGGTCTGATCACTATGGCCAGCTATAACAAGTTTCATAATGATGGTCTCCGGTAAGTGTCTTTCAATTCATACAGAATAGTGTAAATATTAAGGATTATAAGTTTTTTACCATATACATCCTAATGTAATGTTCTTGGTGTCACCAGCTTTTAGCACTGCAGTTTCCAATACGTTGAGAGCATCACGACCTCATGAAAAAGCAAGCATACTGAAACCATTTTAGAAAGGGTCATGTTTTTGCTTTTAAAGTTCAAGATAAGGTTCTTTTTACTTTCATTTACAGCGATTCTCTTGTGGTGTGCTTGACCTGTTGTGGCACCAGTTTCTTCGCTGGTTTTGTGATATTCTCAATTGTGGGCTTCATGGCAAAGCAGGTAAAAAAATGTTAAATGTAAATGTCCTTATTTACAGTAAAAATTCACATTTTCTTGTGCTCTAGTGACTTACAAGTACAGTTACTACAGATGGATATTGTAACTACTACATGTATCAAATGAATAAGAAACATTCACTTATATTCGGCCTAAACGACAGGTGAACTTGCCGGTTTCTGATGTGATCACCTCAGGACCGGGACTGGCATTTATTGCTTACCCAGAAGCTCTTAACAAGCTCCCAATCTCACCCATGTGGGCCATTTTCTTCTTTCTCATGCTTCTAACAGTTGGATTGGACAGTCAGGTGAATTATCACATTATTAAACACGCCATTGTTTTCAATAATTCTTTTTTCTCTTATTTTTAACTTCAAAAACTTATGATTCATAAAGAGACATAAGGGGATGATACAATACATACCGTAATTTTTCTGTGATCATCTGAATCCTTACAGTCATATTTTTGTAATTTAAATTAATTCATATTGAAAAAAAAGATCAATGAAACTTTTTTTTTCTATTCATGAAAATTAGTTTGGTATGTTTGAAATGCTGGTAGCTGGCTTTGTGGATTTGTTTCCTAAATTTTTGCAAAAGAGAAGGACTTTATTCACAGCATTTATGGCATTTCTTTGGTTTCTTCTGGGACTGCCATACGTATCTCATGTAAGTAACTCTATTTTCATTTTTAAAGAATCATAACTATAATCATATTATGTTTCTCATTATGTTACATCCATGTCAAATCATTTTTCTTGGATTTTTAAGGGAACATAATAGAATGATGTTTTTTCAGGGAGGAATGTACTTATTCCAAATTGTCGACTGGTATTCTGCAAGTTTTTCGTGCATGGTGATAGCTTTATTTGAATGTATCTGCTTCTGCTACTTCTACGGTAAGATCACTATCCCTTATCAAGCTCACTGAGCTAAATCACAGGAAGGTGGTACATATATTACTAAATGCCCGGACAGAGCAAGATGGACGTCTCACGGAGTAATCATGTGCATATTATGAATCAGGATCAAAAGATGTTTCCCTCCATAATAGTTGGATTAGTTAAAGTTCAAGTTAGATTTTATAAAATAGTTTAGTCTATTGGTCAACAAAGACACATGGGCCAAAAGTTATATTTAATCTAAATCCTATAATGAGGTTTCTGTAACATGTTCCTGTCACTTCCTGCACAGTTCCTGGCAGATCTGATATCCTGTTGAACATATAGTCATTGGGTGATAAAGATCTAAATACAGTTATTGTAAGTGTTAAATTAGAGACAAATAGAATATTATTAAACCAAATCTATCTTTTGTTAGAACCTATGTACAGAGATAACTATATTCAGGTTTGCCGCGTTTGTCTTACGATATCGAAATGATGAACGGTTCTCCCCCCGGTCTATTCTTCAAGATCTGTTGGTATGGTGTGACACCGCTTATCCTAGTGGTGAGTATGTACAAATCATCTAATAGAGATATATTAAAATAATTATGTGTGCAAATAAAGTCTTGAAGAGCTGATATCTATTGGTTTACTTGTTTTTAATTCATAAATGAATGCAAATAATTATATCATACACTTTTGTTACTTCCGCTTTATTATTCTATTTTTTTTTCATAATTTTAATACAGATCTGCATCTGTTGTCTGTTTGTTTTATGAGCTAATTTATTGTAATTATCATGATGAAAACATTCAAACATTGAAATAGTTTGATAAATCTACAATAATCATAGCAAAGTTAACATCGTAAGACTAAGCAGAAGTCTGTAATGTTTTAGGAGTTTTTGGGGTCAGAAAATATTTTAAGAGGAAAAATTAAATGACTAAATGCTAAATTAGTGATGTATTTATATATATGAATTGAAATTCAAGTAATCAAAAAAAGTTCAAATATGACATTGTTTGTGTGACTAGGTCATCATAGTCTTTGCAAGCTTCCAAATGTCGGAGCCGACATATGGCGAGTACTCCTACCCGTCGTGGGCCATTGCATTCGGCTGGTGTCTCGCCATGCTGTCAATCATACCCATCCCTCTCTACGCCTTGGTCTTGGTGCTGAGAGAAAAGGGAACACTACTGCAGGTTAGTTTGATGCAGTATGATTTAAGAATAGGAAACAGTGTTGCCATTTAGTTACGTGCAGTATAATCTCCAATGAGACCACCTGTATAGTAAGACAATTTTCACAGTCTAAAAAAAAGAAGCTCTATTGGAACCACTACAGGAATTACATTCTGATCCATTTGGGGCTTATTCAATCCATAATAAAAAAAAGTAACCCCTCATCAAAAAAAAAAACTATTTTTAGTACATTATAAATTAAGACATCAGCCAATCGGAATTTCAGGCCAAGTCAAAAGTGCATTCTTGTACAAGGCCAAGTAAGAAAAATAGCTGCTGACTTTGCTTGCGAGTTAAGTCTAATTCAGCAAAGTTGTCCCAGCCAAAAGAGGCACATTAACCCACTAGACAATATTGAGCAATAAATAATATGTGTAATGTGAAAGAGATTCTCTTCGACCGACGATACTGAAATAGGTGGTTTTTAGTTTGGAAGGTCAAAATTTTATGCATATGACTTTTGATAAAGCCGTATGGATAAATGTAATATATAGTGTGTAGTGTGAAAATTCATATTCTTCTTGCCTCATTGTAAAAACTATGATATATCCTACAACCAAAGAGTGGATGTTATAAAACCCAGTGTGTTTGATGATGCCTAATTGTTCTTATCACTTTTGCTTGCAGAGATTGAAAAAACTTACCACACCTGCATGTGGATGGGGACCAGCATTGGAAAAGTACAGCAGCACTTATAAATACAGACATCAGAATCAACAAGAATATCTTCTTGATCATAAACCAACATAAACTGTGATAAAACAATATTGAGTGGTGTGGTTGATTTGATGAGTTTAAAAATAGATCTATTTTGGCGTGTAAGCAGTGTGTTAGGTGTATGTGTATTAAAATGGAACCATCATTTACGTGATCGCAGTTTCATCATATTGGTGCTAGACTACTACAACTTGTGTTTTCATGATTGTATATTCGGTTCATCCTGCATTACATTGTTCATGATTTAAAGAATTATTTTAGATATCTATTTGAACCATTGTTGTGCTCTATGGCAAAACTTTAGCTGTTTTCTCAACAGCTTCATCTGGCTGAATGAAAAATCTCAGTTGGTCACATGACCACCTGTCATAAACCGTTTAGCACCATCAAATCCATTATTCCGTGACATAAGGACAAATCCCCAGACAGTGCCAAGTGCAGGATTATTTACGAAGTGCGTTGTCCTCAGTGCCAATATAAGTACATTGGTGAAACAGGTCAGACTCTTAATATACGCATAAAGGAACATTTAAATTCAAAATGTATTCCAACAGCGGTAGGAGAATGTATGATAGACACGGGGCATAAGATCACCCCAAAGGATTTCAAGTTTGGAGCAGGAGGAACAAGAACTTCGCAGAAAGATCCGCGAGGCGATTGAAATGCGTGTGTTCTCCGGAAATGAACCATGACACCGGCTATGACCTGCCCCCCGTCTACTCATCCCTGCTGTCACATGACTGCTGCCGCGATTGTGGTCATATGACCAACTTAGGTTTTTCATTCAGCCCGATTAATGTGTTGAGAAAACAGCAAAAGCCTCGCCGTAGAGCACAACAATGGTTCCAATAGGTATCTAAAATTATTCTTTAAAATTGTGTTTTCATGTTCAACATGACTGTCAAGTGACAGAGTTGATCTGCAATAGATTTCAAGATCTGAATAAAATGCAGTTTGGCTGGACATTACCAAACAAAAGAGGAGGAATCAATTATCTGTTGTATCAGGACAGTTGTGCAATTAGAACTGTGCAAGTGAAGTGCCAAATATTTTTGGAAAATACATATAATATATAATCTTCATAAATGTTATTGCTGACTCATAGTCTTTCACATGTGGAGAAAACGTGAAAATGACTGATTCTATAATGGCCTATAATAGCTTCTTGCAGATGAAAATACATCTTAGTCTAATCAATTCTGTATTTCTAAATAGACTTTTTCCTACATAAGGAAATTTATTTTATGATCTTGGATGCCAATAATCATATCAAGTGAGTGGCTCAATCTACTAAAGACTTGCTGGTCATTTTTACATCAATGTATAGCATATATTTTGTGAAAATTCTGCAGCTTGTTACGGGTACATTAACTTGGTGTAAATCTTGTTTTATATTTTGTGTGTAAATAATGCATTATATTTTGAATAACTTACAAGATTTACACGTACTTATTGTCATGTTACATGTACATAGAACATGGGTGTCATTAATGTGCTAGTGTGCGGAGCATAATTAATTTGATACAAATAATAATGCTAAAATTCAAGAGTATTCCTCGTTTTATTGGGTTTTAGTAAAGCATAATAAATTTATATTGGTAATTTCAAATATGAAATAGACAAAACACCGGGTACATAACCAATAACACTATACATTGTATAACAAAATGCTTGATAACTACTTGTGAAACTACTTGTGATCTAAAACACAAGGTAGAACCACTAAATGTTTCAAAAATTCATACAGAGTACACGGGTACTGACTATAACATTTACTAGCACTAATTGTGACTACTAAAGCAATAGAAATTTATCACAACAAGCAAATCACTTTTGATGAGCAAGATGTAAAGATAAAATGATTTTTGGAATCATTTGACTTTGAGGTACACATCATTCTTTTTCTGTTCTACCTGATAATGGTGTCCAGTAAAAAAAGAGATCATGCTGACTCCAAATAGAAGTTTAGCTTTACATCAAACAATTCTGCTGGAATGATCCTATAATGGAAGCCAGTAAATCACAATGATAAGCATTCAGATGAGATAACATCAAAATTCTATTTTGCAAGATGTCATGATACGTGCATGTTACCTGATATATTGCGCTTAACCCCCTTCGTTGTATAGCAAAACTTCAGATTGAGAATATATATATTATATTCTACTTTGTTTTCTATGGCAAGCACTGTATTGGCACAGCTGGAATCAGGTTTTACAACCCTAAGGTTCCATTTTGAGTAAATCAAGTGGCTCTGATGGGACTCGAACTCAAGACCCCAAGGTTGTGAGACCAGAATGATACCATCATGCCAAGCCGCTGGCTGTTATATATTATAATTTTCACAGTGCTTCAACTGTCTAAAGGTGTTGGACAGATCTCTTCATTTTGAATATAGTAAAACATTAAGTGCATGTGCCATGATGTTGAGAGAATTTGAGTAGGAATTGCACAAATAAACGATAATGTTATATACTGAACAGACCTATGCCACATGAACTGTTTGATAAAGTATATATCTGTGGTTGATACTAGAATAATATCAGACAATAATCGTAACATGACAAACAGGTAATAAGATATATCAATTTGGTGCACAAATTTTGCATACTATATTTTGTCCGTCAAAACAATAGTATTGCTTGAAGGCATCGCATTAGAAACAATACATTGTCTACTTCATCCTGCCATATTTAAATCATTCTTACATGAATTTAAATGCTTGAAAATCACAAAATTCCAAAAATCTAACACTGTGAGATAGTTGAAGCACCGTGATTTTGCTACTACACGGGGTCTGAAATTCCTTTGACATTAATGAATTGCGCCTCAAAAATGTGCAAAGCAAGCAAATGCTGCCTGAAGAAAGATTTTCCCAGTCTGTGAAATAGTTAGATAATGTGCAATATTGTACATGACTCCTATATGAGTCTGCCTGAGTCATCAATGGAAACAATAAGGAATTATATGAAAATAACTATTGTAAAACAAGTTGGATGTGTATCATTCAATGATGATTTCTTACATCTGGATTCATTATACAAAGGGTGAAAAAGGTACTCAGATGCTTCTTCTTTTGTCTGGGGGTATATTTCAGAGGACATTCCTCCTGCCTCGGGCTTCCGTAGCAAAGTGAGCAGGTTGTTATACACTTTGCTTCTGCCTTGAGTCTCATGATGGGTGTTTGTTCACAGTGCAAGAAGTACATCGGTGAGACAGGAATAAACTTTGGCACAAGATTGGTTGTGCATTTCGACAAGGCAGTGGTGTAGATACAAACCAATAAAACTAAACTTGTCATCCTCAAGAAAGAGGTGAAGATCATTGGACAAGAGGAGAACTGGAGCTGGGGAAAGATGCTCAAAGCCCTTAAGATTGCCAGCCAGGGTTTATCTGAACTAAGGCAAGGCGGTCCCCCCAGTGTTGACAAAACTTCTACATGTGACTGGGAATTCCACCGATCATATGACTATGCAGAAGCAAGACGCATAACAACAGCCTGCTCACTTTGCCATCGAAATATGAATAGGAGGAATGTCCTCCAAAACGTTGCTTCAGAACAAAAGAAGAATCTGAGTAGATTTTTTACATTTTTGTATAAAAAAGTTGGAATTTTAATTATAACATCACTTTGCTTGCCTAATCACAACAAATAATAGTCAATAACTAAACTTACATTTGTGACAAGAATAATATATATGTATGTATTAAAAAAAAAAGAAATAATTTACATCTAAGCAAAAAATGCTTTGGTAATACAAGAAATAATTTACATCTATGCAAAAAATACTTTGGTATATATTGTAATACAAGTGCAAGTCCATATATTCAAAACAACAACAATAAACAAATCAGAAAAAATGCAATGTACTTTTATAAACTTAAACCACATTTAATCTTCAAACAATATATACAATTTTGAGAAGTAACAAGACTAAGTACTTTTTCATTACATGTTCGTTGTTTCATGTCATCATCATAACATTATTTTTACATCAGGTGCCAAGTATTGACTTGGATTTAAAGGCCAAGTTTATGGACTTGCTTTTCTATTCAAGACTGAATACGTTTTTTATTACATAATAGGCCCTATCTATGTAAAAAAAACTTCCGTAATACAAGTGCAAGTCCATATATTCAAAACAACAATAAACAAATCACAAAAATGCAATGCACTTTTATAAACGTAAACGACATCTAATCTTCAAATTGTATATACAATTTTGAAAAGTAACAAGACTAAGTACTTTTTTATTACATGTTCGTTGTTTCATGTCATCATGATGACGTTATTTTTACATCTGGTGGCAAGTCTTGGCTTGGATTCAAGGCCCAGTTTATGTTCTTGCTTTTCTATTTACTTTATCATAAACCTCAGGGAATGCATTCTCACAACCCAGTTTTGTTCTCATTTGCCCATAGGGAGTGATCAAACATCTTTTCAAAGTCTTCTCGGCTCAGATAGGAATCAGCATACAACATCTGGAAACTAAGAATTAGACAGCATTTTTAGAGAGTGATGTTGATGCAAATATGTCTTTTAGTGTACTGACAGGAAATTCATTGGAGTAACATTTTCTATTTTTAAAAAATGGTACTGAATATCAAAATTATAGCCAGCCGGATGGTTTGATAACACTAAGCATGTGAATCTTGTATCCCATCAACTCTATTCTCATTTCAGAAGTGATACGGATAATTTTTTCCCCACTTGTTTTTTCTCGTTTTGGAAAACTTGCAGAGTGGCGTTTTTTTTATACATAGCCCGTATGACAGTGTATGCTGTCTATGACTTAGTAACTTTGCACTTTCTCTATTCCAAATAATATGGCGAGTTAATAGGTTTTGCAATAAAAAAACTAAATAAAAATGTGTGTGAATTGTTTCATTTGAGTTTATCCCTGCTTTATGCGTAGAATATACTGTATGTGTCAAACAAACTAGATTGTAATTTAAGCATCATTGGAATATCCAAACAAGGTGGATATGTACTGCTCTTGATATTATGATGATGTAAACATATGAACCCTAGACTGAAGCGAGTTGGGCCAAAATAGTAGACATTTGTCAACTGTACTGTACTGTACTGTTTTGTACATTCCTCCTCTCAGATTAGGAGAACCTGGACGCCCAGGTAGCTTAGAGGCAGGTTAGTTAACCAACTGAGGCTCAGGACAGATCGCACTAACTATTATTTTCAAACTAGGTCAGTTCTTTATCGTGCAGATTGGTGGTTGTCCTTTACATGGGGCATGTCTTTTAATGATGCTTCGCAACCTCAAGCTTGGTGTCGGCACCATCTAGTAGTATTGCCTGATACTGTAAGTTTGCACATGCACCTGTTTGCCTGTATGTCATGGTTGAAATAATCACTTTTTAAAAAAATCTTACCCATCATGATCCATAACAAATTTTTCCAATCGTTTTGTAGTAGGAATGTTTTCGTAGTTCTTCACTTTTGGAGCTCCATAAGCACCTATATCAACATACATCTCTGTTTTCTTGTTGTCTTTTGGGTGAACAAGGCCTGGATTATTTGGTAACTTGAACGGACACAGCCACAATGGATACAGCTGGAACAATGCCATTTAATGTTTAAAATCTTGTGTGAATCAAATCTATAGCTACACGTACATGTATATCAATAAAAATTAAGCTTTTATTACAGTAGAACCTTGCCATTGGGGACACCAGTGGGAGTAGAGAAAAGTGTCCCTATTAGGAAGGACAAGGTGTCCCCATTAGTCAAACTGCCTCTGGTAACCTGTACATTATGTGACATTACAAACTAGGTGTATCCAGATCAGGACTATACTAATACTAGTCTCTATCTGAGGGCACCTAAAAACTTCTCTCCCTATTACTGGGAGAATTTAGTGTTCCTTGTTCCCAATTCAGAGGTCTTCAACAGAAACAAACTTTGGTGACAATAATAAGGAAAATCAAACAGGCAAATAAAAATTTATCTCTAATTACAAGGTGTACCCATTAATGGATTGTCCACTTTAAATAGCAAGGTTTTACTGTATGTTTAAGGTACATAATACAAGAATTGAAACTACATGTACAGAAAAAAGGACCATACGGGTCCTATATCGCTCACCTGTCAAACACCATTTTATGTACTTTTACGTTTTCATAATTAAATTGTCATGTTTTGCATACACACCTTGTTTTAATTTGGTAAAAATCAAATGAAAAATGACTCAACTATGGCTTAAGTAATGGTTATACAAACAATTTGATGGACCGCAGGGGCGGGGTCAATTGCCTCTAAAGGGGGATCATTCAACTATGGAATGATGACCATATTACAGGTACACACACTGTGTGCAGCTTTGATGAAAATTGAAAGAAAAATAAAGAAACTATTCTGCATATATATGTATGAATTATGGACAGATGATGGATGGACGACAGATAAAAGGTGATCACAAAAGCTCACCGGTCTCTGACAGATGAGCTAAAAAGCAAAAAAGCAAAACATTTACATTGATCTCATTGTCAAAGCATTCTAATGACGCAGCCATGTCTTCAATAGGAACGAGCATATCTTGGATGATCTGGTGCTTTTCATACATTTGCTTAATGGCTTGTGTTTGGGTAAGTTTGAGCAAGGAGATCTTGGGAGGCATCATCCAACCAAACATTAGTCGAAACCATGGATTGTTCCCAAATGGCACAATGTCCTACAGAAAAGATGACATCATGGGATACTGTAGATAAGAAAAGATGTAGAAATTTACTCAGTGCTCTTAAAATCTATACCAGTCTTTGAGATATGAATTACAATAACATATAAATGTTAGAGGTACATTTTAGAAAGCTAAGCGAAAATATTTGGGGAGAGTCTCATATACTTACACAACCATTTGTGAAAATGACATGTAGTAGTAGAATTCAAACCTGCATTTGCCAAAAGATGGATCTTGTGTGTCTGTGGTAATAGTGGCGAAGAGGAATGTATTCTACTGCAGTTCCCCTTTCCAGGAACTTGTGGACATGTTTGAAGAACCACGGTTTGTAGTAATTACCAATGGCATTTACCTGGGAAAAATCATATTTGATAAACATTTTTACTTATAGTGTAATATAATTTGAAATGATAAGATAATTTTATTTATTTAACACATATACGGTAAATCTAATTGTACATAGAGTTAATTCTGTACTTTTGGATGATTATTATGGAATATTTTTTTAGTCATACAATGGTCCTATACAGGCATCCAACATTAACAGAAATAAATATCATTTTCTTTCCAATCGTAATGAATTAAATTGTTCTCCCACAGAATTTCTGGTATGCACTATATATGCTTTTCCCCCTTACACAAAATTAAAAAAAAAACTGGTAATAATATATTCAATTATCAATAGATTCTTTCCTCTATTAGAATGTAGTTTAAATTTAAATTCCAGGTGCAGTTAGCAGAAATCAGTTACTACTTTAAGCTGAATTGTGGTGTTCGAATCAAAATGTCATTAATACAAAGACCTCATTTTATGGGCCCCATAATGATGAAAATAAAACTAGCTGGGACGTTCGTAAACGCCAAAAATCTCCCCCTCCTAGATCAGCCCCTTTTAGGCCAACAATTTCAAAATTAGTAATTCAAATACATCCATTCCATGCATAAAGACTATTGTAGAAAGCCAACACATCTAATCAGCTCTGTATAACTTTGATTTTTGTAACTAGTGTAAAAATTTAATAAATTTGTCTGCTGTTAACTTAGCCATGTAGATTAAAAGCTGGTAAACCATTGAATACTTCTCCCTGTAGAGTGGTAACAACCCTTGGTTATTAACACACAATGCATATAAGTTCGACAAAAGTAGGCCAAAGTACATCAAAAGCAATTCAGCTGTGGAGACTAATATATTGACGAAAATTGTAAAGTTTAAAGACAATAGAACAAATATACTACCGGTATATATTTAATCTATACAACTGGATTATTTACCATGAAAACAGACGTTTCATATCGCATCCGCCATATTTCTTCAGTGTTGTATAGAATAAATATTATATAGTATATGTTAACCTAGATGTCTAATCTTCACATTATTAATAGAACAAATACTTTTTAAAGTACAGTGGTAACAACTGTTTTATTCAAATGTTCCATGAATTTTTCAAAAGAAGGCCAAAGTACACAAACATCAAATCAGCTCTGGAGAGTAGTACAATGAAGCTAAATGTAGTTTGGTGATACATGTAGTAGATAAAATACTTCACCTTGTAGAGTGGTAACAAGGTTTAACATGTAACGCTCATAAGTTCGTAAAAAGTAGGCCAAACTACAAACAACATTTTTGAAAGGTACTTTTTTCCTCAAACAACACATATTCAATTTGCAAAGTGAAACGAAAGTCAGTGTTGCATGTAAAGGTAATTTGGAAGATCGTGGACTCGAACTCACTGTCTCCCGTCCATGATTCAGACCGGTCATATAATATGTCATGGGCGGTTGCTCTACCAACTGAGCTAATCTCCCAGGATGAAGTACACACACTTCGACTTCGCCTATATGCTGCGTTGCGCAATCACACTGATTGTCTGACACCTGACGCTATATTTAGCTTCACCAGCCGTGCCAGCCTTGATCCGATATACACTCACTGACTTCGTATGTTGGGCATGTTGTTAATCTATCAGGATGCATTGTGTCCGAGCTACTTTTGTGACAGCTAGACTCCTCCAACTTCCTACTCCATCGACAACCCCCATACCAGCGCCAGATCCGATCCGGGCAGTAGAGACGGCAGCGGAGCGACGAGACACCACCTCTCTTCCACATCCCGGGGTGAATCCGGAACCACTGCATGGAGCCCGAGCCTGGCTCGAGCCAGATCCCATCCAGGAAATATCCCGGGATCGATCCAAAGCCTCATGCAGCGGCATCAATGGTTCATAGGGCTCTTGGAGATAGCGAGATAGGGAGTTCTATCTTTCAAGGGGCACGGAACACAATTTAGGGAACACTATTATCAGATCAGGAATTCTCCCTGATCCAAATGTTCCCATAGTCAGCTTTCGGTGACCGAGGGACCTGTAAGAATTCTCAGATCTAACTTTCCATCATCCGTCAGATTACACTACCCATCTACCTGAGTTCGAAATTCCCGGGCGGTAGCCCCCTCCCCCAATGTCTTGCACACAGGGCCAGCCCACTACCAATGGACAATTTCACACGGAGCTACCCGGTGGCTTCTACCGAAGCACCCGGGTCCTTGTCTTCCACCAATTGAAATGAAAGTCAGTGTTGCATGTAAAGGTAATTTGGAAGATCGTGGACTCGAACTCACAGTCTCCCGTCCATGATTCAGACCGGTCATATGTCATGGGCGGTTGCTCTACCGACTGAGCTAATCTCCCAGGACGAAGTACACACACTTCGACTTCGCCTATATGCTGCGTTGCCCAATCACACTGTCTGATACCTGACGGTATATTTAGCTTCACCAGCCGTGACAGCCTTGATCCGACATACAGCCACTGACTTCGTATGTTGGGCACGTTGTTAATCTATCAGGATGCATTATGTACGAGCCACTTTTGTGACAAAACCAATAGCTCTATACTAATAGTGTTCATGGTCTTCATGTTATGAGCCTGTTTATTTTGGCCAGACAGACAGATGGTCATAGATAGCCTACTAGTCTTTCAAATAACCTTATATCTAAAATTCAAATAGTTTTTATTTCTATTATAACAAAACCCACTCATGTCAACGATACATAAGTGCAAAGATGAAGAGTAAGTCCCGGGGAGTAAGTACAATTGTGACAGCCTCTAGTTCTAATAGATTTACAAAATCCTAGAAATTCCTCTGATATCAAATAT
Source organism: Streblospio benedicti (assembly GCA_019095985.1). Classification (NCBI taxonomy): domain Eukaryota; kingdom Metazoa; phylum Annelida; class Polychaeta; order Spionida; family Spionidae; genus Streblospio; species Streblospio benedicti. The sequence continues at coordinate 19,487,478 of CM032664.1, read as the reverse complement.
ACAGCCTCGAATATCCTGGCCTGTTATAGTCTTTAAAACCAGAGTATTCATTAGCTACAGCTGCAGAAGCAGCAGTATGCATGGGTGATTTACCAGGTAAACTTATCAAAGCTTCGCCATTACAAATAAACGGTACCACATCCCTTAACGGGAAAATACCTGCACAGCTGCTCTGAAAAAAGATTGCTGTTCTAAAAATCGAGACAATGTGCTTTTAGTAAATGATGCTTTAGTAGCCAAACAATTTGTTACCATTTACAATATGCCTTGTGATAGGCGAATACGTACAGACGCGGACAGAAGCACAGCTAGAAATCTCCCTCTGGAATGGTGAGATTTATACTGCATAACTACCGGTAGATTTGTGAGCAATGCAAATGAAAGTATCCACATGTATAAAAGTGTTTTCAATGTTCATTCTCTCCAAAATTACAGGTACATAGTACCATGGACCATATTTTATAGATTCATCAAGCATCTTTGATAACATGTACACAGCTCAATTTGTTTTTGTTCTGTTTTTTATTGACCTATTCATGTAGGTTTTACACATATACTGTACAAGTTACATGCTGTCATATTAGTCTATAACAATAGGAAAAGTTCATGCACACTTTCTGCATTGTAATCAGTATGATGATAAAACAAGTCATGATGTGGAATGCAGAGTGACATATCCTTATCATATGGTCATTGTCTCAAGTTAACAAACACTTAATTCATTTTTGATTGGTAAACTTATGAACTGATATTCAAATCTATGAGGTGACAACATGCGAGTATAGCAATTAATAGCTCTATTATACAACACTCATAACAAAATTATCAATCACAATAATTCAAACATCAGTTACACCCAGATAAAGGTTATGTTTGGTTTCAAATTGATAAAAGAATTTTACTTTTTAATAGCATTGATATACTTTTCCAGTGTTGCTTTGTAAAATAACAGCAAAAGAGGTGGGGAAATTGTATCAAATCATCACATTTAAAATTTCAGAATTTTTGGAATATGATTCCCCTGAAAATTGATACTTCTGATATAGTTGTTCAGCCATTCTAGTATAGAATTAATTCATATTTTTTAGAAGTTAGTACATTTTGAGCATATGATAACAGAGCTAAGACTAGATAAAAAGTAAAATAAACTTTTACTTATTTTCCATTTCACTTTAGGTTCAATCTTGCACATATGTATCTCTACAATAGATAAACACTGTGAATGTTGTGATAGACATTAAATAGTTGTTAATCAAATCAATAGTTATTTTTCTATAAATGATAATGGGTCAATGCCCAAACCTACATTGTTCTAACTTATCCTATATTTTATAGCTTGGATTCATTATAAGTGATAGAAGAAAATGAATATTATTTAAAACAATGTTTTAAGTTGTAATACTTTGTACCTCTGTACATAATTAAACCACTTTTGTTAATCATTAGTATTACACAAAAAATAACTCGGCTCACCTTTTCAGGTACAAAGTCATCAGTCATCACTCCAGTCATAATTACAGCCTGATTTTTGCCGTACATCAAACCTTCTACAAAGTCATTTCCTTGCTCAGCGAGTGTTGCTTCCTTAAATTTCTTGTTGATTTCCTCAAAAGATTGCACAGGCTCATACTGAAAACATAAGATTTGTACAGAGTGAAGATTATTTAACATTTTTAATTCTGAAAACCTTCAATAATAATTTCGAACATCCATTAGCTCTCAGCAAATACAACATTCAAAGTGTTAAAAAGTTATTTAGTGATATTAATGGTGGAAGACTAAATGCATATGGATTCACATAATCTTATTACCATTTTACCAAAATATGCGTTGACCTTGAAATAACGAAAGTAAGAAGCATTATCCTTTATCATCTTGTTTATATACATAACAAGAGAAGAAATACTATAATTGCATGATCATCTAAACTACAACATGTACATGTATTTTGAAAAGAAAATATTTTCAGTCAGTAACAAATTGTGTAGGTAAATAAATTCATTCTTCATCTCCCCTCAGATTAATCATTTGATTGGCTATTAAACCCATTTCAAACCAATTATACCTTTAATTTTACAAATTTCTTTGCAGGAATGATCTGAAGTTCAGCTGACACTAGAAAACCTAAAGTTCCATGAGACCAAGGTACTGCATAGAAAAGGTCTTGATTTTCATCCTGCAACGCCAAAGAAATAATGTTATAAGTTATACATTCATCACAAAAACAAAGACAAAGACTGGCAGATCCAGATGGGAGATGATGCCTTGCTCATTCCCCTTACCGCTCAAAGTATGACATTTTCATGGTTTGCATCTCCACAAGTTTTCACAAAATTCAAAGCTTATGAAAAATATATTGTGAAACAGTTTTGAAATATAAAGATGTTCTGGTGTACTAGATTTTGTATTGAAAAACAAACAAAAACTATAATTTGTACCTTACTACACTTTACCACACTTCCATCTGCTAATACTAATTCATAGCTCACACACACATGCTGCATTAATCCATATTTATGTGATGATGTTTCAATACCACATCCATTTATAACACCACCTAAATAATTGAAAGAAAATACACAAAATAGATTAATAAATACAAAACAAAGCAAATTTTATACACAGCATGCGGTTGTTGATTGCATATGGATAACACGCTGTTCGCTATATTGTCATCTTCAATAATTACTGACTTCCAACTGTGCAATAGAAGTTTTAGGAACAACTTATTTGCTTAGTGCGGAAATTAATGAATAAAAGCAGTATGATGCAACACAATCTGACTAAGTTTGCATGTTTTCATCATAGTTACTTTGCTAATAAATTACCCATTCTTTAGTAAAACATTTTTTTCTTTTAAATTTCAATTATTGTACTGAAGAAACCCATTTTACTCAGCTACTTCTCAAAGTTGTTAGAAATTATTTACACTAAAATGTCGCATATACATGTATATATAATTTTTGTGTTTCTATGTGTACACTTACAGAAATTTTCTACATTTTCAGATTTTAATTTTGTAAAATGGATATTTCAGTATGAGATACATGGACATTAATTAGAACATGGACATTAATTTAGACCATCTGTATTTTTCTCATCTTATCATACGACTTCAACAGAATTTGTTTGCTGCACTTGCTCTCAACCAAACTTGTAAAAAACCTATTCTAAATATTTAAATCATCCTATAATATCCAAATACATAGAGGATTAAGCAATAAGTCAAGATTTCACATCCAATCTCTGTATAGATACCAATGTTGTTGCATAATTGCATTTAGATATTATGGGCCAATCAAATCAAAGAGACCTTTCCTTCATTGATTTAGTCAGCTGAGCTTCCTACTATGCAAAGTGCTCTTTCATTTTTATTTGTTTTTATCTGGTCAAAATGAGTACATTGCTAACATTGCTAATTTAAACTTTGAAAATTATATAAATTTCTGTAAGTGTGCACATCTTTAATTCTTAGAAGTACAAATGTTTTTATAGGTGCAATATTTTACTAAATGTATTTTCAACATAAAGCGTATATTAAAGGAAGAAAAAAATTGTTCGGCTAAAAGATAGTTGAATAAAATTTGTGTCAGAAAGATAGAAGATAATTGATTATATGATAGATATTTACTGAACAAATAAGATAATAGAGTAAGCCTGATACAACTATCCATATACAAATATGACGTTTTCCCATACATATACAAATATGATTGTTGCACACCAAAGGCAACTGCATCAATGGGCTTTGAGAAAATTAAAAAATAAAGATCACTCTTAAATTAGCTCTTTTCAAAGCCCATTGTTGCCTTTGTTGCACACCAACATGTTTTTTTATATTTCGTACTGCTCAGAAAATATTCCTACAAATTTACAGAAAACAGAAACGTGTATTCAAAATAGTTATATAGACAATCATTTGTTTTTCTGATCATCCATACGAATCCTGAGTTACTCTATATCTAAATATGCATATACCAGCAATTAGATAATGCTTTGCTCCAAATGTACTACTAGTATATTTTTGCTTTTTGCTATTACTTATTCAACACTATGTATTTTACATTTCCGTTGCCAATACTCATGATCATTCGTCTTTGGTACTTTTACTGTGTTTACATAATGTATAAATCAGCAACTCCTTAATTAACAATTCAAACTTCAAACTTAGATTAACACAATTGCATTGAACAACTTAAATAAGTAATAACATAATTTCACGGTAACTTTGTTGCAACTTTTATCAAAGAAACAATGATGATATCCTTGATTTTAATCTTTATGTAGTTCATCTACAAATCCTTATCAGGCAACAAGGTAATAATATAGGTCATTGTGGAATTTTGAAAAATATTTTAAACTTCACATATAAAAGTTATATGAGAACAAAACTACAATTTTAAGAAGCAATGTTCATAATAAATGAAAGGACAATTACAACTGGCATGGAGACATGGAATCTCTAATTTGTCACATGATTTTCTGTAGAAACCATTTTTAGTATTATGAAACGATGCAGAGATGAAATATATGAATACATTAATTTGTTCAACTTGTTCAACATTAATTTGTTTGCTTTACATATTAAATGTTCAATTGCCATTCACTTGGCGAATTGCTAGATGTCATATATGGCATTATTCTAAGTCGACATAAGTAGCATAACTGCCTAAGGGTCTGAAATAGACGAGATCGGTTTTGGAGCACAGCCATATGTACATACTACATATATTTTCCAACTTACCGACAGTAAGATCGTCCAACTCAGGCACAATGGGCAGAGTCCACCCAAGAGGGGTGAGAGTTGCCGTGATCTGACCCATTGAAGCCATCGGCTCAACACGCACAGTTTTCTTTGCTGTATTTACTTCCAGCACATCTATGAGATTCACGTTGACATTGAACATTGTCTTCTTGTAAAGACCTCTCCTGAAGCTCACTGTTTGCCAGCCAGGTCTTGCAGTGCACATTTTTTTCTTCATTCCCTCTTGACGCCATTGCTTTACCTAAAATGATCACAAAATTTTCATTGAGAAACATCAAACATGGAAAGTTTCTCTTTTCAAGTTGCAGTGCTTCCAAAAATGTATTACCAATTGGACAGAAATCAAAACCACGGTGTATTATGGAAGTTTAAGTTAAAACAGTTCATTTAGTGCGGCGAATGTAGTTCAGCAAGTAACCATTCTGAACATCTACACATTCACCATTAAATTGGTATGTGACACTGTATTTCAAAATGCTTAATACAAACTACAAACACTCACAGCTTTAGCTGTATATCCCACTTTTATACATCAATCAATCAATTTGACTAGTTACATAAAATTGTCATAATCAGACATTTAAAAAAAACTAGATCAGATTGAAATTATTTTAATGCATTTTAATAAATATCAAATTATAAATTCTGAAATTTAACAAAAAAGAAACTATATTTTAAAAAAGAGTTCACAAATTATAACCAAGAATCAGGTTAATTCCTTAGAGGTTAATTCAGTGTCATATTCTATAGATAGCAACTGTTGCCCAGCATATTCTAGGCCCATGAACAAACATTACATTATATTATGTGCATTTAACATAATATATTATTCAGCTAATGTTTTGTTCCTGTGTTTCATTTGTAGTCAAAATCAAAATAATCTACTTACTTGTCTCTGTACATCCCTCACTTTCTCTTCATGTTTATGTGGTGCACTATTCAATTTGAAGACTACTAAATTTCTAATGTAATAAAACACATCATAAACCAACGACAGAGGCATTAAAAAAAAGAGGACAAAAATCCATCTGTAATTCACGAGTATATACTCTACAAGCCCCATGTTGGAGGAGATTCAATTTAATCTGAAAGGCATGTAAGGTCTACTGTGCCTTTGCTGGGGTTAGCACAGGGCCTCATATCCCTTGCATAGCGTGATAGCGATGATTGACAGCGGAAAATTGTTACACGCAGGGGTAACCATTTGAGCTACTAAGTATTTTTCGCGAGGAGGTAATAAATACTACGGATGGGCGCCAACGGGCATCGTCATTCGCCAACGGTACAACTATATAAATCTATATTTGGTATAAATAAAAGTGTTTTGACTTTTAATAGAGATATTTTGTTTCAGCCTCTGCCGGCTGATCAAAGAGCACAGCGAGAGCCAATGAACATTGATTAAAAGAAGCCGTGAGTGAGTACTAGGAACAGAAACTCGAAAATGAGGCTACGGAGTTGAAGAGTCTTAGACCAGCTGTCTTAGACTCCTCAACCCAGAGGTAGTGTTCACCCCTTAGCAAAATTAGTTCCAGGTCCATTGGGCCTGCGGGTCTCAAAAGTTGCAGGCCCAACAAAAAAGTTGCAGGTCCGATTATCCGATTGCTACAACCCTGAAAGTAATTAATCTAAGAGGTTGGGCAGCATACTCAAGCAGAGCGCGCAATTTTTAAAACTTTGTATATAAACAGTGCTTTCTGGTTGGAAGTTAAGAGCACTATTTTCGTGGGTAGTTACCATGAAGGGTCTACCCTATAGTAAGAGGCCTACTTCTTGTAGGCAGGTACCCACTCATTGGGCATAAATGCTCTGGAAAGAATCCATTACCTCTGTACACCTAATGTAGTTCAGGGGAACCAGAGACTATGTTCCATTTTCTATTAAGATGCCCTTTACACATCAACATTCGTCCTAAATATTTTTAGAATTTACAACAGAATATATAGCTTACGATATTTATAAACTTACTGAAAATAATCTTATCAAAGTACAGACCATGTTCGAAATTGAAAAGCCTGCACGATGGAAGGGGGGATCTATGAAAATATTTTTCCATGCATCATAATGTTAAACCGGTTTTAAACCACTGTAACGTATTGATTTTTCCAGTTATGAAACATTTAAAGCAGGAACGGTACAGTTAACTAGCACGTATGTAAATTGCAGACATACAAAGGTTACGTATTGTCAACATTCGCCAGTTAAACCGGTTTTAGCAATTGGTGATCTATATTGTGGTTGTTATATGTTTTCAATTTATGAAACATTCAAAGTTCAGTTTTTCTGAATTTCTGAACAATTATAACTAGATCTATGCTAAATGGACGTCCAGGGTTCTCCTATTACAAGAGGAGGAACGTACCACTCAAGTACAGTACAGTAGAATTGAGACCACCTCTATATTGAGACTACCTCTGTAATAGGATATTTTTATGCATGGTTCCAAACTTTCATAAAGTGACCAAACAGGCAAAATGAGGCTCCTTATAAGACCACCTCTCTATTCAGACCACTTGAGGTCAGTCCCACGGGTGTTCTTAATAGAGAGGTACTACTGTAACCCCGGACTGTAACATGTAAGCTAGATGTAAGTAACAAGTAGACTAGATTATCTGAAACATTGAAATTGAGATAAAAAATATCTGAAACAGCTTCGCCATTTTGATGAAATATCCGTGTTTTTGTAAAGGGCCCAAGTAAAAATAAAAGGATGAATTTGCTGAATAATTTTCCCGCCATTTTGATAAGTTGCCGAGTTTTTAAAGGATAACGGTGGCATTAAAAGAACAGTTTCTGACAAACCGGAATCGAAGGGCTATTTCAAAGGTTAACCAAGATGGATTTGAGGGAAAGAAGTCGATGATGACCCAGTGAGAAACACTTCGAATCGATGCAAATGTTCAAAGACAGAACTCAAAATTGAAGATTTGAGGGAAAGACTAGTCCATTATGGAATTGTCCTGTTATCGAAAAGGAGTTCCTGAATGTGTCTGTATTTGCTGGCCCAAATGCCGAAATTTGTGATGAGTGATGATTGCATGGTCGGGGGTATGCTGGTCAGCTGGTAGGAGGGATGCATACTGAGCAGGGATGGCCACTGTAAATCGAAATTATTTGATACCTGAAGTTAGACGGTGATTTTCCATACTGCATTGGTGGATAGTGACTGTTAAATGTCTAAATTTTAACTGTCTAAACATGGCGACGTTAGGATGACACTGCTGCAGGTAGACGGTGCATCCATTGCAAATAGTGGCTGCTTTATGTTCAAACAGACTTGAATAGTCACTGTAATGTTGTTTTTGGTGTGTGAGGGTCCCATACTTGGCAAGCATATTCCCTCAGCACAGAACGGGCCAGTGAAAAGTATGCTGCCAGTTCTTTCAGATCTCTTGAGCAATGAGACAGATTATGCCTTGGAGAAAGCCGATGGTTTGGTTACATCTTTAAACCTACCTTGTCAATGTGTGAGTCCCACTTCAGTTGGTTGTTGATGAGCACACCAAGATATTTTTGAAGCTGGTGTTTTGTTCCAGAAGATCTGATCACCAAAACGAAAACTTTCTCCAGTTTGTTGGTTCATAATGTTCATGCATTTAAAGGACATTTGACGTATGAGCTAGTGTCATGCCCCATCTTCAGCCTATTCTAGATGTAGATTGAGATCATTTGAAGGTGACATGTCCTGGAATAATCTGATTGAGAACAAGGCAATAATCATCTCCAAGTTGACGAAGTCCGAAGGGGCAGAACTTGAACACTGATTCTTGCAAGGAAGGAGAAGTGGGCTCCTAATCGTCCCTGAGGAACATCCAGAGATAACTCCAGTCCAGTTGAGCTATCCATTTGCAACTCTTTTATGTCTTGTGTCAGGAAAAAAAGAGGTCTATCCATCTTGTTTTGTTCACTTTGGCCTACTTTGATGGAGGAGTCTATTGTGTGGTACAGCACAAACCTTTTAACAGTCGAGAACAGGAAAAAATTTGAGTATTTGACTGTATGGCCACAGATCATGAATTTATTTAGCTGGGTGACACAGGAGTGAGTTGCACCTCCAGCATGTTGTAGACATGTCAGGATGTTATGGCTTCCAACTGCCTACATTTTGTTTGAGCACAACATGTGTTTTGCAACAAACAAAGGTTAATGATACAGGCCTGTAATTTTATCTTGTTGGTGTTCTCTTTTTTAAAGATGGTGCAACATTAATTTGATACCCAGTATGTCTATGTCACTGTTCTGAGGGATATGATTGAAATGACAAGGAGCAATATTTTCAGCAAGCTTTTTTTGAATGTTACTGGTCCTGTGGCCTTGTTAAACCTTGATAGGAGTTTATTTGACCTATGCCCACATTGACTACATATTTAGGTTTGTTGTACCACCTCCTAGGCTGCATTAGATTTTGGTGTACTTTTGGTAAACTTATGATGAAAGTTGAGAATTTCTGTCACTTTAAAACAAATTATTACGTAATTGTGTTTTTATCTGTCTTTTACATATTGCCAGAATGGGAACTTTGGAAGGGCTTTATGACTTATCATCACCAAACTTTATGTGTGTCCTTGTCTATATGAACTTTCATCACGGATGTACAGGGAGGCTTACTTGGCCTTTTGAACTTACGTTGTTGCGGCGTATGAGGAATAAACCTTGTTAACACTCTACTGGGAGTCTTTCCCCTGTTTGACCTGAGTTATTACTGTCACCAAACGAGATGTTCAAATTTAGTTATTAATCAACTGTTGTACCACTCTTCAGAGCTGATTAGATTTTAGGGGTGTGGATGTTTTGTCTCCATTAGATTTGCTCGCCAGCATACCGACACTCACACCAGCAAATCCACACGTCACTACATTACGTAGGAGTCGGTTTGAGCTAGTGTGATATCCCTCCACCCCGAGGATCATTTGGTGACCTATTTAAACCTGCACTGGAGGTTCATGTACCAACGCCACGTGGCCTCCCTCTGCTATAATCATCTACAAGTTGATGGCTACAGAATATCCACACCAAACAAAAAACGAAAATGCTTGCGGTTTGCCGGTTCACGCATTTAAAGGACAGTATGTCTTTGTCATGTTATAATTAAACTATTCTAGATGTAGATTCAATATGATCTGTGACATTACTGACATAAGTCGATGAGAAGTCATCAATTTATTGATGGCTGTAGACTAATCTGAAAGAAAAATATGTTTAATAGATACGGGTGCTATTTATATTCAATCCATTAAGACTTAAAATTGCGAATAGAGAGAGTCCAGTTTTGGGTAGCTGCGAAGACTTTTACAGCCTTATTTTCTGGGCTATTGTAGAAATGAAAATGAAGATTATTATTTTATATTTTCAATATGTGGCTATTTTCTTTTTTTTCCAGTTGATAAATGGACATACATTGTTTGACTATGATATTGGATTAAATGACACAGTTCAAATCTTAGTAAGAAACGCCCCACCTCCCTCTCCACAAAAGACAGAGGAGAAAAAGGTAATCACATGTTAACAGTTTGTATTTCTTTCATTTTCCTTGGTAAAAAAACAACTTCGCAAAGGTTTACTATAATAAGCCTATTTATATTGGTGACAAATGGTCAGCAGCCCATAATAACCATCTTGAAAGTGTACAAATGCAAGTTATAGGTATGCAGTGAACCAGGAATCTGCCAGAAGCATGTCACAGAACTTTCACTTGTGTTGAGTAGTTGTTATTACATGTCTAATTATTAAATTCCAGGAAGATGGAACAGAACCAAAAGAAGAAGCTATGGAAGAGGAAGGAGCTCTTGAAGATGAACTGGAGGTTGAAGTATTAGAAAAGGCAACATACAAGGTACCCACACCAAATTGTGTTTCCGAAAATTACTTTTTACTCTCTTAGAAATTCTTGTAGTAAACTAGGTAGCTTTACAGTTTCTCATTATGGCACTAAATTCATATAAACTCTCAAGAAATATGATAGGGGAACTGGCAACGTAGAGATGATGAATTGACTGAATTGAAAAATGGCGGTGATCGTACATGTATAATACTTACTTCTATTGTTAAGTGACTGCGGTGGCCTAATAGGTGTGAGGCTCTTTGGACAAGTTTTAACGATCCAATGTGAGTCACTGTAAGTTATAAAAGGTCATCAAGTTGGACTGAACCTTAAACAAAGGTGATTTCTATGTAATCCTTTAATACATGCTGACAAAAGTTAAAAATATTACAAAGCAAAATAAAACATCAATTAAATTTGTATAGGTCTATAACATCATGTTCTATTATTTTAAGCTGTTTTTTTTTTCAAGCATTGTAACAATCACAACATTGTTAATACGTCTATGAAATTGTGAAGGTTGAAGGTGTATATTTATACAAACGCTAATTTTCATTTTGAAATACAATGTGTTACGGCGCTGAACGGATAGCCAGTGCAACAAAAAGTGGTGCTAGTCTAATACTATCAGCGCATGACGTTAGTTCACGAGATCTACATACACATCAACCTTACTTTGAATAATATTTACTTTTGTAGCTCGGCGATATAATTGATGCCAAGGATGATGATGGTGCCTGGTATGAAGCAGATATACTTAAAATTACAAAGAATGCGAAGAGTCCCGTTTGGAGCAACGGGAAAGACTCCAATGCCAATGAGAATGATGTGAAGAGCAAGGAAAGTGCGAGTTCAAGTTTGAAACCACTACCTGAAGGATATGTTGAAGATGATGGTTTCTTGTATCATATCAAATATGAAGGGTGAGTGAATTTAGTAGATGTGCATAACAGTAATTAAACTTGTATTTTGGATGACTTAAGTACAGAAGCATTCCATGAAAGATAAGCTGATGGTCATTTATGAGTCACACATTTGATGTCTAATGGTTCGAATTATTTCATAATATATTTTTAGTGTTTGAATATGATCTGGTTCTGGTTATCTGTAGCTTTGAAGAAGATGATCCAGTCAAGTTGGCTGCAAAGAACGTTCGACCAAGAGCCAGAAATAAGCTGAAATTAGAGAAAATAAATGTAGGAGATAGAGTTATGGTAAACTACAATTACGATGAACCAACCTCACGGGGTTATTGGTATGATGCTATTGTGACAGCTAAGAGATGTACTAGAACAATCAAGGAAGTAGAAGCAACAGTTTTCTTTGGGTAAGAATCTTAACTTACTAAGAAATTATTTTGGTTTGAAGTCATGTTTATATATTTGAGGTTAAAATACTTTAAATGTGCAAAATTACGACGTTTACATCTTTTTTGTAGGAAAGATTTGGTACCTTTAGAAAAGTGCAAAATAGCATTCTGGTGGGATATTTTTGCTGTTGAAGAACCTGGGACACAAATCAATAAGATCACTGATGCAAATGCTGCTCTCCAGACTCCCCAAAAACGTAAGTGGAATACGTTGAATATTCTAAGTAACAGAAAATTCTCATGCATTAGCATTACCTATTGATAAAGTAAGGAAATTATGAACTAAACAACGAAAATCCTCTACGATCGAAGGATTTGTGATGTAATTTTTGTATAAAATGCTTTTCACAGCACTGTAATAGTTCAATATGTATTCAAACTAATACCTTTGATGTAATCCATGTTTTTAACACCCACAAACATGCACATATTGATTGGTTGATTCATACACCTAACCATATGATTTCGTTCACGTGGTGTACCATCGCCTGTTGTATATGCAGAAATTGTCGACTACCCAAGAGAGTATTGTATCAAAATTGTGCTAATCTTCTTATTTTTAACTTTGGATGAATTCGGGAACCTCTGTTCTACAACATACCAGAAGTATTCGCACTAAGTCATTTACTTTTCTTTCTTTTTGGATACAACACCAGATGAACATACTGCAGTGAGTCCCGACAGCGCATGTCTGACATTGCTGATACTGAAGAATGTTTATGTGACGAACCGGTCAATTGTAAAAAATACGAGTTCTGACAAACCGGGTCATCATGACAGACCGGGTCATGGCTAAGTGGATCACATATGCTTCTTTTGAGCGCTAGGATTCCGTTATGAAATTCTCATTCTTCATTCAGTGTGCACTTAGGGAATGAATAATGTATTGAATTCTAATTGTGACAAAATTATCTCATAAAACTATTAATAAATGTAATGAAACACCAAAATATGCTCGCGAATAAGAATTTGAAAGTTTGCCAACACCACATAGATAATGCATAAGTAGACCAAGAAAATTAAACTATCACTATTTCAATAAAATTACGTGTTTGTCGGACTGGCAAAAATAAGATGAATTTCAATTTCTGAATCTTGTGTACTATCTGATGTAAATATGATAAAATTCAACATTTTTCATGACACAGGAAGGTATTGACAGAAATCAGAAATGGACCAATGCCATGTCTCTTGTTACATATGGTGTGAGTTGATTGTAAAAATGTGATTCAAAGGTTTGTATTTCAGTGCCAAACAAGTCATAAGCTAAGTCACAACCGATTTGTGCGCAGTTCTACTTTTATTTACGACAAATTTGTAGAGCAGATTGCATGAATGACTGTGTGTAGTCGATCACTTTTACAATCAAATTTAGTTTAATAAACACATAAGTATTTTGAAATAAAAAGGCTTAACGAAGGTGAGAGTTCAATGTTTGAAGGTCTAGTTACTCGTAATAAAATGCTAACCCAATACTTTTAGGTGAACAAAAACCAAACTGTGATAATTGTAAAGACAACCCCAAGAAAAAGTGCAAGGAGTGTGCATGCCGAAAGTGTGGTGGCAAGGATGAGCTGGAGAAGCAGCTGATGTGTGATGAGTGCGATGGAGCGTACCACATCTGGTGTCTCAACCCGCCGCTAGAAGCGATACCTGACGTGGATGAATGGTATGTTCAGTCATTGTTGGATACATGATATGTATATCAATTGCAGGGCTCTACATCCCTCCTCTTTCCAGCAAAGTAAACTGAAGTTTCCTATTGAAAACTGACTACTGTACAATAACCTGGCTATGCAAATGCAAATTTAAGTTCAGTGCTTTGCAACTGTTTCATTGCCATACGTTTGAAATAAAAGATCAAGAGATTCTCTCTTGGATTAGTCATGAGTTTCATCTTTTATTTTTTCAACATTTAGTGATAGGAATCATAATAGTATGAATTTGTTGTAGGTTTTGTCCAGAATGCAAGAATGACAGTTCAGAGATTGTTCAGAAGGGTGAAAAACTCAAAGCTAATAAAAAGAAGGCAAAGATGGCATCAGCCAATTCAACTAGCACACGAGACTGGGGAAAGGTAGGAAGGTTGATCTCTCACTTTTATACTGATGAACCTGTTTAATTTCAAGTAGAAGGGAGTTGAGAAAAATTTGAGATATCAGAGTGATGTAAGTATGATGTCAGGTATCATCAAGGGAAAGGGCTAATTGCAAAGATTCTGCTTATTTTGATTTTTTTTGTGTGTGTGTGTGTAAATAATGCCAGAATATATATATAATAAACATACTTTTGAGAGAAGACTGATAGAAAGAAATATAAATAATTTCAGGGTATGGCCTGTGCAGGAAAGACGAAAGACTGTAGTATTGTACCTCCCAATCACTTAGGTCCTGTACCAGGAGTAGAAGTAGGCTCCATGTGGAAATTTAGATTAGGGGTAAGACATTTTATTTTTGATTACTTTTCAGTTATGTTTAGAAATGTGTTTGTATGTTAAAAAAACAAAAAACAACAATCAGAACAGGCATGTTGAATGTGGATATCCGAAGTAGACTTTCAAGAAAGTAAACAGCAGACCACGAAAGTAGACGAAAGAGGAAAGAACAAGAAAAGAAAGGACTATAGCTGGTTCTTTTGGTCTTTTCGTCCTTCTGTATGTGAAAGGAGTAACACCGGGTGTGTCAAGAATTCTGAACTAACACTGGGTCTCAACGGCAGTGAAGCCGATGCAGACAATGAGGAACTAACTAGCGTACATGATGGACAAGCAACCAAAATTGGACAAAAGTGAAGCGGTATACAAGATACCTTGTAAAGGCACTAAAAATGTGTATATTGGAGAAAGTAAATCTAGCGTTGAGATTGAAGAATCATGTTGATCTTCATGTATAACCAACATAGTAAACTCATTCAATTGTTACTCCCATAAACTTGCTGGCCGGAAATTAATTAGTTTTATTTTGTTACAGGACAGGTATAATTTGCATAGCTTGTGGTTTAAGGTTTAACCTTTAACCCCTCACGTTTCGTAATATGACAGCAGTTCATATCCATGCAATTTTTGCAGTGTAACGTACATAAAATCTTTCCTTTTGTCGGGGTTGGGGGGTCAACTTTAAACTCCCATAATTTCGATAATAATGCACATTTCGATCATCTTTTCACCCAAGTGTGCAGAATCCATTTTAGTTTACCTCATTCCCAATTTCTCTAATGTTTTTAAACCAAACACCACATTTCCCATGCTTAGAAAGAGCTATGTTCGGTTAGCCGGGAATGGGTTGATTTGCCACGAGTCAAAGAACTAATAAAAAATATTTAGAATGCAGTTTTGGTAACGATTTCTATATCATTATAGAGCTAAATTTCTTCGCATTATGAATATGTATTTTATATTAAAATTGACCAACTATAACCATGTCTACAAGTCAGACAAACATTGGGGTTGTGCGATTCGGAAGTAAAATGGCACCGGTAAATTGCAAACTAAAGCTGTCAAATGAAATTTCTTTTTATTCTCAAAAGATATTGAAGTAACAGTAATGAATTATATACGATGAGACCTTATACGGTTTTACAGAAAGTTATCTAGTTTTCATCTAGATGAAACCGCTTTTGTACCCCAAATTAACGACTTGTGTGATGAAGCTTTTGACACGCCAAATCGTGTAATTATCTGGCCGGTTTAGGCAGTTTTGAGTGGGAAATGGTTAAAAGGTTATTCATGTGTGTCTCCTTACAACAACATACAATGATATACACATGAATGCTTGGCTAAAAGGTGAGAGTAAGTAGTAATTACGTTTTTTAATGGGTTAATTTTGTTGCTTTTTGTAGGTGAGTGAAGCAGGCATCCACAGGCCGCATGTGGCTGGTATCCACGGTCGAGAAGATGATGGTGCATTCTCACTGGTTCTCTCTGGAGGATACGAGGATGATGAGGTCAGTTGTCGAAAGAAACTTTGTGTACCAACTTACCACCAAGTATGCATGGCAAGAATGGTCATGTTTTTATGGAATCCATTGTAATGCAGAAAAGATCCTGGATTTAAACCATTTGCAAGTTGTAGCTCATGGGTCTGGTACTGCTTCAATAATTCGCAGTTTTAGAGTTATTTAGTTATATTCAAGACCGGAACTATGAATTTGCTTAATTTTGCATTTCAAATTTGGCACACTAATTTGGTCTTACAGTAAACCAATTACATCAAAATATTGCAATATATGTGCCCTTATAGTGATAATAAAAGCGAGCATTAAATGTCAATTTCTACATTAGTTGCACAGTAATATTTACATTTAATCCTGTAATAGACTTTGACAGCATGTGCATATGCATTATTTAGGATGATGGCGAGGAGTTCAGCTACACCGGCAGTGGTGGACGAGACTTGTCTGGAAACAAGCGGACTGCAGAGCAGAGCTGTGACCAGACACTCACCAGGATGAACAGGTTAGTGTGATACAAAAAAAGACACTGATGAAATTTCCTCCTGGAATTTTACTTTCAAGTCAATGTCTTCCAAGAATAACACTTATTCAAATTGACTTCCGAGACAAGTCAATTACAGTACAACCTCGTTTAACCGAATATCAAATATCCGGATTTTCCCATCAACCGGACGTTCTGCAATAGTCCCCTTTTTTCCGGACATACGGAAGATCGAGCTTGGGATCGAACTATAAGCCTTTTCTTAATCGCAGGGGCGGACAAGATGTCCGAACACAACGCACGCGGTATTGCAATAGCCTCTATCGAAAAGGCGCGCTACTCCATTTAGACAGTGCACACCAGAACACCACTGATTGATCAAGACTATCTCCGCACAATGCATACGGTTCTTCATTGCCACAAAACTCGTACGCCGATCACGTTTGTATGGAAGCAAATAACTTGAGCTTTATTTAATATTATTGCAAACTATTGCTGTATGTCTAATGTTCAGGCCATAAAATGATATTCAATCAAACTATCATCATAGGAATATTGGTTTACTGTATACAAACGTCATACCAAAGTTATGGATTACTTGTTCTGCAAAGGTATTTCTTGAATATCTCTTATTATCGTTCATAGTCACTCGTGGTCGTTCTTACTTTCGCCAATCATCGCGTCCTCAATCATCCGGACATATCGATTTTCCAAACGTCCATCCACATTCCCAACGTAACCGGTTAAACCCTTGACGGTCGGAAAGGCATTTATGCCTTAACCCTCTCGAAGCCGGAAGTAAATTCACTATATACCCCCTCAGTGCCAGACACGCATTTTGCGTGACGTGTTATTCACAGTGGGGGGCTTCAGTTGTCATAGATGAAATATGATCCCTTGTAGCTCTTACGTTTTTCATCAGAACATTTTCACATTTACAGTACACATTCAGGAGACGGTCTAGTTTCTTATTTTTACCATTATAGATAAAGATACATACAGCATAAAGTTAAATTTTGACAATTTCGAGTAATCGTCCATTCATTTGACAGCTTGCGTGGTTGATTTTAAATGTCGTAGTAGCAGTAGAAATTTTAAGTGCAGCGAGTTTTTATTCAGGATAGACACAAAAAACACCATAAACCATTCATAAAAATATGTTTTTACTTACAATATTTCGGACCAAAAACGTGTTCAACTTTTTATTTCTTCATTGCCGTGAAGTTTTGACAGGCACCAGTACCACCACTCGACCACCCGACAAAAACATCATCCGTTTTGATAGAAATACTAGATTTCCAACGCCCACACTTATTGGGTAGTTTGCCAAACGGTTTATTTGTGATTCGGTATCCAAGATACAATAAGATGGGGCATGGATGACGAAAAATATGATAATTCTTCTTCAAAAATTTCTATTTTGTCACAATCTTACCGATTTGGACCGATTTCCAGGATATCAGCCTTGCGCGAAAGGCTGCTGGCGCTGCAATAGATTAAATAAGGCGCTCTTGATAAAGGCTTATTGCATCATTTAGCAGTTGTCAAAATTGTTATGCCGGCGATTGAACCTAAGAATACCGCTTTCAAGGCTGAAAATTCGATGTTGTGATATGACCTTGAAGTCTAGTTTCACATTTCATGTTGGGCCTCAAAGCAAAGCTGGTATCTTCAGGTTTCCAGCGATGTATGACAAGCTATGGATGTATGACAAGCTACGCAAATAAGAGTATTTCAGGACTCAAAATTGAAGCAGAAAATGCGTGCTAGGTTGTCAAATATTCGTTGTCACAAATAGAATTAAAATATTAACACTATACTGCTTATTTCCTTCTAGAAATATATTGAAATGTCAAGGTAAAGTTGTTGTTGTTGACACACCGGAATTTGAGACTAGAACCACGAGTGTTTATATACTAATATGGCAGACAAATTAAAACTGTTTTTTCTGAAAACTGAGGCGCATATATGCGCCTCGGCAATAAAGGCACTAAGAGGGTTAATGCATGCCTTAAAATAAGCCTAAAACATACGTTCTTCACACCCTCGTATCTATCAAAGTGTTTGCAACATGCATCATGCAAGACCACGTGGTGAATCTAAATCGCCTACTCCATTCATTAGCCATCACCTTATTACGATATAAACCACTTTTTATAGTAAATAATATATTTTTTTTTAAAGAAGACATACTTAGAGATGAAATACCAGTTTTCGGTACTCAACTTTGACCACTAAATCTAATTATTTGTCGTCAGAAACCCCCATCGGCTTTTATGTCAAAAGATCGGGCGTCCATTTTCCTATTCTGTTTGTAAACATCTCATTAGCATGCGGTAAACCCTGACCTCACAAAAATAATTTATTCCTTCATTATATTTCGTGTGTTTACTCCCATTTCTGAGGCTGTAGCCTTTGCCAACAGCGTTTAACAAGCATAGCAGCATTGCAAAACACGCATGCTGAGGCAAGGCTACTGTTTCAGCCAATCACAAGCGTTTCCGATGACGAAATTGACAGCTAACATGGAGGTAAGCATGGAAGGAACATAGACTGAAAATATTTCTGTAAAATGTAGATTTCAACGATAATGATGAAATGGAAGCATTTATAATATCCACCAGTGTTTGGCGGACACGATATAGAATACAGAAGGAAAGTGTCAGGAATGAGCGATTAGTCTACATGTCGCAATAGCGGGAGATTTGGCAGCAAATGCACAATTACTCGACAATGGGCACGCTGGCAAGGGAAAAGGACTGTAATCTCTTATTTTGTGAATGAAATGTATGTCCGATATTAATATTATCAATTTAACAGCATGTAGTATGCCATTCTGCAGAGAATGGTAGGTTTATATGTTACAAAACACCTTGCTTTCATACCATAACATCGGATCACCTAGGCCTGTCAAATGGCAATGTTTTGAATCGAGGAGCGAAATCTCGGGTGGTTACAATTAATATTTCGTTCAAAATGTATAATAATATGAGTTGTAAGTGTGAAAATAAGAATCTGCATCGCATTTCATGTCTCCGGTGTAAGTATAATACTATTTGGACTCTTCAGTATACCTGTGGAACTCCCAGTATCTACGACTATAAAATCTGAAAATCAATGACATTGTGTGATGTGAATGTACATCACACGTCCAAAATACGGCGACCGTCAAAGAGTTAAACGAGGTTGTACTGTACTAAGCAAAACCCTAATTGCCTTTTTCCTAAACTTAAAATCATTTTCGAAATTGCTAGTAAATGAACGGTTGATAAACGCTAGGAGTGACATTGTTGTTGAAAATTTCTATCTATGTATATTGATAGTTTAATAGAATCATATTGGTACCGATTTTACCCTATTCAACAAGAACCCTGACATGAATGTTCATAGTTTGAGAATTATTACTATTTTAGGGCATTGGCTAAAAATTGCAATGCTCCAATCGACAAAGTGAATGGTGCGGAGGCAAAAGACTGGAAGAAAGGGAAACCAGTCAGAGTGGTGCGGAACTGCAAAGGACGTAAACATTCCAAGTATGCACCTGAAGAAGGCAACAGATACGATGGCATATACAAGGTACGAAGTATTCTGGAATTTTTTGTGGTCAAATTAAACAGAATTGTTTCCTTAATGTGTATATACAGTAACAGTCCGATTATCCGGCTTCTGAAAGTATCCAGATTATCTGTACCTCTTCTCAAGGTCCTGTCTGTATAAATGCAGAGTTGCCAACCCTCCTGCTTTTGGCGGGATATATACGATTTTGAAACCCTCTATACGCCAGTACGAAAACGACAGTAATATAGTACGCATATAGCTCAAAAACTGTCAAAAATCGAAGTTCGGGACAATAATCATCAACCGAGCATTCTAAACTGGTCCGAATTCTATAACACGCGCGCGTTTCGTTCTCGAATCTCGAATTTGAATAATTCAAAGTTACACGATCTCTCATTGGTCACAACGCATTTCGTTAGACCAATCACAAACAACGTTACCTAATACATCGACCTATTTACACTCAATGGTGGAAAATGTTGGTGTGTGTCAGATTCTGATTGTAACAAAAAGTAGATTAACATCATAAAAGGGCATAATAACTCTTTTAAGAGCTCCTGAAGTATGTTATATCTGTGTAAATATGTAAATATGTATTTGTTTTCCTGTTATGCTATTGTTTGCAGTATTATTCACCAGTATTTTTATCGGTCTCATGATGATTAATAATTGTTTCTTGTTTTGTTATGATGCAATGGTGCTTTGCAGGAATGTATTACTCAAGCAATATTTGTAGGATTATTGTGGAACATATTTTGGTTGTACACTATATCACAATTTACATTAGCATTTGTATGTCAGTTGTGAATTTTATTAAATAAAATTTAGAAAAAAGACTTGTCCTTCTGATAACTAACATTTAGAATGAAACATTTGTAAATCGTACAAAGCTTTGTTGGAATGTTTGAAAATTTCAGCGGCCATATGCGAATTGAGATGTGAATCACAAAATGTAATCTTTCATTGGTGAAAACATAAAAATCATTAATTTTCCTTGGCCTGTATTAACACATTTTATGGTAGAAAAGCCAGGAAATGGGCTATTTAAACCCCCCTAATTTTCAAATTTTCCGGGAGGGGATGCCCCGGACCCCCATGCGCTTGGCGCCTCATTTTTCGCAATTATGATTTTTGGGGACTAAATATGCTTTTTCATAATATCTAGTACTCTTTTTTCATCTTTGGAGGGTTGGCAACTC